>JACEFZ010000339.1:0-21452 GCA_014155875.1 Cepaea nemoralis | reverse complement strand
TTTGGGTTTAATACTATCTCACAAACTCATGTCTTATACTTCCTAATTTAGTTCAAATTATAAGGCACACAGTTATGTGCCTGCAAAATATTAAAGCTGTACGCGCTTCACATTACACGATGAAACTAATTACTGGAAACCAAGAATATACAATGTTTATGAGGAGACAAACTGCTTTAAAATATTATCCAAGGATGAATCGAAGGAAATAAGTGACATGCAATTTTTGCATTTAAAATAAAATGTGTGCCTAAAAGTTGCAGTAATAGACATATGAATGCATAATTCTTACAGATTCCAAAGTTATGTTTTATTACATGAACAATTATACATGTTGATAATAAAGCGATATGTCTCTTTTTAATTATGTCCCTTATATGACGTAGTATTATCTCCCATTATATTTTTTAAAATGTTTGAATATCCTTTACAGGACATCGCTGAAAACATAAACATTTTTCAGCTGATTGTTGATTTCTTGGCAAGATTACACTCAGTAGTTTGCCATTGCTTTCTGAGCGACCGGCTCACATACCCAGTTAAGTTACCGACGTGGTTAGAACCACTATGGATTCTCGCCGTCGTCACATTACTCACGAGATTATACGGGATTACGGAGAAAGTCGCTAACCTCTAGGCCAGGGAGCAGGCTATTATATGTTTATTGTTGCTTAATGTGTAATATACTTTTGTCTAATCTACACATGCCGATCTCCGTGGCGAAGGACTTAAGGGCGAGGTTCTTAATCCCGTATACCCGTGTTCGAAACACAGCTGCGCGCGGTTTGTCACAATGAGGTGATAAAAGATAGACATAGATTTAGTGCGGATAGCAGTGTAAAACTATTGGTTCTCCTATGATATAGAGTTCGTTTTAAGACGGCTGTCACGTTGAGGTGATATGAGGTAGACATTCTTTTAATTCGAATGGGATAATTCGAAACTGAAATTCTGAAGAGGTGTTGTTAGTAGAAATCTAAAATAGATATTTTATGAGTTAAATGGTTTAGAAGTAAGTGTTTCTGTAAAGTGATATTTCTAAATGGTTTAGAAAATTTCTAAAAGTATAGTTCTAGATTTTGGTTTTCATGAACTTTCTAGTTGTAGTGTTCCGTAGAATTTTGAGAAAGGGGCTTGAGAAATTACTGGGTTTTATTTTTTAAGACTTTAATGGAAAAAAAAGGTCTAAAGACAACACGGAGAGAGAGGGGGGGGGGGGGGGATTTATAACACAGTGACTGTTATTGGAGTTATATCGAACGACTGTTATAGGACTACATGGTAGAGCTCGGACTTAGAATTAAAATAATAAATAGATGAAATCAATTATAGTGTGCGATAGAAAATGATAGAGAGAAGCGCACTAAATAGCACTAGATTCACGTAGAAGGAAGTTGAGTAGTATCCAGGGATGACGAGACATTTTTAGGGACGGAAAGACGTAGGATAGCAACAATAACAAAGAGAGGAGAAGCCGTCTTGAAGTCAAGCAGACGAGCTGTGTTTTAAATAAACTCAGAAAAATGATTTAATCTAGAATGAAGACAGAATAAGATAAATAAGGATGACGTTTCTATTACAAAGAGGAAGACGGATATAAAAAATAGGATTGTCTAGTGAGCAGAATAAAAAAAAAATGTATACAAGACTAGACAGAGAAACAAAAGTTATTGATTTTGTATTGGAAACTATGTATATAGATGAAAAACGAAGGTTGTTGATTTTGTATTTGAAACCATATGCCATGAAGGATTGATCCTTGACATGTCAGAAACAATCACCCCTATGATGAAATAAATGAAAACGTAACCTGATACAATGGAAGTGTTTATTAATATCTGCATTCGAAGTGTCGTAAGGTTTCATCATGGTGGCTACTTTAACACTGCGCTAAGACAAGATCAACACAAGATTCTTCTGCCACAGGTCGTTTGTGCAGTCCTCAATGGTAGTTGGCAACACTGTCACATTATGCTTATCTAATTTAGTTCAAATTATAAGGCACACATTTATGTGCCCGTCAAAAAAATAGAAATGCTAATGTAACAGAAGGTCAAAATGAAATATAAGATAACATAAACATATATATTTATTTATGAGGAGGCAAAAATCTTTAGAATATTATCCAAGCGGTAAAGAAGGACTAAAGATGTTGTTCTTGAAAGATACAATCTGTGCCCAGAAGTTGCAGAATTACAAATACGAATGCAAGTTTCTTAAAGTTTCCCATGTAATTATGCTTTATTACATGAACAATTATAAATGTTGATATTAAAGCAATGTGTCCCATGTCAATTATGTCCCTTATAAAAATCGTATCATCTCCTATTATATCTTTATTGTTGCTAAATGCGTAACACATTTTTGTCTAATCTACACTTGCTGTGCCGGATTAAGACATGGGCATATAACAACTGTGGACTCACGGCAGGGCAGTGGGAAGAAAGTTTTCTTGCCCACTAGATGATCATGTCGTAGAATTTCCCTTAGTGTTTTTTTTTCCAACAATTTGAACGGACTGCCAGGTCAACCGAGTTTAAATTATGAACCAGGAAATGTTCTGGGGAGCATAGGCGGCCGGCAAAATGTAGAACACGTCACCCATCGTTTGCCGATTCTTCTTCTTCTTCTTCTTCTTCTTCTTCTTCTTCTTCTTCTTCTTCTTCTTCTTCTTCTTCTTCTTCTTCTTCTTCTTCTTCTTCTTCTTCTTCTTCTTCTTCTTCCTCTTCTTCTCCTCCTCCTCCTCATCCACCACCACCACCACCACCACCTCCTCATACTCCTCTTCCACCATCTCCTCCATCTCCTCCTCATTCTCCTCCTCCTCGTCCTCCTCCTCCTTCTCCTTCTCCTCCTTTCTTCTTCTTCTTCTTCTTCTTCTTCTTCTTCTTCTTCTTCTTCTTCTTCTTCTTCTTCTTCTTCTTCTTCTTCTTCTTCTTCTTCTTCTTCTTCTTCTTCTCTTCCTCCTCCTCATCTTCGTTCTCCTCCTCCTCTTCTTCCTCCTCCTCCTTTTCCTCCTCGTCCTCCTCCTCCTCTGGCACCACGCTCTTTGTCAGGTTAATTAGACTTTTTTAACTTAGGTTCCATTAACTTTTAATGTTTCCATTGTGGTTACATGCTCCATCTATTCATCATGTGCCACGCCGATAAACGTGGGCGGTCGTGTTCTGCCATATCACTCAATCACAAAGAATCGTTTAATCAGCTCCGTGTTCCTGTCGCGACAATGCCACGTGGCCAAACCATCCAGGTATTTACTTCTCGGTCTTCCCCTTGGTCTCTTCTCTTCGATCTTGCCAATCGTCAGCAAGTTCTCCAAGTAATTTCTTCTCATACCATGCCCACACATTTTTGACTGTCTACTTCTAATGACTCTAATCAGTTTACCTTCTTCATTTGTTTCTTGAAAGACTTGCTCATTGGTTTTTCTGTCCTGTCCATGATATTCTTTGCATTTTCCTCAGAAACCACATTTCCACGTTTCACATCCATACAAAATTATAGCATTTCAACACACTTTTTCTCGTTTCAATTGATATCTTGTTATTGGTCAGTATGTTTTTCATCTTGCAAAAGACTACCTTCGCAATGGCAATTCTTGTTCTAATCTCTTCAAGGCGTCTCCCATCAGATGTTATGACTGTGCCGAGATAACTGTATGGATTCACTTGCTTAAGAGTATGCCCATTTACCCGTATATCACATTGTGGTATTTCCTTCTTCCCTGTGACGACCATAATATATGTCGTCTTAATATTCAGTTCTAACCCTAGTTGTTCACTGTGTGCAACAACCGCATCTACTAATTTTTTCAAGTCCTGTTTCTTGTCTGCAGTCAAGACTGTATCATCTGCATATGTAATGTTATTGATGTATCGCCCCCCAGTGTTGATTCATTCCATATCTACTATATTTCTGAAAATAATTTCACTGTACATACTCAATTAATTCATTTTTCAACATACAATGATTTAATTAAAAAAATAAATAATTTAAAGTTCACACATAATGTTTTAAACGACATATTTGAACCCATTCCGTCATTATTCAGTCGTTGTTAGAGATCTCTTTGCTTGCTTCTTGTAGTCAATTGATGAGGTGTCTCTTGTCACAGTCCAACGGTAAACAGCAAGCATTGGAGGGCTCCAGTTACCTTGTTACCTTGTCTCCATAGTAGCAATATCCTGGTGAAATCGTTCACCATGCTCATCGCCGACAGCTCTTCAGTTTGACGTAAAGATATACAGATGAGAATCCAGAAAGTGAATTTTCAAAGACATGTTATAACCAAGACTATTATACTTTATAAGGAGATTTTCTACAATTTCATTGTAATTTTAACATCTGTTATTTCCATGAAAATTGCCATCACTGCCTTAAATGCTAGCCTTGCTGCTTTTTCCTTTCGATGCAACAAGCAAAGAACCTCGCCATCATGAAGAAGTTTTCGAATTTGCGGACCACCAAATACCCCTTCTCTTATTTTAGCTTAACCCAGTCTTGGAAACTTTCTGATGAGGTATTTGAAAGCTCTTAGTTGTTTTTTGTTTTTTTTAAAAATATATTTAAACGTATGGCTGAATGGATTGTACATGAAACATCGCAACAAGCATCCCTTTTTACAAATTAAATTAAAAACAGATATGTCTGGCGCTTGCGGCGCGCGCGATAGAGTGAGAGACAGAAAGATAAATAGGGACAAGATACTGAGAGAGAGAGAGAGAGAGAGAGAGAGAGAGAGAGAGAGAGAGAGAGAGAGAGAGAGAGAGAGAGAGAGAGAGAGAGAGAGAGAGAGAGAGAGAGAGAGAGAGAGAGAATAAGCGAGGGAGAATGAGAAAAAGGGGTAAAGACAGTTGGTGGGGAAAGATAACAAACCCAAAATAGATCAGGATTGTTAATTGAGCTGCCTTGGTTAGTAACTTTTTCGCCACCACAACGAAGTTATTTGGGGTGGGCGGGGTTGGTTAAAGGAAGTGTTGCCTTGGTCACAGATATTTCGTGGCTGACAAAGACCTTGACCAATGAATTGCAGCGTTGTGTGTGAGTGAGTGTGTGTGTGTGTGTGAATGTTTGTGTGTGTGTATATGTGTGTGCGTTTGCGTGCGTGCGTGTGTGTGTGTTGGGTAGCTTACTGAACTTTTATCCCTGTTTGTGGTTATATTTTCCAATCCCCTGTGACACAGATGTTAGACAAATATTTTAAGGGATCGCGGCTCCCCCTTGGGCCATAGTCGTCCCAGCATATCCTTTGTGTGTTATTCGGATTACCGCCTCGGCATGTGGTCCCTGAAAACGTCAAGTGCAAATCAATCAATCAGGTGCCATCTCCACAATGAAGGTTGGTTGCAATGGATCTCCAACACTGTCTGTCTCTTGCCTTGATTGTACATTCTGTCAGGCTGATATTCGTCCATCTCTTGATGCTATCTTCCCACTTGTCAAGTGCAGATAGTACACTTTTTTATCTTAGAAACATTTGTTGTTTAGATTGAACTTTCTTGTACTTTTCCAGGCAGACATATGTACCTCTAAAATACTTATTAAATTTGTACTATTTTTGGGTTTGGCGGTTATCCCAGACCAGCTAGTTCCCCGGCCTGCCCCTTTATTTGGTGTGGACCCTTAGTCTCACTGTGAGCTATTGCCCACAGTGGTCCACCAGGCCCACATTTAAGGTGAAGCTATGTGATGTGTTTTTATTTGATCGTCCCGGCCCCCGACCAGACCAGATGTACTACTCTAGGGGGAAGCAGCAAATGCATCTTATCCTAGCCAAAGGACCGAGAAGGATCATCCCGGCCTCCGACCAGACCAAGTGCACTACTGAGAAACCAGCAAATACACTTGATCTTAGACAAAAGGCCGAGACGCGATTGCTTTTTTTTTTTTTTTTTTTTCATCTAACTTTTAATATTGTTAGGATCAACATACATTTGCGAACAAGGATTTTCTTGCTTGAAAAATAGGTCTTTATTTTCGGACTGCAACTTGCATGCTGTCATGAGAATTTCAACAAGTAAACTACCTCCAAATTTCAATAATATTGTCAAAAATTGCAAGCAGTTACATACATCTCATTAGAAATCAACAGTTATAGTGACAATGTAGTCTGTTTGTGTATAAATTAAAGCCATTGATAGATAATTTAAAAAAAAAATATTATAATAAATAATTGTAACATCTTGTTGACAAATTAGTAAATGTTTTTGGCCATATTGTAAAATATAATGTATAAGTGTATAAGTAAAATAAAATTGCAACAATTAGTTATTTAAATTGTTTATTAACCTATCAATAATTCATAATTACTTATTGTAATAGGTTTCTGTAAACAAACTGGGCATAATATATATGACCCCCCCCCCCCTCCCATAGTTTTATAATTGTCAATGTGCCCACCCCTGTATTAAGGTATTTGATAAAGCAAACACAAGAAATCAATGGGGAGAACCGTTGAGGTCACTAAGACAATTACACAAACAAACACACATAGTATTATTTGGCCCTCACAGAAGAAGAAGAAGAAGAAGAAGAAGAAGAAGAAGAAGAAGAAGAAGAAGAAGAAGAAGAAGAAGAAGAAGAAGAAGAAGAAGAAGAAGAAGAAGAAGAAGAAGAAGAAGAAGAAGAAGAAGAAGAAGAAGAAGAAGAAGAAGAAGAAGAAGAAGAAGAAGAAGAAGAAGAAGAAGAAGAAGAAGAAGAAGAAGAAGAAGAAGAAGAAGAAGAAGAAGAAAAATAGAGACTAGAAGATTGTATCTTAACAGCATCACTAGTATGATGATAGTTTTTTAAGCCCCGTCCCGCTAAAATCAATACTATCAGTAGTTATTACATTTTTAAAGACATAAAATTCTCAACAAAAAGGGAAGTAACAGTGCAAAAATACGTTCGATTATTTATTAATGGGTTGTATCCCTTGAGTTAGTCAGGTCTTAGTCAGATATGACTGAGCTACCGTATGACAGTAGACGGTACTACCTGCTTTCTGTCAGCGCCGAATGTTGGGCGGCGCTTACCAAACCCGACACCCCACATTGTGCCAACGGCTTCGGGCGGAAGAGCGCAATTGGGAGGGTACTAGCCTTATCCTGGTGCGAGGAAATGCAACCCAAAGACAAAATAAGTCATGGCAGGGCAGACCAGGCCCTAAGCCTTGGTTGGCAGCTGGTCTAGGATCGAAGCTCCGACAGGCGGACAGTTAGAGCATTGCTTTGCTGATCCGGCAGCTTCTGCAGCTTGTCTTGTTCCAGATTATAGGTGTCAACTTTCCTCTGGAGTGAACTAGGCAGGCCGAGAGAGGGATCATGCTGCATGGGCAACACATGGTTTCTTTATTTTAGCCCAGGCTTTGTGCTATGGAGAGGCAATAACTCCATCCCTGGTCTTAACCGGTCTCGGAATCAAAGCGAGAGGCAACTGTTACGGGTTATAAGTCCTTGTCAGTTGGCGTAGACATGGGGCGCCACGCGTTGCCTCTGACGGTGGGAGACACCTACAGGTGTCACTGATCAGCTACCGCCCGCCTCAAGCTGGGCAGCCCCCAGCCAATTGGGTGCTGATCCGCCACAGCCTGCCTGCTTCAATGGGTGCTTGGGGCTAGGACAAAATCTGAATCGCAGGCTGTAAAACCAATGCACCAGGTACTAATAAAAAGAATAGAAACCTCAAGCTACGGCTTGCAACCTGGAACGTGAGAACCATGTGTCCAGGATTTTCCACTGGCTTGACAAATATTGACGATGTGAGAAAAACGGCTGTGATTGATGCTGAACTCAATCGTCTTAACATTGATATTGCTGGCCTGCAGGAGACTCGCCTCGCTGAGGAAGGGTCACTCAGGGAAAACAATTACACCTTTTTTTGGAAGGGAAGAGGGCAGGCAGAAAAAAGGCAACATGGTGTGGGCTTTGCAGTGAAGAATTCGCTACTGGGAATGATTGATATCCCAGCTGGAGGTAATGAAAGATTATTATCACTGCGCTTGGCAACCTCTTGTGGATTTGCCACCATTCTCACTGCATATGCACCGACACTCGCTTCCTCTGATGATGTGAAGGATACGTTCTATGAGCAGCTAGACTCTGCGATCAAGGCAGTTCCAAAATCCGACTACATTTATATGCTCGGTGATTTCAATGCTCGTGTGGGCAAGGACTCGAGTTCATGGCCAGTGTGCCTTGGAAAATACAACATCGGTCGCATGAATGATAATGGGCAAAGGCTGCTGGAGCATTGCACTAGAAATGACCTATGTATTACAAACTCCTTTTTTAAAACAAAAGAGATGCATAAGGTCACATGGAAACATCCAAGATCCAGCCATTGGCATCAGCTGGACTTCATTATCACACGGAGACAACATCTGAACCATACATCATTAACTCGAAGTTACCACAGTGCTGACTGTGATACAGATCATTCTTTGGTTGTTGCAAGGGTTAGACTGAGACCAAAGAGAATCTACACAGCTAAACACAAGTCTAGCCCCAGGATTAATATTACTAACACTCACGATCCTGGAAAGTGCTTTGAATTTCAACAGCAACTTGAAGAGCTTTCAATGATACATCAGAAAATTGTATAGTAAATGATAAATGGAGTAAACTTCAGGAAACTATTTATAAAACAGCGGTAGGGGTTTACGGCACTGTGGATCATAAGAGGCAGGACTGGTTTGCGGCAAACAGCCAGATACTGCAGCCCTTGATTGATAAAAAGAAGATAGCTCTCTTAAGAAACAAGGAAAGACCAACGCGTAACACTCTGAGTGAGCTGAAGCAAGCGAGGAAGGATGTACAAAAGGCTGCCAGGCAGTGTGCGAATGACTATTGGATCAAGTTATGTGAGTCCATTCAAATCGCAAGTGATAAGGGAAACATCAGAAGCATGTATGAAGGGATAAAGAAAGCCTGTGGTCCAATGATCAAAAGAAGTGCACCGCTGAAAACCTTGACTGGAGAAATCATCACTGATAAGAAACAGCAGATGGATAGATGGGTCGAGCACTATTTAGAGCTTTACTCAAGTGAGACCAAGCTAGCGGATGATGCCCTCAACGCCATAGAGGCCCTGCCAACTCTTGACCACCTGGACACACTTCCCACTATAACAGAAGTTAAGTGTGCTATAAATGAGCTTGCATCTGGCAAGGCTCCAGGTAAGGATGGGATTCCAATAGAGGTAATCAGGAGTGGGCAAGACACACTCGCTCTACAGATCCACCAGCTAATAGAGCTATGCTGGCGAGAAGGACAAGTCCCACAGGATTTCAAAGATTCAAACATCATAACGCTGTACAAGAACAAGGGAGATCGGAGCGACTGTAACAACTATAGGGGTATCTCACTTCTGTGTATTGTTGGGAAAGTATTTGCCAGAATTGTCCTGCACAGACTTCAAGTCCTGGGAGATCAAGTCTACCCCGAATCACAGTGCGGCTTCCGTCAGAACCGGTCTACCATTGATATGATATTCTCTTTGCGACAGATGCAAGGAAAATGCCGGGAACAAAATCAGCCACTGTTTATTGCCTTCATCGACCTCACAAAGGCATTCGATTTGGTCAGTCGTGAGGGTCTGTTCAAAGCACTAAAGAAGATTGGCTGCCCACCAACTCTTCTGTCCATTGTGGAATCGTTCCACACAGGCATGAAGGGTATAATCAAGTTTGATGGCTCAACTTCAGAAGAGTTTGAAATCAAGAGTGGAGTTAAGCAAGGTTGTGTACTATCCCCCACCCTCTTTGGGATATACTTTTCACTTCTACTGAAATATGCCTTTCGTGATCAGGATGACGGTATATACATTCACTCACGCTCAGATGGTGGCCCCTATAATGCTCAGAGATTGAAGGCCAAGACCAAAATTAGCAGGGTACTAATCAGAGAGTTGCTTTTTGCGGATGATGCTGCGATTACGACCCACTCTGAGGAAGAATTACAACATCTACTATCTGCATTCTCCAATGCTTGTTCTGAATTTGGTTTAACAATTAA
The DNA here is from genome assembly GCA_014155875.1 of Cepaea nemoralis. Classification (NCBI taxonomy): domain Eukaryota; kingdom Metazoa; phylum Mollusca; class Gastropoda; order Stylommatophora; family Helicidae; genus Cepaea; species Cepaea nemoralis. The sequence goes on along the minus strand of JACEFZ010000339.1, from coordinate 11,460 downwards.
CAAGAAGAAGACACAGATTATGTCACAAGGTGCACATGGTGTACCATCAATCTTTATTGACGACGCCGAACTGGAGATAGTAGACCATTTTACATATCTAGGATCAGAGGTAAATAGCAAATTATCCCTCGATCAGGAAATCAACATCAGGATTGGCAAGGCAGCAACAACAATGAACATGTTAGCAAAAAGAGTCTGGGAGAACAGGAAGCTTACTGCCAAAACAAAAGTCCTCGTCTACCAAGCCTGTGTCCTTAGTACTCTTCTTTATGGCAGTGAAACCTGGACAACTTACTCACGCCAAGAGAAACGTTTAAACAGCTTTCATATGCGGTGTCTGCGAAGAATACTTGGTATTAAGTGGCAAGACAAAATCACAAATACTGAAGTATTGGAAAGATCAGGTTGTGTGACGGTGTATTCCATGCTCAGTCTTCGTAGACTTAGATGGATAGGACACGTTAGGAGGATGGATGATGGTAGAATACCAAAGGACATCTTTTTTGGGGAATTACAGACGGGTAGGAGATCTCAGGGTCGGCCTCTACTACGATACAAAGATGTGTGTAAGCGGGACATGATTGATACAGGCATTGATAATGCACATTGGGAGCACGTCGCCGCTGAACGTGTTGCATGGAGGGCAACTATCAGAAATGGAATAAAGACAAAGGAGAAAATGATTGCAGATAAAGCACACATAGAGCGTGAGAGACGTAAGATGGTGCAAAATGGTGGAAGTGACCATGTTTTCACATGCACCTACTGTGGGCAAACATTTGCAGCAAGAATTGGCCTTACCAGCCACACTCGCCACCGCCATGGATCGTAGTTATTAAGCCTTTTTGAAGCACAATGTACCAAACTATCGTCTGTCAAGACGGAAAGGTGCCAATGGATCCCTTGAAAATATGGATCCCGTTTTTGACGTCATCACGATGGATCATGACTTTTTATATAGTAAAATACGACGTCACCAGGCGGGTCTGGATCCATATTTCATACTTAAATACCACATTGTATACTACTTGCACTGAATTCTAGGCAGTCATACTAATGAGAATAGTGTTTTCTTATTTGCGAATTTGAATTTTAAAAAGGCACAAGCAATCTGTTGCATGGCATACTTCGCTGTATCTCGTTAGGGACATACTACAGAGAAAAAAATATAAATAAAGAGTAATGAATCCTTTCAACCAAAATTAACATAATACATCGTCATGCGCCACCACAGTGGTTCTTATTTCGTTCGCTTGAAATTTGTCTATAACTACAATGTTGTCTCTTGTATGAATTTAACTGTTTTTTTTTTTTTTTAGTTAACTCAGTTGTTCATAGAGTTTATCTTCCACTGTTGTTTCTCTCGGCCAGAAGGTTGGCCTAGCCACGCCGTTTTCTGGGCAATTTCAGTGTGGTTGATCATGTTGTATGCGTCGTCAATCTACATGTGCACATGACTAATTCGCCAATCTTAAATTTTGTGTGCAAATGTTGCATAAATGGATTGTTTCCCATTGTGATGCGCAGGATAATAATTTGTTATTGTCTCTCCATCAGCCTGACATTGATAAATTCTTCATATCATTTTAGTTCTTCTTCCATTTTGTGCAGCCACCAATAAACACATGTTTGTAGTTTATTAGTAAACATTTTAATCATTTTCCAAATCCATGGTCCATATAGTGCTACTGATTTTAGATTATAATTGGATATTCAAATTAGATAGGGTGCTGGCCGCATAATCCTTATAGCCCAGTCGGCACTTAATGAGTGACATGGTAAATTTAAAACACTCTTGATTGGGATTTGAACACATAGCCATCAGCAGACAGCAAGTACGCTAGCCACTACACCGCTACGGTTCCTCAGTTGTCGTTAGCCTATATGTTAATCTGGGTAATCACGCGTAAATTAGAAGAAACAAAAGTGGCACACATTAACAATAATTGGATAAGGGGGAATAATTCTACTAAATGTATAAGGGCCATAATTCAAATTGAATATATTATAATAACATAAGAGAATGTGTCTTTAGTCTTTTGATAAACATTTATTTTTAATAGAATTTTAAAATTCGAGCATTCCTTTATTGCGGAACTTTAGGCAATAAGCACATATTTTATTTTGAAAGAGTACATTTACAAATTAATTAGCAATAAAGATAATATATTAATCCTGTTTTCCTCTTAATAAATGTCCTTCGTGTGAGGTGTGTGTTAGAGTTTATGTAGCTGTGGTAATGCTTATTTACGTCTTTTTGTTGAAGGGTATAAAGATACACTACGAAACATCATCGATACTCACAACCTCACAGACGCATTCAGGCATACACACCCCGACAGTAGAGAAACGACATACACAAACACAACACACAACAGATCATCTAGATTAGATAGGATTTACACACCCGCAACACACCACATCATACAGACCAAACATCTACGGGAAACATTAGATTACACAGACCACAAAGGCATACTAGTACACATCAGCACAAACAGCACAGACACGCAGACATACAAACGGTCACCTCACTGGAAATACAATAATTCATTATTGAAACACCCAGAATATGTAAAATATATGACACAGCTCATACACACGTACACAGACAATATACCGACTGAGAACATCACACAATACTGGGACTTGCTAAAAAGCACCATACGAAGCAGAACACAACACTTAGCAACCATGATTCACAAAGACAGAATAAGACATGAACGTATCATACAGACAGCCATACGGCTAACAAAACAGACAGACAGAAATGCATCACACTTACACATACTAGAAACACAACTAGAAGAACACCAACAACACAGATATCTGAGTGCTCTTCTCAGAACAAAGCTCGACACAATCACACAAGAGACACCTACGAGACAATATTTAGCAATGGAGCAGAGTGTACAACGTAACAGACCAATAAGCAAAATATCAGACATGCAAGGAAACATGCAGACAGAAACACCACACATAGAGACTGCTTTCCAGCAACACTATACACAACTATTCACAGCAGAGACAGTCGACACACAGATACAAGACAACTTCTTACGGCATACAAAGAAATTATCTGACACAGACAGAGACACAATGGACACAGAACTGACACTGAAAGACATAACACAGGCACTGAGCACAATGAACAAAGACAAAACCCCAGGACCAGACGGTTTGACAGTAGAATTCTACCAACACTTCTTTCCTATCCTAGGCAATTTTCTCCTCAAAGTCTATCAGGAAGCCTTTGACAAAAAACAACTTCCAGAGAGCTGCAACATGTCCTACATTACACTCATATGCAAAGACAAAACTGACAAGACACAACTGAAGAACTACAGACCAATCTCCTTACTAAACACAGACTACAAGATACTTGCCAAAACACTCACCAACAAACTTAAACCTTTCATGCAAACACTAATACACCCAGACCAACAGTGCAGTGTCAAAGACAGAAATATACATAACCACACCCATCTAATTAGAGACATTATCACCTACACACACGGGAAAGACTGTCCATCCTCCATCTTATCCTTGGATCAAGAGAAGGCCTTCGACAGAATTTCCCACACATACCTGCATAGGACACTAGAACACTGTAACATAGGAGAGTACTACAGGCAGTGGATACAGATCCTGTACAAAAATCCTGAGAGCAGAGTGTTGGTGAACCATTCACTGACAGCCAGCTTCAGGCTCACGAGATCTGTAAAGCAGGGATGTCCCTTATCACCACTCCTGTATGTGCTCACCCTAGAGCCTTTATTAGAGAAGATAAGACAAGACACTAGTATTAAAGGAACCTTCCTGCATGGGATAGGAGAGCAGAAGCTCATCGCTTATGCAGATGACACTGCTTTCTTTCCCACTAGCAACACATCCATAAGGAACATACTCCACACCTTTACCCATTTTGGAAAAGGCAGTGGAGCCAAAGTAAATGTACAGAAATCATATATAACGGGTCTGGGAAAGTGGAAACAAAAGTCTGATTTCCCTCCAGATCTGAGACACACAGACACCATGAAACTGTATGGGATCACATTTCCATGTGATCCCACAAAAACACACACACAGACATGGCACGCACTGACCCAAAAGATCACAGACATGTTACATAGGTATAGGTATAAAACATCCACAATATTTGGTAGAAGCACAGTAGTCAACACATTCATAATACCCAAAATAATATATTTAGCGACAGTACTGGACCCTCCCAAACAGACCATCACAAACATAAACAAACAAATCAGATGATTTATCTTCACCAACACAATACACAGCATTAAACACAAAACTCTCATACAAGACAGGAAACAGGGGGGAATTTGACTACAAGACATCCACACAAACATACTGTCACTTAGGATTAGTTACATATGTAAAATCATCAGACACCCAGAACAGCACAGACTAGCACTATACTACATAGCCCACAACATCAAACACCTAACACCACTTAACAATGCAACTGCACACTATCAGGGAACACTGCCAACATTCTATCAGACATGCATACAGGCAATACAAGGACATGAACAGTTAATACAGCAAACAACACACACAATATACAAACAGTTAGTTAGAGAGCAAGCACCACCACTCAAACTTAGAATCAAAAGAGGATACAAATACTTCATGTCTGACTTCACATGCACCTTTTCAAACCTACACAACAAACACATAACACCAACAGCTAGAGAAATCACATATAGGTTATTATACAGCATGACTCCAACAACACAGGGACAATACATAGACAAACAATGCCAACTATGTAGAAACAACACACAAGAGACAGAGGAACACATTTATTTTACATGTCCAACAATTACTGCCACACGCGCAACACTCCAACACCTCATACAAACACACACAGGCAAACAAACCGACATATATAAAGCAATATTTCTCAACACTTTACCAAAGTCAGCAAAAGACATACACACAAAACTACTTATAGCTCTTTCTTACTATAGACATCTCATATGGACATGCAGAAACTCAGCCAGACACAAACACTACACATATAACACACACTTAATATCATTTATGTACACGCGCAAAATATCACAACTATTTCCAGATTAAACCACATGTATTCCTTATTGTATTACAAATTTGGTATACATGAGCGCGAGAAAGAAAGAAGAAACTGTGAGTGAATGATGAGTAAATGATTAAAAAGATCACATATGGTCAAAAGACAAATGACAATCCCTTATGTAAAGAATAGTGGAAATATAAATGCTTGTTTTATTTGTTTCAAAATGATGGTTTTAACACTTATAGATAAGGGGAAAAGAAAAAAGGAGAAAAGAAAATCAACTCCTCCCATTCCAAATTACTATTTATGGAATGTTTTGCTTAAAATGCACTTGTTGTGCTATACTACCACCACTACTAAGATTATCACCTTAGTAAATAGAATCACATATCTATTATACTATTTATTATTATTATTATTATTTTTATTATTATTATTTTTTTTATTATTACTATTATTATTAATATATGTTTGTTGTTGTTTACTATTTGTATTATTATGAAAATGTCTACTATTATTATGATCATCATTATTATTACTATCATTATCTTACCCTTATTATCTTTAATATCATTAATTTGAAAAGTATTAAGGATATCATCATTATTAATTTACAACTTCATCTCCCATGTCCCCCCCCCCCCCACCTTTGCTTAAGGTTTGTTGCTTTTGCTACTACCCCCAATATTTTGTTACAAACATTTGTCCAGCCTGTACCATCATAAAGAGTGGTCATATCCCTTCCTCTCTTTGTCACCCCCTTTGAATCATGTGAGTGAGTGTTGAATAAATGAATACAACATCACAAATGGTTACCAAACCAATGATACTGTAAACACTTTTGTCAATACAAATGATTGGTTAAATTTTTATTAAAAAAACAACAGAAAGAGAGAACACAGAGGAAAATATGAATGAACCCCTACATTTAGGAAAAAAAACAATTAGGAAAATATAACCAACTCCTTTACTCCAAGTATTACTAAAAACTGCAGTTTGCAAGTGTATGTACCTGCTAGGCTATGTTAACACCATTCCAAAGAAAATCATCCTAGCAAATGGAATCACATATTGTAAAAATGTTATCATTTTCATAACTATTAGTACCCTTGCTGTTTTTTTTATAATTGCTGTTATTACCCTCAGTATGCCTCTTCTTGCCATTATTATTATTGTCATCATTAGTAATAAACAAAAAACCCTTTCCCATGTGCCCCCCTCCCCTTGCTCATGGTTTGTGTTTGCCTTTGCTGATACCCACACCGGTTTGGTTCAAATAATTATCCTGCCTTTACCATCATTGCCCAGATAAGGGTGATGAAGGCATTGGTGGAATGAAACAAATTGGTGAGGAGATGGCAAGGGAAACAAAAATGTAAAGATTGTAAAAAAGTTTGTGCTAATACTGATGCTTGGTTTACTTTTTACCAAAGTTTTAAAAAAAAAGAGAAAGAGGAAGGGAAAAAATGAATGAACCCTTACAAATATGACCAAAAAATAAGCAAGGAGAAAAAGAAAACCAACTCCTTTTACTTCTACTATTATTGAACATTGCATGCATATGTAAAAAAAAAAAAAAAAAACAATAAGCAAGGAGAAAAAAGATAACCAACTCCTTTTTACACCTACTATATTATTTAACAGTGCAGGATGCAATTGTTATTGTATGTACCTGCCATGTTTTAACACCACTTCCTAAGAAAATCATTTAGCAAATGGAATCACAGTTTTGGAAAATGTGATCATTATCATAACAAATTCTATCATTGTGTTTATTAGCATTGCTGTTATCACCCTTAGTAGGTTTATTCTTTGTCATTATTATTAAATGACGTATTTCATGTAAACACCATTCCTAAGATAATCATTCTAGCAAATGGAATCACAATTCACATGTTAAACTATTATTTATTATCATTGCTGTTATTATCTTTGAGTTTATCACCCTTAGCAGTTTTTTCCCTGTCTTTATTATATTATTTATGTATTTGGTTGTTTATTTGCATTATTATCATTGTAATCACTATTAATATATATGGCTTTGTAAACGCGTATTGTTGTCTCTGCTGCCGCCCTCACCGGTTGCTTCAAAACAGTTTTTGCACCGCCATGTTTTATCATCACCGAGGAGTGGTGATGGTACTTGGTAGGAGTTTTGAAGCTGACAGGAGAGCGGGGCGGCAGGGGAAATAACAACAGCGCACTACCATCACGCTTTTGTTTTAAAATATTTCCTTACAACAATGTCAATGGAGAAATGTTCAAATGTAAAAAATATTTGTACTTTTTGCGCATATGTCACCTACACTTCCACATGCAACGCTCTGTAACAACACGAACAATACAAATGCAAATGTTTCGTAACACTCAATAAAAGTTTAAAAAAAAAAAAAAAAATCGTCTTGCCGAGACGCCTTTAATAATAAAAAAAAAAAAATGAAGGGTATAATCATATATACCCAGAGAACAAGTCAAATGTTTACTGTTTTTATATTTATATACTTCTCCTCTCTCTCTATGTGTATTTATAGACCGCTTTTCTAAAGTGTATCAGTAACTACTAAGAAAGCACTTTACAACACATCTCTGTTGCTTCTAAGCTCTTCATAATTTGTTCATTTATATTCCAAGATTCACAGCCAAAATAGGTTCTATATAGCACTTTAGCACTCTCTTTCTGACATTAAATGATAGTGACTTATTGCATAAGATATTCTTCATTTTCTGAAATGCAGTTTTTGCTTGCCTCATTCTGGTCTTAATGTCTGTTGTGCATCTTCCATCTGATGTTATAAATGCTCCTATGTGTCCACTTAGTTAAGAATTTTCCTTTCTATTTCGTTTTCACATTTTGGTGCAACCTTTTTCTTTGATATCACCATTGTTACTGTTTTCTTGATATTCAAGGAGAGTCCTTTCTTTGCACCCTCTGTTACTACAATGTCCAACAATTGTAGATCTTTTGCATTCTCCGCCACCAATACTTGTGTCATCTGCATAGTCTATATTGTTTATATTATAACCACCAAATAGCATTCCTGGCTTCTCTGTCATCTCTCTCATTATTATTTCGCCATCGAGGCAGAAAAGATCTAGTGACAAAACACAGCCCTGCTGTACTCCCAGCCTTATTTGTTCATAATTGCCTTCTTTATTTCCCATTTTAATTGCTGCTACTTGGTTCCAGTAAATATTCTTTATTATTCTGAAATCTTTCCCATCAATGTCAATATCTTCCAACATTTTAATCAGTTCATCTGTGTAGGATAGACATGACCAATGAAGACACTTTTTTGGAGTGTCTAGTTGGTCGTGCGTCGAAGTACACTTGTTCCTGCAGCGAGGTGCCGTCGTCATTTGGAGGCGACAGGTTCGATTCCGGTCGGTAACTATTATAGCTTTCAAATTTTATGTTGTCTAGTGCGTCTTCTAGTCTCTATTTCCTTTTTCTTCTTCTGTGAACGCCAAATAATATTATGTGTGCTTGTTTGTGTTATTGTCTTAGTGGCCTCAACGGTTCTCCTCATTGATTTCTTGTATTTGCTTGTACAGCATTAGAACCGACCAACCATTTCTCTTCTTTAAATGTTTGTTCATATATACTCGACAACAGCATTAGGGTCCGATGTGTTTGGTGTTTGTTATTTGACCTATGCTGGTTCAATATAAATTATGAAACCTATGGTGCTATCACAATGGTTTGATAAGAATTATGTCCGTATTCCATAGTTGTTAGGTTCACGTGTGTGATAAACATGACCAATGAAGACACTTTTTGTAGATTGTCTAGTTGGTCGTTCGTCAAAGTACACTTGTTCCTGCAGCGAGGCGCCGTCGTCATTTGGAGGCGACAGGTTCGATCCCGGTCAGTAACTATTATAGCGAGAAGCGATTGCAATGTTTTCTTTTTTTCAAAAGGCCGAGAATCGATCGTGAACGAAAGGAGTCTATCGAACCCATTCTTCACTGTGTGAATAGTTAATATTTCTACTTTATTTCAAATATTTGTGAAGCAAACATTAAGTATAATACTTATAAATATCTAAAGTTGTATGTATTTATTTTCTTAACATTATAAGCTATGCAAAAGCTATTACAAGAATCCTCTGTAAATTACTCCGTTGCAAATTAAAATATACAAGAAATAACATTTTTAATATACTAAAATAAAAATTACAATAATTTAAAAAAGTATTTTATATTTTAATTATTTCCCTTGTAATAGTTTTAGAATTATTTCCTGTGATGATTTTTAATAATTCATTTAATAAGCAGGTCACGTCTTGGATACTGATTTCGACAAACAATAATCCATTACTCAAATATGCTGAAGCATTACATATTAATCGATTCCAAACGTCACTATGTAAACATAATGACTTCTTGCTTAGTGTTAGACGTCCGTGAATATAACGTTCTCCATATTCGCTCAATATCAGCAACCATGTACAGTACATCATATTTCACCCAAAGTATAATTTAATTTTTCACATTACATGATATGTAACTATGCAGTATGCACCCGACGAGATGCAGCGAAATATACCAGGCAATAAATCGTGCACTATTTTATTTATGGCGCGTGTGTTTAAATTCACTAAGGGAATACATTGTTTTGAATGTTTAATATTTTTTTCGCATATCCTTTACAAGACATTGTAGTCAACGCCAGGGGCGTCACTAGGGAGGTGCGGGGGGTGCGGGCCGCACCGGGTGACACCATCAAGGGGTGACACCAAAATAAAAAAAATTGCAAATTTGACAAAGCAGACATAGCTCTGTCTAGTCGGGTTTCATAACCGTTCATTGTTAATTTTAGAAATGTTAATGTTAAATAACAAAAATTTAACTTTGTCCGAGTTTCTCGAAGTTCTTTATTTATGTTTTACCTGAAGTATTGAAGTTATATTGTTCAATTTGTTTTCTTTCTTATGTCCTTATTAACTTTTTGACTTATTTTACAAACATTACTATATGCGATTATATATGGTACAGGAACACTCGGAAGAAGACCATGGTGAAAGTCTAGAGGGGTGACACCAAGAGTTTACCGCACTGGGTGACACCAACCCCAGTGACGCCACTGGTCAACACCATAATTTTTCAGCTGCTGTTGATGTCTTGGCAAGTTTTACGCTTAGTAGTTTGCCATTGCTTTCTGAACGACTGGCTCACATACCTACGTAAGTAACCAGCGCGACGCGATCCGCTGCCTAATCTCGAGCAGCTGCGTTTCGTGCGAGAGTATACGGGATTACTAACAACGTCCTTAACACCTACCTAATAGAAAGAGCAATATATACACACAAAACATATATGTATGTTTCACAGATTAAACCAAGGCATTTGATAAAGTAAAACATGACGAACTTATTAAAATGTTAGAAGATATTAACATTGATGGGAAAGACCTCAGAATAATAAAGATTATTTACTGGAACCAAGTAGCAGCAATAAAAAATGGAAATAAAGAGGACAATTATGACACAAAAAGCTAGGTGTACGACAGGGATGTGTTTTGTCACCGGATCTCTTCTCCCTCTATAGCGAAATACAGCGTGTATTTTTAATGACTGTACAGTGTTTGAATATACTGCCGATCCAAGTTTTTTATTTACCCATTATGTCGCATGAAATTTACAGAGGGTGAATACAAAACTTGGACCGGCAGTATTTTCAAACACTGCACAGTCATTAAAAATACACCCTATAATAATGAGATAGATCAACGAGAGGCCAGGACTACTAATCGGGGGATATAATATAAACAATATACGCTATGTAGATGACACAATATTGGTGGTGGATAATGTAAAAGATCTACAGTAATTGTTGGACATTGTGGTAACAGAGAGTGTAAAGAAAGGACAATCTTTGAACCTCAATAAAACAGTAACAATTGTGACATCAACGAAAAACGTGACACCAACATGTGAAATGAAATGGAAGGGACATTTCTTAATTCAAGTGGATAATTTTAAATACCTTACGTGCATATATGACGGTCTCCCTGGCGAATGTGTTAACGACTTTCTCCGTAATCCTATATATCCACGTGGACAACGCAGCTGCGCGAGATTCGGTAGAGAATCGCTTCGCGTTAGTTATTTACGGGGTATGTGAGTCTATCGCTCAGAAAGCAATGGCAAACTACAGAGCGTAATCTTGCCAAGAACATCAACAACAGCTGAAAAATGTTGGTGTTGACTGCAACGTCCTGTAAGGGATATGCAAATTTAAATGGAGGGGGGGGGGGGTTGCATATATAACATAAGATGGAAGATACACAACAGACATTAAGAGCAGAATAGGTCAAGCAAAAGCCGTATTTCAGAAGACTGAAGAGTATCTGATGCAATAAGTCACTATCACTGTAAAAGGATAGTGCAAACAAGAGG
>JACEFZ010000338.1:0-21341 GCA_014155875.1 Cepaea nemoralis | reverse complement strand
TCCCCCTTTTACTTTTTTTTTTTTTTTTTTTTGCGAGCTCCATCCATTTTAAATGTTTTCTTTACTGTATTAACAAAATCTGTAAAATTTTGTTTTGGGTCTCTGGACCTAACTGTCTAAACTTTGTTCTGTATCCATGCTCAGTTTAGTTGGAACTTTGTAAGCAGACGTTGACGCAAAATAGTGTAGTTGTTTCTTTCTTCCACAGGTAAATTAAACATTGTATCTAGGGCCTTACTTGTAAGAAACTCGCCAAGTCGCATCGCATACTCTCCCTCTGGAATACCTAACACTTTCGCTGATGCTTAGAATCTTCCCAGATAAGATTCAAGATGGTCCCGGTCTGTAAAATATGGCAATTTCAATCGTTGTGATGACTGTGAAGGTCTTCTGCCTTCCTCACTTTGACCTTTTGATGATAGTTCTAATTTTCTGAGAGCAATTTCAGTTTCCATTTGACACTTGAGTTTCTCTTTTTCAATTTCCATTTTCATTTGTGTCTCTTTCTCTTTCTGTAAACGCTTGTTTTCCATTTCAGCTAACTTTACTTGTGTGTCTCTCTCTCTTCCTGTAGACGCTTGGCTTCAGCTACCTTTTCTTCCTGTAGGCATTTTTTCTCGCGTTCATTATGCCTCTCCTCTCTTTCCCAGTGCTGAACTTCTTTCAATTTTGCTTCTGCAAACTCCTGTAACTCTTTACCCTTCAGGCCTAATCGTTCACCTGCTTCAATATATTCCATTAAAGTAGGCATCTTGTACTTGTGGACACGTTGCTGTGTGTCAGCAAACTATAAATGTGAAGACTCTGCTGTTAGTCTTTGTGTACCTTCCCTAAGTACACCTCCACTCACTGTGTACGTAAATTCGTAGTACTAATAATATCACTCTGTACTCACCCAGTCACTCAACAAGTACTAGGTAGTGAGGTGGGGGGGGGGGTATTTACCTATACCCCCTTATATATATATATATATATATATATATATATATATATATATATATATATATATATATATATATATATATATATATGACCATATATATATATATATATATATATATATATATATATATATATATATATATATATATATATATATATATATATATATATATATATAACCACAAGTTCATAAAGTCTCTGGAAATATGTTAAACATACATATAAATACATATACAAACAAATGAATGATAACAGTAAGTGGTGTCTATAAAACGTTAGACGCACAAGCCAAGTACACGGAGACGGTGATCACAAAGAAATAAACCACAGTAACATTCACAAGCTTGTGTAGGGACGACCACAGTGCGCGTAATATATGTAAACTGACACCGAAAACAGTCTATATAGCAGAATTAGTCGCAAGAGTTACAATAATAACAATACAATAATAACACATATATACTCAAAGAAATAAAATATCAAACATAAAAATAATAAGAAGAAAAGAAGGAATCTCAAATCAATAATTCACAGATGTGACGCAATACACACCGGCTCTAGATATTAGTTAGGACCACAATGCCAATGCACACCCCGCTAACGTTTTTAGCGTTGTCCTTACAAAAATATCGTAAGCACAAGAACCACGTTTTGCAACGCCTATGATAGATAGAAATTGCAAATAAATGCCTATCCAACAACTACATGTAATAACATATCCATATATATAAGTACACAAACGATAACGACAGTTAAAACGATGAGAGCAAACAAAATGTCAAAATGGCTGGCCGACACTAATGTGCTTATTAATCCGTCGCCAAACGTTCTTATTTTGCTGTTAATTGTTGTTCCATAATTGGCTGGAAGTGTCTTTTGGTTAAAATTCCGAGATGTCTACAACGTCAAATTCCCAAACGACCCATTGTTTTGTTGCGTGGTGACTGAATTTCACGGGGTGATCACAAGCTCCAACCGTCGAAAGAAAAATTGAAGATGATAATTATCCAAAATGTTCTTTCGATATGTTGTTACTTTCCCTGGACGTGGTGACAACAAAGTAATAATCCAAACGTCTTTTTACCTTCGTTGCGGAGATGGTCCGTAGTTGCATCAATTATGTGATAGACTCACGTTTAAAGACAAAGTTCAACCCCCCCCCCACCCTCACCAAAAAAAAAAAAATGGCAGCAAATGTCCAGCGCTTTAGCTCTTTATCGTAAGTTCTTTTGCCAACTGTATGCAACCATGCTCGCGGAGCTGCCATGTCCTCCTTCGTTGTCAAAATGTTTGCTGATTACAGAGTAATGATCACAAAGGGATTTTAACAAAGACGAACATGAAGTCTGGTTTTCACACAAAACACCTTGTTTTGTTCATTTACAATGAGTCATCTTGACCACAATAGGCCGTGGAAATTCCCTGAGTGCCTTCACTCCATCCACCCCGACTCGCAATGTCACCTCAATTTCTCGTTATCACCTTCAGTGAAACATCCTCAGTAAACACAGTTTCCACACAACCTTCTCAGCCCCAACCCGGCTGCTCTTTTAACTCCGTGGAAAATTGACTTTACGCCATTAACCCGCCCCAACTCTGGCTGCGGTAGGGGTACCGCACTACCCCCGTTTGTCACCCCTCCCGGTGAATCGGCAAATGTCAATTTTCTCTGTTTCACAATTCCTCGTACCTCTCCCTTCCCCGAGAGAGTTCACTGTCCTCAGTACTTTACCTCCATGTATTCAATGTATTCATTCCTTCAACATTCACTCACATTTTCCTGTTTCTTTCTCGCACTCATGTATACTAAAATTTTAACATCATAAAGAAGAATACTTGTGTTTACTCTGGAGATATCTGTGATATTTTTGTGTTTACAACCTAGAAATTTATCCATTAGCATATTCCTTTCCTTGAACACATTTACATGGAATGGGGGGGGGGGGGGGGGGGGTAACAAAGAAAAAAAGGAAATCTTTACATTTTTTTTTCCCCTTTGCCCCCCTCTCACCAATTGGTTCAACTCCACAATGCCCTCATGACATCTGGTAGTGATGGTACAGGCAGGATAAATTTTTTGAACCTGCCAGTGGGGGGGGTAGCAAAGTCAACAAACTATAAGAAAGGGGGGGGGGGGTACAGGGGAGAGAATTTGTAAATTACTAATGGTACTTTCAAAATACTTATAAAATTAATATACTAAAGATAGTAAGGTAACTACTGAATGCAAAAAAAAAAGGGGAAATTTCTTTGCATTTTTTTTCCCCTCGCTACCCTCCCCCCAAATTTTGTTCCACTCCACCAATGCTTCATGACCCCCTGTAATGATGGGACAAGCAGGATAAATGTTTTTAACAACCCGTGGGGGTAGTAGCAAAGGCAAAAAACCATAAAAATGGGGGGGGGCCCGGGAGATGAAGTTGTAAAAATAATGATGATATCAAATACTTGTAACATTAAATACTGGAAAAAAGGGAAAAATGTAAAAAAAAAGGGGAAATCTTTACATTTTTGTTTCCCTCGCTACACTCTCATCACTTGGTTTCACCACCCAAAGCTCTCCAGACCCCCTCTAGGGGTATACAGGGAGGAAAATGTTTGAAACAAATTAGTGGGTTAGTAGCAAAAGCAACAAACCTTAAGCAAAGGGGGGAATATTGGAGATGAAGCTGTAAAAATAATGATGATATCATTAATACTTATAAAATTAATATACTAAAGAAATAGGTAATACTATAGATAATAGGACTCATGCACACGCTTGCCACATGGTGAAACGGTGATAGTCATACAATGTTTATTATTATATAATTTTAATAAAAATATATATATATATATATATAAAAATATATATATATATATATATATATTTTATATAAAATTTATAAAATTTAAATATATATAAGGCAAGTCAGGTCTTAGTCAGATATGATGAGCTACCGTATGACAGTAGACGGTACTACCTGCTTTTGTCAGCGCCGAATTTTGGGCGGTGCTTACCAAACCCGCCCCCCACATTGTGCCAACGGCTCGGGCGGGAAAGAGGCAAGGGGAAATCCCTACCCAAAATGAACCCAAAAAAATAAGTCATGGCAGGGCAGACCAGGCCCTCTAAGCCTTGGTTGGCAGCTGGTCTAGGATCGAAGCTCCGACAGGCGGGACAGTTAGAGCATGCTTTGCTGATCCGGCAGCTTCTGCAGCTTGCTCTGTCTCCAGATTATAGGTGGTCAACTTTTCCTCTGGATGTGAACTAGGCAGCCGAAGAGAGGGATCATGTTGCACGAGCACCACATGGTTTCTTTATTTTAGCCCAGGCTTGTGCTATGGAGAGGCAATAACTCCATCCCCTGGTCTTAACCGGTCTCGGAATCAAAGCGAGAGGCAACTGTTTACGGGTTATAAGTCCTTGTCAGTTGGCGTAGACATGGGGCGCCACGCGTTGCCTCTGACGGTGGGAGACACCTACAGGTGTCACTGATCAGCTACCGCCAGCCTCAAGCTGGGCAGTCCCAAGCCAATTGGGTGCTGATCCGCCACAGCCTGCCTGCTTCAATGGGTGCTTGGGGCTAGGACAAAATCTGGATCGCAGGCTGTAAAACCAATGCACCAGGTACTAATAAAAAGGAATAGAAACCTCAAGCACGGCTTTGCAACCTGGAACGTGAGAACCATGTGTCCAGGATTTTCCACTGACTTGACAAATATTGACGATGTGAGAAAAACGGCTGTGATTGATGCTGAACTCCGATCGTCTTAACATTGATATCGCTGGCCTGCAGGAGACTCGCCTCGCTGAAGAAGGGTCACTCAGGGAAAACAATTACACCTTTTTTTTGGAAGGAAGAGGGCAGGCAGAAAAAAAAGGCAACATGGTGTGGCTTTGCAATGAAGAATTCGCTACTGGAATGATTGATATCCCAGCTGGAGGTAATGAAAGATTATTATCACTGCGCTTGGCAACCTCCTGTGGATTTGCCACCATTCTCACTGCATATGCACCGACACTCGCTTCCTCTTATGATGTGAAGGATATGTTCTATGAGCAGCTAGACTCTGCGATCAAGGCAGTTCCAAAATCGACTACATTTATATGCTCGGTGATTTCAATGCTCGTGTGGGAAAGGACTCGAATTCATGGCCAGTGTGCCTTGGAAATACAACATCGGTCGCATGAATGATAATGGGCAAAGGCTGCTGGAGCATTGCACTAGAAATGACCTATGTATTACAAACTCCTTTTTTAAAAACAAAAGAGATGCATAAGGTCACATGGAAACATCCAAGATCCGGCCATTGGCATCAGTTGGACTTCATTATCACACGGAGACAACATCTGAACCATACATCATTAACTCGAAGTTACCACAGTGCTGACTGTGATACAGATCATTCTTTAGTTGTTGCAAGTGTTAGACTGAGACCAAAGAGAATCTACACAGCTAAAAAAACAAGTCTAGCCCCCCAAAATTAATATTAATAACACTCACGATCCGGAAAGTGCTTTGAATTTCAACAGCAACTTGAAGACGCTTTCAATGATCTTCTTCTTCTTCTTCTTCTTCAGCGTTCCGAGCCATTGAGGTTCTTTGCTGCAAATACAATCTGTCTCCATTCGTCTCTCTGGTGGACTTTCTCTTGCCAGTCGTTGATTCCAAGTGCTTGTAGGTCTGTATGTATATTATCTCTCCACCGCCTTCTTGGTCTACCTCGGGGTCTACGGTCATTTATTTCCTGAGTGTAAGCGAGTTTTGTTCCCTATTATCTTCCATTCTTTCTATATGCCCCAGCCATTGTAGTCTATTAGCCTTCATGATACCAGTGATTAGCGGGGACTTAAACAAATCATAAATGTCTTTGTTACTTCTTCTTTTCCACTCTCCACTTTGTGTATCCCTAATGGGTCCAAAGATGCGTCTTAAAATTTTGTTCTCAAAGGTTTGTAACAAGGCTTCGTCTCCTTTCGTTGTACTCCAGGTTTCAGAGCCATACAGCACAACTGGTCTGATCAGTGTTTTGTATATTGTGATTTTGGTGTTACGAGATAGCGCCTTTGATTTAGTAGTGGGGTAGGAAAGTATATTTTATTTCCATGATACATCAGAAAATTGTATAGTAAATGATAAATGGAGTAAACTTAAGGAAACTATTATAAAACAGCGGTAGGGGTTTACGGCACTGTGGATCATAAGAGGCAGGACTGGTTTGCGGCAAACAGCCAGATACTGCAGCCCTTGATTGATAAAAGAAGATAGCTCTCTTAAGAAACAAGGAAAGACCAACGCGTAACACTCTGAGTGAGCTGAAGCAAGCAAGACAGGATTACAAAAGGCTGCCAGGCAGTGTGCGAATGACTATTGGATCAAGTTATGTGAGTCCATTCAAATCGCAAGTGATAAGGGAAACATCAGAAGCATGTATGAAGGGATAAAGAAAGCCTGTGGTCCAATGATCAAAAGAAGTGCACCGCTGAAAACCTTGACTGGAGAAATCATCACTGATAAGAAACAGCAGATGGATAGATGGGTCGAGCACTATTTAGAGCTTTACTCAAGTGAGACCAAGCTAGCGGATGATGCCCTCAACGCCATAGAGGCCCTGCCAACTCTTGACCACCTGGACACACTTCCCACTATAACAGAAGTTAAGTGTGCTATAAATGAGCTTGCATCTGGCAAGGCTCCAGGTAAGGATGGGATTCCAATAGAGGTGATCAGGAGTGGGCAAGACACACTCGCTCTACAGATCCACCAGCTAATAGAGCTATGCTGGCGAGAAGGACAAGTCCCACAGGATTTCAAAGATTCAAACATCATAACGCTGTACAAGAACAAGGGAGATCGGAGCGACTGTAACAACTATAGGGGTATCTCACTTCTGTGTATTGTTGGGAAAGTATTTGCCAGAATTGTCCTGCACAGACTTCAAGTCCTGGGAGATCAAGTCTACCCCGAATCACAGTGTGGCTTCCGTCAGAACCGGTCTACCATTGATATGATATTCTCATTGCGACAGATGCAAGAAAAATGCCGGGAACAAAATCAGCCACTGTTTATTGCCTTCATCGACCTCACAAAGGCATTCGATTTGGTCAGTCGTGAGGGTCTGTTCAAAGCACTAAAGAAGATTGGCTGCCCACCAACTCTTCTGTCCATTGTGGAATCGTTCCACACAGGCATGAAGGGTATAATCAAGTTTGATGGCTCAACTTCAGAAGAGTTTGAAATCAAGAGTGGAGTTAAGCAAGGCTTGTGTACTAGCCCCCACCCTCTTTGGGATATACTTTTCACTTCTACTGAAATATGCCTTTCGTGATCAGGATGACTGGTATATACATTCACTCACGCTCAGATGGTGGCCTCTATAATGCTCAGAGATTGAAGGCCAAGACCAAAATTAGCAGGGTACTAATCAGAGAGTTGCTTTTTGCGGATGATGCTGCGATTACGACCCACTCTGAGGAAGAATTACAACATCTACTATCTGCATTCTCCAATGCTTGTTCTGAATTTGGTTTAACAATTAACAAAAAGAAGACACAGATTATGTCACAAGGTGCACATGGTGTACCATCAATCTTTATTGACGACGCCGAACTGGAGATAGTAGACCATTTTACATATCTAGGATCAGAGGTAAATAGCAAATTATCCCTCGATCAGGAAATCAACATCAGGATTGGCAAGGCAGCAACAACAATGAACATGTTAGCAAAAAGAGTCTGGGAGAACAGGAAGCTTACTGCCAAAACAAAAGTCCTCGTCTACCAAGCCTGTGTCCTTAGTACTCTTCTTTATGGCAGTGAAACCTGGACAACTTACTCACGCCAAGAGAAACGTTT
Source organism: Cepaea nemoralis (assembly GCA_014155875.1). Taxonomy (NCBI): domain Eukaryota; kingdom Metazoa; phylum Mollusca; class Gastropoda; order Stylommatophora; family Helicidae; genus Cepaea; species Cepaea nemoralis. Next base: position 13,561 of record JACEFZ010000338.1, on the reverse strand, counting down.
AAACAGCTTTCATATGCGGTGTCTGCGAAGAATACTTGGTATTAAGTGGCAAGACAAAATCACAAATACTGAAGTATTGGAAAGATCAGGTTGTGTGACGGTGTATTCCATGCTCAGTCTTCGTAGACTTAGATGGATAGGACATGTTAGGAGGATGGATGATGGTAGAATACCAAAGGACATCTTTTTTGGTGAATTACAGACGGGTAGGAGATCTCAGGGTCGGCCTCTACTACGATACAAAGATGTGTGTAAGCGGGACATGATTGATACAGGCATTGATAATGCACATTGGGAGCACGTCGCCGCTGAACGTGTTGCATGGAGGGCAACTATCAGAAATGGAATAAAGACAAAGGAGAAAATGATTGCAGATAAAGCACACACAGAGCGTGAGAGACGTAAGATGGTGCAAAATGGTGGAAATGACCATGTTTTCACATGCACCTACTGTGGGCAAACATTTGCAGCAAGAATTGGCCTTACCAGCCACACTCGCCACCGCCATGGATCGTAGTTATTAAGCCTTTTTAAAGCACAATGTACCAAACTATCGTCTGTCAAGACGGAAAGGTGCCAATTAAAAAAACAGATATTAAGGGTAAGATAATGATAGTAATAATAATAATGAAAATAATAATAGTAATAATAATAATAATAATAATAATAATAATAATAATAATAATAATAATAATAATAATAATAATAATAATAATAATAATAATAATAATAATATAGATATGTGATTCTATTTACTAAAGTTTCTTACTATCTTATCAGTGGTGGTAGTATAACACAACAAGTGCATTTTAAGCAAACATTCCATAAATAGTAATTTGGAATGGAAGGAGTTGATTTTCTTTTCTCCTTTTTTTTCTTTTTTCCCCTTATCTATAAGGGTTGAACTCATCATTTTGAAGCACATATGTTAGTTTAGTTTATTTATTTTATTTTATTTTTTTTTTTGGTGAGGTTTTTAGAATTAGTCTTCAATAGTTTTTGTTTTCTTTTATATTAGTATAGTTTAGTTTATTTTTTTTTCATTTCAACTTTTATTTCATACAAAGCAATGTGTATTTACAAGTTGTAGTGTGTGTTTCTTTTGTTTGTGTATATTACAGAGCGTTGCCGTTTGTTAGTGTTAAGTGTGACATTGTGAATAAAACATATACATACATATACACAGTAATGATAATATGACATTTGTGGCATAGAGCATGTAGATACACATTCCTTACATATGCTTCACTTCCACTTCCGCAAGCGGATTGCATGAAACACCTGTCCATCTCTCCCTCTCCTCTCTTTCTCTCTTTCTCTCTCTCTCTCTCTCACACACACACACACACACACACACACACACACACACATACATACACACACACACAATCTCGTGCTTTCTGGAGACCGCAGTACATTTAAATGCCCCGCGATTGGACAATAAACTTTAAACTATCATTTCCATTAAAATGTGGCTTCTTTGTAATTTCTGGGTCACTTAGCTACTGAGGCGAAGGTCGTTGGTGTTGTTGCCTGATGACAAATTACAGGGTGACGCTCTAGTCCATGATACCTTTTATTTGGGGAACAAGAATCAGGGATTTACTACTAGTAATTAGAGTCCATGGCCTGTCTCCAGGGAGATAATTGGTCCAAAGTTGTGATAGTGTCTGGGTTTCATATACAATGGGAAGGAATTAAGACCTGGCCACTAAAAGCCACCTTAGCTTACTGGGTACTTAAAGGGCTCATTCAATTTGTTTATACATGGTGGTGCATATTTTTCTTTTGAAACATATCATTACCATATAACATCATTTTAATACTTGAGATACCGACTTGGATTAAAGGCTGCTACCACGCACGCACGCCGCGCGCACCACACACTCATAGACACCGATCCACAATATATTTCATGTTGCACATTCAAATATAATAATGGGAAAATTAATAATAATAGTAGCAGTAATAATAATAGTATTTTTAATAATAATAATATAATTGTAAGATTATTAATACCATCAATAAACACATTTATAGATGTAGTATCCTTTGTTTAAAACAAATTATTTGCTTCTTCAGGAAAATCTTTTACGAGATTTGCGCTTGTGGGGCTAAGATTAGAATGTTTGCGACTTTTTGTTGATAAAGTTGTTGGACAATTTCTTTGTTGATTGTCTGTTATTGTATAGTGCTTTGTTTCTTAATGTCCATATAAGATTTCTGTACTCTGCCAATAGCACTAGTAGCTTTGTGTGGATGTCTTGTGTGGAGTAAGGAATGGAATTTATCATTATTGCTTTGTAAACATCCGTTCTTTGTTTTGTATGAGTGTTTAGGATGTTTTGTAGGAGATTTCTTGTTGGCATGATTGTGTTGCATTCGTAATAGATGTGCTCTTCTGATTCTTGGACGTTCCGTCTACAAAGCTGACACTGTAGTATTTGTTTAGTTATTTTTGCTGTTCTCTCTGTTGATGGGGTCATGCTGTAAACAAGCCTATATGTAATTTCCTTTGCTTTTGGGGTAATCTGCTTGTTGTGAATATTAGAGAAAATTTCGGTATAATCATTTATGAAATATCTATGTCCTCTTTTAATTCTGAGATGTACCGGAGTTGCTTGTAATTTAACTAAATGCCTGTAGATTGTATGTGTTTTCTTGTGTAGTAATTTTTCGTGTCCTTTAATGGCTGAAATACATGTTTTTGTAAAATGTTGGGATGAGTGCCAATAGAATGTGAGGATGTATTCCTAATAGGTTTTAAATAAGATAGCCTAATTCCAATGTAATAGTGTGCTAAAGGGTGTTTTTCTGGGTGTTGTAGGATTTCACCTACGTGTTTGATCCTAAGTGCTTGTATTTTGGTTATTATGTCTTGGAGGGCGATACCTCCATCTTTTTTGTCTTGCATGAGTGTAGAAGGTTTGATACTGTAGATGGTGCTGCCAAACACAAAGCGTCTAATCTCTTTGTTTATGTTTGTGACAGTCTGACGTGGGGGATCTAGGACTGTGCACAGATATAGTATTTTTGGAATTATATATGTATTAACAATGGTACTTCTACCAAATATGGTAGTTGTTTTGTATTTGTACCTCTGTAACATATCTGTTATTTTCTTCTGTTTAGTTTAGTTTTTTTTTTTTTTTATGCACCTGTCAAATAATAACACTGAATGAATTTTTAGGCGAAATTTTTTTTTTTTTTTTCCATTGTTAAACATATTTTATGCACACATTTTAACTGCATTTCTACAAACATTTCATTTTTGTTTCTGATCTTTTATTGCACTGTTTAATACCCCACCCTCCTTTCACTTTTAAATGATAAATAAATGTGAAATATATGTTTTAGGGATTTTTTTCTGACAAGGTGCTACATGTTTATTTTTTTTTTTGTTGCATTGTATGCATAATCTAATGAACCTATATATTTTATTCACATTCTGCCAGTTTCTTTGCAAAAAGTTATTGTTTAAACATGTCATAAACAACCACACATAGTATTGTCTGAAGCCCACAAAAGGAGAAGGAAGCAGAGTCCAGGGGACGCACCAGACAACACAAAATTGGAAAGGCATAGTTACCGACCAGTAACCATAGCCTTCAAACCCCATGCCGTCCAGTGCGTCCTCCAAGCCCCACCTCCCTCTTCTCCCTAACGAGTGCCAAACACCATGTGTGTCCATCTATGAACTGACTTAGTGGCCTCAAAGGGTTCCCCAATTGATTTCTTGTTTAAACATGGTACTTTTTGTGTAGATATTGTTTTCATGAAAAACAGAATGCACTGATTAGCACTTCAAATTAAGCTTACACATTTAGGGGAATTTATTGTATCCATGTGTATGTCTGTGCGCATGCATGTTGGAAAATAAAAGCAATCTACAGTAACTGTACATTAATAATTAACTCAAGATATCCTTCAGTAAAAACACCTTGGCTGAAGAATCATCTGAAGCTGTTACTGCAATGCCTTCATCCCTGCAAATGTGTCACCTGTGGTGTTGTTAAGACTTGGGGCACTTGCTGTCCAAATCAAAATCCAAAATGCCTGCAGCATGCCCATGCCAAGTTCGAACCAGTTGTCCATTCCGAGAATCAAACTGTCTGAGGTTACCATCAAGGCAGGCAGTGTAAAATACTGGATTTGTCTGTGACCACATCAGTTTTACTATGCCATACGGATGATCGCATTTATGCCTCACTGACTTTGTGGGGAGATCCCAAATTTCCAGGCCTCCACCGAGTGTGCCTGTTGCTGCATAGTCATGCGTATGAGAGAATCCCACGGTCTCAACAGAATCATCCTCCTCTCCAGAATCCTGACACTTTAGGGTGGACAGCACCTTTCCTGTTGTGGAATTGATGACCTTGGCAGTCATGTCTCCTGACCCTGTTAGTATTAATGAGCCATTGCTACTAACATCCATACAATATACAGATGACTGGTGCCCTTCATGACCTGATATTGTATGTGCAGCTGCTGTAGTTTTCAAATCCCAGATTTTTACAATTCCATCCTCATAACCAATACAGGCAAATTTTCCATCTGGCAATATTTTCCCACAGACTGCACTGGGTCCATAACCAGCAAGTGTTTTACATTCTCCTGTTGGAATCTTCCACATCCACACTTGGCCTTCCTTTGTTCCCACAAGGAGAACTGGTGCCGCATGATGCCACTGGATCCACTCAATTTCCGACACATCAAATGACCAAACTTCCTTCCCTTGATCCACACTCCATACTTTAATTAGACCTTTCATATCTGCTGTTGCTACCATAGAGCCATCATGGCTGAACCCTACACTTGCAATTGTATCTGTGTGGCCTGTGCATTGGAAGATAATTGAGCCATCTTGGGTGTTCAATACCAATGCCCTATCATCTTGACCCCCTGTGACTGCTATCTCATGACTTGCTGGACTCAGTCTAGTACAGATCACTGAGGAGTCTTTGTGACCAATAAAAGATAGCACAGAATCATCTGAAATGGGAGCAGATGATGCTTCTTCAGTTTCCATATCATCACCACCTTCATCATCATCACTATCAGCTAAAACACCATTTCTTTGGATATCAGTATCACCGTCGAGATGTATTATTTTGACTACTTCGTTGGGATTAATTGTGAATTCATCGTCGTCATGTTCAAAGTTTACCATTGCAAACATACACTCCGAAAACCATTTTTTTTTTTTTTAAACTTTTATTGAGTGTTAAAGAAAACTTTGCATTTGTATTGTTCGTGTTGTTACAGAGCGTTGCATGTGGAAGTGTAGGTGACATATGCGCAAATTTTTACAACATTTATTTCAACATTTTTACATTTGAAATGAAGGGTAACGGAAAACGAGTACAAACAACATCAAGACGGTAGTATACCATTTTTTTTTCCCTCTGCCACTCTTTCACCTGTCAGCTCCAACCCACCAATACCATCATCACCACCTGGTAATGAGGACAAGGGCAGTAAAACTTGTTTAAACCGACCGGTGAAGGCAGCAGCAGCATCAAAACGAACAGTATCGAAAAGGTGGGGGGGGGGGGAAGGGGGGAGGGGGGGTTGTCAAGGAGTATCCTAGTTTACAATGCAGGAGGGGTAGTTGTTGCATTTTTATTGTTTGTGTTGTTACAAGCGTACTGTGTGTTCAGTATTTGTGTGCGTGTTTTTTACAGAGCGTTGCATGTGGGCGTGTAGGTGACATATGCGCAAAAATTACAAATATTTTATACATTTAAACATTTCTCCATTGACATTGTTGTAAGGAAATATTTTAAATCAAAAGCGTGATGGTAGCGGGCTGTTAATTTTTCCCCTGCCGCCCCGCTCTCCTGTCAGCTCCAAAAACTCCTACCAAGTACCATCACCCTCGGTGATGATAAACATGGCGGTGCAGAACTGAAACAAAACGGCGAGCGCGGCAGCAGTAATAACAATCACAGTATCAAAGGGTGGGAAAGGGGGATCTGATAGTATACGCGTTTACAAAGCCATATATATTACTAGTGATTACAATTATAATAATGCAAAGTAACAACCAAATACATAAATAAATATCATAGTGACAAGGAATAAACAGTGCTGAGACTAGTGATAGACTCAATGATAATAAATAAATAATAGTTTTAACATGTGATTTTATGTGCTAAATTGATTACCTTAGGAATGGTGTTTACATGAAATACAATTTTATACATCTTATAATAATAATGACAAGGAATAAAACCTACTAAGGGTGATGACAGCAATGCTAATATTAATAAACACAATGGTAGGATTTGTTTTGATAATGATCACATTTTCCAAACATGTGATTCCATGTGCTAAAATGATTTTCTTTGAAATGGTGTTAAATTATGGCAGGTACACACAATAACAATTCCATCCTGCACCTTTTAATAATATAGTAGGTGAAAAAAAGGATTTGGTTACTTTTTTTTTTCTCCTTGTTTTTTTTTTTTTTTTTTTAAACCCATATTCTTGCTACATGCAATGTTCAATAATAGCAGAAGTAAAAGGAGTTGGTTATCTTTTTCTCCTTTTTTATTTTTTTTTTGGGTCTTATTTGAAAGGGGTTTTATTCATTTTTTTTCCCCTTTCCCCTTTTTTTTTTTTTTAAACTTATTGTAGAAGTAAACAAGCATCAATATTAGCACAAACTTTTACAATCTTTACATTTTGTTTCCCTTGCCACCCTCTCACCAATTTGGTTCCACTCCACCCAATGCCATTACCCCCCTCTCTGGGCAATGATGGTAAGGCAGGATAAATATTTGAACCAAACCGGTGTGGGTAATCAGCAAAGTCAGCAACAAACCATGAGCAAGGGGGGGGGGGGCATTGGAAAGGGGTTTTGGGGTTTTTAAAAATGATGATAATAAAAAAATGACAGGAGGAGACATACTGAGGGTAATAACAGCCAAAAAAAAAACCAGCAATGGTAAAAATAGTTATGAAAATGATAAACTTTTTTCAAATTGTGATTCCATTTGCTAAGATGATTTTCTTTGGAATGGTGTTAACATAGCATAGGGAGTGTACATTTCACAAGCCAAATATTTGTTTTTAATAATAGGGTTGTAAAGGGAGTTGGGGGTTTTTTTCCCCCCCCATTCCCTCAATCATTTGTATTTGCACAAATTTATTTCAATTATTGATTTGGTTTAAAAATATGTGATTTTGTATTTATTCCCTTTAACACTCCCTCACATGATTCAAAGGGGGGGGGACAAGGGAGAAAGGGAAATCTTTACATTTTTTTTTTTACTTTGCCACACTCCACTAACGCTTTCACTCCAATGCCCCTCCGACCACCCTTAATGATGGTTTTAGGCAGGACAAATGTTTGAAAAAAACCAGTGGGGGTGGTAGCAAAGGCAAAAACCATAAGCAAAGGGGGGCCCCAGGGGAGATGGGAAATTGTTTAAAAAAATAATGATGATATCACTAATTTCTTATAACCCTTTAAAAAAAACTAAGGATAATAAGGTAGTGTACAAACAAAAAAAAGGGGGAATCTTTACATGTTTCCCCCCCCCCTCACTATACTCTCCTCAATTTGGGTTTTACCCCCCCAAGAACCTCTGCCAAATCTTTAAAGATGGTACAGGCAGGGCAAGTGTTTTAACCAAAACCAATTGGGGGGTAGCAGCAAGGGTAACAAAAACATAAGCACAGGGGGCGCAGGGGAGATGAAGTTGTAAAATAATAGTGATGATACAATAATACTTGTTTAAAAACAATGATACTAAGGATAATGGGTTTTTAAGTATTGACTGCAAGGATAGGGGAAAGTCTTTACATGTTGTTCCCTCTCTACTCTCCCACCGATTGGTTTCAATCACCAATTTCCCCATGACCACTCTAATGATGGTACAGGCGGGGCAAATTTTTTGAAACAAACTAGGGGGGGGGTAGTAGCAAAAGCAAAAAACCCCTTAAAAACAAAGGGGGGGGGGGCCCGGGGGGGGGGGGGGGCATGGGGGATAAAATTTGGGAAAATAATAAAGGGTGATATCTTTTAATACTATTAAATTAATTTTATTAAGGTTTAAAAAGGGGTTGGGTAATGATAGTAAAAAAAAAAAAAATGATAGTGATAATAAAAATAAAAAATAATGAAAACAATAAAAATTTGAAAAATAATAATAAAAATATACTATAATAGATATGTGATTTCCTTTACTAAAATGATAATCTTAGTTGTGGTGGTAGTTTACAAAACAAATTCATTTGTATCAAACATTCCAAAAATTAGTACTTTGGAATGGGGGGAAATTTAAAGGGTTTTCCTTTTCTCTTTTTCCCTTATCTATAAGGGGGGAAAACCATCTTTTTTGAAACAAATAAAAAAACATTTGAAACTTTCACTATTCTTTACATAAGGGATTTCCATTGGTCTTTTCCCATATGTGATCTTTTTAATCATTCACTCCCATTTTTTTTCTTTCTTTCTCTCACTCATGTATACCAAAATTACCAAAAAAAATTACCCAAAATTTCCAGGGTTGGTATACCATTTATACCAACTCGGGAAAAAGAGTTGTGAATTTTGTGGGGTGTACATAAAGGAAAAATAAATGTGTGTTATATGTGTGGTGTTTGTTTTCTGGCAAAAAATTTTGCAGGTCCATATAAGTTGTCTGTAGTAAAAAAGGTACAAGTAGTTTTGATGTATGTCCCTTTGATGTCATTGGTATAAATATTGAGAAAAATTGCTTTATATATGGGGGGTTTGTTTGTGTGTGGTTTGTATGAGGTGTTTGAGTGTTGCGCGTGTGGCAGTAATTTTGGACACGTATAATAAATGTGTTTTCCCCTGTCTCTTGTGTGTTTTTTCTACATAATTGACATTGTTTGGATATGTATGCTTCTACCTGTGTTGTGGGGGTCATACTGTATAACAGTCTATATGTGATCTCCCCCAGTTTGGTTTTATGGTTTGTTGTGTTTGGTTTGAAAAAAGGGGAAAGTGAAGTCAGTCATGAAAATATTTGTGTCCCCTTTTAATCCTAAGCCCTTTGTGATTTGGTTTCTTGTTCTTAACTAAATGTTTGTATATTGGGGTGTGTGTTTTCGTATTTAAATGTTATGCCTTTTTTTTGCCTGTATGCATGTCTGATAGAATGTTTGGGAGTCTTCCCTTTGGGAGTGTGCAGTTGCATTGTTAAGAGGGTTTTGAGATGTTTGATTTTTGTGGCCTATGTAGTATAGTGCTAGTCTGTTCTGTTCTGGGTGTCTGTGTTTTTCCTATGTGACTGATTCTAAGTGACAGTATTTTTTTCTGGATGTCCTGTAGTGAAATCCCGCCTTGTTTCCTGTCTTGTATGAGAGTTTTTTGTTTAATGCTGTGTTCCCCCTTTGGGGGAAGATTTAAGCGTCTGATTTGTTTGTTTATGTTGTGACGGTCTGTTTAGGAGGGTCCAGTACTGTCGCTAAATATATTATTTTTGGGTTTAATATGTATGTGTTGACTATTGTGTTCTACCAAATATTGTGGATGTCTTGTACCTATACCTGTGTAACATGTCTGTGATCTGTTCGGTAAGTGGTGCCATGTCTGTCTGTGTGTTTCTGTGGGATCGCATGGAAATGTGATCCCCTACAGCTTCATGGTGTCTATGTGTTTCAGATCTGGAGGGAAAACAGCCTTTTTTTTCCACTTTCCCAGGCCCATTATCTGTGATTTCTGTACATTAATTTTTGGGTCCACTGCCTTTTCCAAAATGGGTAAAGGTGTGGAGTTTTTATTCCTTATTGATGTGTTTTCTGGTGGGAAAGAAGGCAGTGCCCTTTGCATAGGCGATGAGCTTCTGCTCTCCTATCCCATGCAGGAAGGTTCCTTTAATACTAGTGTCTTGCCTTATCTTCTCTAATAAAGGTTCTAGAGTGGGGCACATACAGGAGGGTTGATAAGGGACACCCTTTGTCTTACAGATCTCGTGAGCCTGAAGCTAGCTGTCAGGGAAGGGTTTTCCCCCAAACACCTCTGCTCTCAGGATTTTTGTACAAGATCTGTACCCATTTGCCTGTAGTACTCCCCTTATTTTACAGTGTTCTAGTGCCCTTATTTAGGTAAGTGTGGGAAATTCTGTCAAAAGGCCTTCTCTTGACCAAAGGATAAGATGGAGGATGGACAGCCCTTTTCCATTGTGTAGTTAATAATGTCCTAATGAGGTGTGTGTGTTTGTGTATATTTCTGTCTTTGACACTGCACTGTTGGTCTGGGTGTATTAGTGTTGGCATAAAAGGGTTTAAGTTTTTTGGGTGAGTGATTTGGGGAGGTTTTTGGCGAGTATCTTGTAGTCTGGTTGAGAAAGGGGAAATTGGTCGGGAGTTCTTCAGTTGTGTTTTGTCAGTTTTATCCTTGCATATGAGTTTAATGTAAGACATTTTGCAGCTGTCCGGAAGATTTTTTTGGGTCAAAGGCTTCCTGATAGACTTTGAGGAGAAGTTTGCCTAGAATAGGAAAGAATGTTGGTGGGAATTTTTACTGTCAAACCGTCTGGTCCTGGAGTTTTGTCTTTGTTTAGTGTGTTTAGTCCCCTTTGTTTTTTGCCTGTCAGTGTCATTTCCCCTGTGTCCAGTGTGTTTTTGTCTGTGTCAAAAAATTTTCCCTTTGTGTACTGTAAGAAGTTGTCTTGTATCTGTGTGTCGACGGGCTCTGCTGTGAATAGTTGTGTGTAGTGTTTTTGGGGAAAGCAGTCTCTATGTGTGGTGTTTCTGTCTGCATGTTTCCTTGCATGTCTGATATTTTGCTTATTTGTTGTTACTTTTGTACGTTCTGTTCTTTTGCTAAATTTTGGCCTGGGAGGGGACTTTGTGTAATTGTGTTAATTTTTGGGCTTGAGAAGAGCACCCAGATATCTGTTTTGTTGGTGTTTTCTATTTGTGTTCAATGTGTGTAATTTGATGGCATCTCGGTTTTGTTTTTTTTGTTAGTCGTATGGCTGTCTGTATGAGGGCCTCCTGTCTTAGTCTGTCTTTGTGGATCATGGTTGCTAGATGTTGTGTTCTGCTTCGTTATGGTGTTTTTCAATAAGTCCCAGTATTGTGTGATGTTCTCAGTCGGTATTTTGTCTGTGTACGTTGTATGAGCTGTGTCATATATTTTACATATTCTTTTGTGTTCCAATAATAAATTATTAAAATTCCAGTGAGGTGACCTTTTGTTTGGCTGCGTGTTTGTGTGATGTTTTACTAGTATTCCCTTTGTGGGTCTGTGTAATCTAAGGGTTTCCCCCGTAGGGGGGTTTGTATGTTTGTGATGTGTTGCGGGCTTTGTAAATCCGGTTAATCTAGATGATCTGTTGTGTTTTTGTTTGTGTATGTCGTTTCTCTACTTTTGGGGTGTGTATGCCTGAATGCTTTCTGTGAGGTTGTGTGTATCGATTATATTTCGTAGTGTGTAAAAGTTGATGTAAGCTGTCCCTGCCGGCTCTCCTCAGCTTTTTTCCCCACCTCCCCACCACCCCCGTCTAATCTTCAAGAACACAATTGTAATCCCCGGGCCCAAGAACAATATTTTGTCCCTGTATGTCTGTGTTAGTAAGTCGTCAAAATTTTTCCATAAAAAGGGGTTTGGGTAATTGTAGTTAGGGGGTTGCGTGAAAATGTTCACAATGAAAAAAGGGAGTGTGTGTCTTTTTTAAAACTTGAATGTGGAAATTTTTCCTTGTGCGCCCTGTGTGTGTTCTAAAAATAGTCCACGTGTCGGGGAAAATTTTGGGGAATGGCTGTCCCTGACCCTACGTTATGTTTCGCCAAACTGAAACACGAGTTTCTTTAAACCTAGCCGTGTCACTAATTCTGCTGCTTCCCAAATCTTTTTTTTTTTTTGATGTAGTTTCTTGAATAAAAGAAAATCGGGGTTTGTGTTTGTGTATGAGTTTTGACATATGTTGTAATTTCATTTTCATACCACGAATATTCCCAAAATAAAAAAACATAAGTTGTCCCGCCATTTTTTAAAATAAAATTAAACAACATGGGGGTTTAAATTAAGTGATTACCTTTATCTTTCCTGTAGAAATTTTAATTCGGGGGCCGGTTTTGGGGTTTGATGGTATGTTTTAGTTTTCTTTTTCCTCGTGTTCTTCGTCGGTGTCTTCGTCAGTTTTTATAAAAAGGCCCCTTCGTTGTCGTTTTTTTCATCCTGCTTTGTAGAAGGTTTCTTGCATGGTTTAGAAGGGGGAAGGGGGAAAAAGTCTTCCTTCCTCTTCTCTCAGTCGTTGTTGCCTGAGGAATTTCTCCTCTCTGCCCACTGTTTTTTCTGCCGTGGTGGACTTTTTAAAACCCTTCGTCGTTGGTTTCTTGGGGAAATTGTTTTTGCTTGATTTGTTTGCGTCTGTTTCCGTGGTCACCGGTCCCCCAGCTACCTCGACGTATCTTGGGGGCTTTTTCCCTCGTCTGGCCTCGTGGCTTTTTTTGGGGCCGGCTGTCCCCGGCGACATTTTGTTTTTTGTTGTTCGAAATTGTTTGAGGTTTTCCCCCGAGTGGGGGGAAAATCTTCTTGTGATCTTTCAGTTGGTTGTGTGATTTTTAAATTGTCTTTTTTTGCCTCCGGCTCGGGCATTGGGGGCCCAGTGTGAGTCCAGGCCACATGTAGGGTTTCCCGGGGGCGCCCGACCACTATTGTGAACATTTAAAACGGTGGTCTCCTGTGATTTTCCCCGGAGCTGTAATCTTGGCGTAAAGGGGGTATTGGTTTTTTGGGGTACAAAAAACTCCCCATTTCCGCCACCGTACTTAAAGCGGAATACTTCCGCATTTTCGTTCCCCCTTTTCTTTTTTACATTTAACTTTACTCCCTCTGGAGGAATCGTGTTTGGGGGGCCAATGGATCGTCACCCGTTCTCGTTCCCCTTTTTAAAGTGTTCAATCGACACTTCGAGTCCCTCGGTCGGCAGTTTTATCGTCTTGCCATGCAGGCCTTTGTAAACTGCCACATGGGCAGCTTGGGGCCCGATTTACAAACCCCCGCGTGGGTGTCTCATATCTGTAGATGTCTGCTACTCCGCCAGCAGGCCCCCGCCTGGGCCGAGCAACGTGCTGGCAATTAAATGGGGCGTGCCTTTGGCCGCCGGGGCCAGGTCCGGTAATAGTGAGAACCAACCCTACCTTTTTTATGAAGCGGGTCCCCTCGAGAAAGCGGTCGATGTCCCACAGATTCCATGTTGGGTTTAAAGCTGCCATGTCTTTCTGTTGATGAAGTTCCGGAAATATCACCACAATGGGAAAAACTGAAAACTTTGGGTTTTTTTTAAAAAGAACAAAAACTTTCGCCTTTTAGATTTTTCATGTGGTGTTATTTCCGAAAAACCCTTTTTTTTTTTTTTTTTTTTTTTTTGGGGTTTGGTGGTCATCCCCGGGCTAGCTGGTTCCCCGCCTCCCTTTTTTGGCCCCTGGACCCCTTTGTCCCACTGTGAGCTATTGCCCCCAGTGGTCCACCGGGCCACATTTAAAGGGGATTTCTTTTGTGAGGGTTTTTTTTTTTTTTTTTTTGGATCAACCCCGGGCCCCCCACCAAAACCCGGCCAGGAAAAAAATTTTT
>JACEFZ010000337.1:0-316532 GCA_014155875.1 Cepaea nemoralis | reverse complement strand
ACACCACCCCAAAACAACCACCCCCAACCCCCCCCCACACACACACACACACACACACACACACACACACACACACACACACACACACATTCTATCTTGATTTATCTCGTGCTTTCAGGGGATAGCAGTACATTGATTGCTGTGAGCTTGGCAATAACCTTTACATTATAATTCTTAAAATATCGCTTTCCTATAATCAATTACTAGGTCATATAGTTACAGAAGTGAAGGATCACATGTTTGGTGTTGTTGGCCAGATACCAAATTACATGGTAACGATCTAACGTCTTGGAAATTCCATGGCACATTTTGTTTGGGGGACAAGAAGCAGAGATCTATAACTAGCAATTGGAGTCCATGACCGGAGAACCTAAAATTCCCCCCTAGGGGACATTCCCCATGGGATGAGAACACTGATTTGTATAATGCATTACCAGAGATCATTACCACTCATGATTTGGTGATGTGTGCCCTACAGAGTAGGGATTCGAAAAAAATAGTCTTCAGACTCATTATATTGCCACACTCCACGGAAATAGTTAGTATTTTCTTTTTGTTTTAGAAGAAATTTAATTTTATTTTAAAATTGAATTTTATTATTTTTTTTTTCTTATCATAGGACCGATGGTCTCATTCTCTGCTGCCATTTGATGGCAAATGCTGGCTTCCCAACTTTTATCAAATCTTTCAGCAATTATGCAGCCTTCTTTTTCATTTGTTTCGCAGATCCAACACACTGCCTATTGCCAATGGCAACATCTGCGTCCGTTTCTAACCAACGCCAACATCCTCAGGAAAATGCAGCAGTGGATTCTTACATTACATTGGATGCAGTTATTAAGGCTCTGAAGATTCTTCTTCAAACTCTGGGGACAATTTACATGAGTTTGATTAGATTGATGATAGATGATAGATAGATGAGTTTGATCAGGAAACTTCCTTCCTATGTCAAAAGACAGAATATAGAAACACAAACAAGGAAGGATTTTTTTTAACGTTTATTTCATACAAAGCAATGTATATTTACAAGGTGTAATGTGTGTTTCTTTTGTTTGTGTATATTACAAAGTGTTGCCGTTTTTAGTGTTAGGTGTCACATGTGTGGTGTATCAGGTCTTAGTCAGATATGACTGAGCTACCGTATAACAGTAGACGGTACTACCTGTTTTCTGTTAGCGCCGAACGTTGGGCGGCGCTTACCAAACCCGACACCCCACATTGTGCCAACGGCTTCGGGCGGAAGAGCGCAATTGGGAGGGTACAAGCCTTACCCTGGTGCGAGGAAATGCAAGCTAAAGACAAAATGTCATGGCAGGGCAGACCAGGCCCTAAGCCTTGGTTGGCAGCTGGTCTAGGATCGAAGCTCCGACAGGCGGACAGTTAGAGCATTGCTTTGCTGATCCGGCAGCTTCTGCAGCTTGTCTTGTTCCAGATGTAGGGGTGTTACCTTTCCTCTGGAGTGAACTAGGCAGGCCGAGAGAGGGATCATGCTGCATGGGCAACACATGATCTCTATATTTTAGCCCAGGCTTTGTGCTATGGAGAGGCAATAACTCCATCCCTGGTCTTAACTGGTCTCGGAATCAAAGCGAGAGGCAACTGTTACGGGTTATAAGTCCCTGTCAACTGGCGTAGACATGGGGCGCCACGCGTTGCCTCTGACGGTGGGAGACACCTACAGGTGTCACTGATCAGCTACCGCCCGCCTCAAGCTGGGCAGCCCCCGGCCAATTGGGTGCTGATCCGCCACAGCCTGCCTGCTTCAATGGGTGCTTGGGGCTAGGACAAAATCTGAATCGCAGGCTGTAAAACCAATGCACCAGGTACAAACAAAAATAAAAATAGAAACCTCAAGCTACGGCTTGCAACCTGGAACGTGAGAACCATGTGTCCAGGATTTTCCACTGACTTGACCAATATTGACGATGTGAGAAAAACGGCTGTGATTGATGCCGAACTCAATCGTCTTAACATTGATATTGCTGGCCTGCAGGAGACTCGCCTCGCTGAGGAAGGGTCACTCAGGGAAAACAATTACACCTTTTTTTGGAAGGGTAGAGGGCAGGCAGAAAAAAGGCAACACGGTGTGGGCTTTGCAGTGAAGAATTCGCTACTGGGAATGATTGAAATTCCAGCAGGAGGAAATGAAAGACTATTATCCCTGCGCTTGGCAACCTCTTGTGGGTTTGCCACCATTATTACTGCATATGCACCGACACTCGATTCCTCTGATGATGTGAAGGATTCGTTCTATGAGGAGTTAGACTCCGTGATCAAGGCAGTTCCAAAATCTGACTACATTTATATGCTCGGTGATTTCAATGCTCGTGTGGGCAAGGACTCGAGTTCATGGCCAGTGTGCCTTGGAAAATACAACATCGGTCGCATGAATGAAAATGGGCAAAGGCTGCTGGAGCATTGCACCAGTAATGACCTATGTATTACAAACTCCTTTTTTAAAACAAAAGAGATGCATAAGGTCACATGGAAACATCCAAGATCCGGCCATTGGCACCAGCTGGACTTCATCATCACACGGAGACAACATCTGAACCATATATCATTGACTCGAAGTTACCACAGTGCTGACTGTGATACGGATCATTCTTTGGTTGTTGCAAGGGTTAGACTGAGACAAAAGAGAATCTACACTGCTAAACACAAATCTAGCCCCAGGATTAATATTATTAACACTCACGATCCTGAAAAGTGCTTTCAGTTTCAACAGCAACTTGAAGACGCTTTCACTGATACACCAGAAAATTGTACAGTAAATGAAAAGTGGGGTCAAATTAAGGAAACTCTTTATAAAACTGCCTGTAGGGGTTTACGGCACTGTGGATCATAAGAGGCAGGACTGGTTTGCGGCAAACAGCGAGACTCTGCAGCCCTTGATTGATAAGAAGAAGAAAGCTCTCTTAAGAAACAAGGAAAGACCAACGCGTAACACTCTGAGTGAACTAAGGCAAGCTAGGAAGGATGTGCAAAAGGCTGCCAGGCAGTGTGCAAATGATTATTGGATCAAGTTATGTGAGTCCATTCAAATCGCAAGTGATAAGGGAGACATAAGTAGCATGTATGAAGAAATAAAGAAAGCCTGTGGTCCAGTGATCAAAAGAAGTGCACCATTAAAAACCTTGACTGGAGAAATCATCACTGACAAGAAACAGCAGATGGACAGATGGGTAGAGCACTATTTGGAGCTTTACTCAAGTGAGACCAAACTAGCGGATGATGCCCTCAACGCCATAGAGGCTCTACCAACTCTTGACCACCTGGACACACTTCCCACCATAACAGAAGTTAAGTGTGCTATAAATGAACTTGCATCTGGCAAGGCTCCAGGTAAGGATGGGATTCCAATAGAGGTTATAAGGAGTGGGCAAGACACACTCACTCTACAGATCCACCAGCTAATAGAGCTATGCTGGCGAGAAGGACAAGTCCCACAGGATTTCAAAGATTCAAGCATCATAACACTGTACAAGAACAAGGGCGATCGGAGCGACTGCAACAACTATAGGGGTATCTCACTTCTGTGTATTGTTGGAAAAGTATTTGCCAGAATTGTTCTGCGCAGACTTCAAGTCCTAGGAGATCAAGTCTACCCCGAATCACAGTGTGGCTTTCGACAGAACCGGTCTACCATTGATATGATATTCTCATTGCGACAAATGCAAGAAAAATGCCGTGAACAGAATCAACCACTGTTTATTGCCTTCATCGACCTCACAAAGGCATTTGATTTGGTCAGTCGTGAGGGTCTGTTCAAGGCACTAAAGAAGATTGGCTGCCCACCAACTCTTCTGTCCATTGTGGAATCGTTCCACACAGGCATGAAGGGTATAATCAAGTTTGATGGTGCAACTTCTGAAGAATTTGAAATCAAGAGTGGAGTTAAGCAAGGTTGTGTACTAGCTCCCACCCTCTTTGGAATATACTTTTCACTTCTACTGAAATATGCCTTTCGTGATCAGGATGGTGGTATATACATTCACTCACGCTCAGATGGCGGCCTTTACAATGCTCAGAGATTGAAGGCCAAGACCAAAATTAGGAGGGTACTGATCAGAGAGTTGCTTTTTGCAGATGATGCTGCAGTTACGACCCACTCTGAGGAAGAATTGCAATGTCTACTATCTGCATTCTCCAATGCTTGTTCTGAATTTGGTTTAACAATTAGCAAAAAGAAGACACAGATTATGTCACAAGGTGCACATGGGGTACCATCAATCTTTATTGACGACGCCGAACTAGAGATGGTAGACCATTTTACATATCTAGGATCAGTGGTAAATAGCAAATTATCCCTAGATCAGGAAATCAACATCCGGATTGGTAAGGCAGCAACAACAATGAACAGGTTAACAAAAAGAGTCTGGGAGAACAGGAAGCTTACTGCCAAAACAAAAGTCCTTGTCTATCAAGCCTGTGTCCTTAGTACTCTTCTTTATGGCAGTGAAACCTGGACAACTTACTCACACCAAGAGAAACATTTAAACAGCTTTCATATGCGGTGTCTGCGAAGAATTCTTGGTATTAAGTGGCAAGACAAAATCACAAATACTGAAGTATTGGAAAGATCAGGTTGTGTGACAGTTTATTCCATGCTCAGTCTTCGTAGACTTAGATGGATAGGACATCTTAGGAGGATGGATGATGGTAGAATACCAAAGGACATCTTTTTTGGTGAATTACAGATGGGTAAGAGATCTCAGGGTCGGCCTCTACTACGATACAAAGATGTGTGTAAGCGGGACATGATTGATACAGGCATTGATAATGCACATTGGGAGCAAGTCGCCGCTGAACGTGTTGCATGGAGGGCAAACATCAGAAATGGAATAAAGACAAAAAATTATTGCAGATAAGTTACACACCGAGCGTTTGAGACGTAAGATGGTGCATGATGGTGGAAATGACCACGTGTTCACATGCACCCACTGTGAACGGACATTTACAGCGCAAATTGGCCTTATCAGTCACATGCGCTACCGTCATAGGTAAAAGTTATTATGCCTTTTTAAAGCACAAACTATCGTCTGTCAAGACGGCAAGGTGCCAATGAGTCACATGTGTGAATAAAACAAATACATACATATATACTGTTATGATAATATGACATGTATGGCATAGTGCATGCCTTGCGTATGCTTCATTTCCACTTTCACAAGCGGAATGTATGTAACACCTGTCCATCTCTCCCTCTCCTCTCCGCTCTCTCTCTCTCTCTCTCTCTCTCTCTCTCTCTCTCTCTCTCTCTCTCTCTCTCTCTCTCTCTCACACACACACACACACACACACACACACATTTTATCTTGATCTATCTCATGCTTTCTGGAGACAGCAGTACATTTAATGCCGTGAGCTTTGGCAATAAACTTTAAATTATCATTTTAAAATGTGTCTTCTTTGTAATGTATGGGTCACTTAGCTACCGAGGTGAAAGTTCACATTGTTGGTGTTGTTGGCCTGATGTCAAATTACAGGATGACGCTCTAGTGCACTGTAAATGTCTATGACCCCTTTTGTTTGGGGGACACAGCATGCAAGGCGATGCGCTACCTTCTTGATTTTCCAACCATTGAAGACAGAATACAAGTTTTCAGAGCACGCGCCTACCTCAGAGTTAACGCAAACACACAACATCCACTGCATAGTGAAATTATGAAGGTGAAGGGCAGCAGGTTAAAAAGAGGACGGTCATGGATGGGTCAAGCCGAAGACATTCTTCAACAGGTGTGTTCACTTGAGGACTTAAAACCTGGCGAGGAGTGGGTACAAGTGCCAACAGATTTCTGCACATCCTTTTCAGTGTGCATCCAACTAGAGAGATGATATAAACAGGGAGCCATATGAAGCCCTAAATATCGGCGGTCATGACATACCAGAGATTCGATATGCTGATGATACAGTATTACTATCCACAACACAGAATGGCATAGAAAACCTAATAGCCTCAACCCAATTGAATAGTGAAAATCACAACTTATATCTTATCATAGAAAAAACAAAGATAATGCATACAGACAAAATTACTATGGAGAATGTCAATGAGCCGCATGCAGGCTAATCGAGAATAGAGGAGAGAACTAAGGAAGAAGAACAAGAACGGATAGAGATCAGAACGCAAGAGGGAGAACCGTAAACAGTTCTCCGACTTAACACACGCGTGTCCTGAAAAGGGAACACGCTATTGCATGATCAAGAGTTACCCACGATAGAGTGGGGAAACCAGTATCACGAGAAGTATCCATAAACAGTGGATACTTTAGAAGAGTAACCGAGTGACAAGTCACCATAACGCGTGACGCACGAAGGGTCAGCAGCTCGTGGCAGAACACGCCACGAAAGTCCAGCAGACTGGGACTTGACAGCGTAGAGGACGGATCGGTGTACCTGCTCTGAATAGTGTGTCGTTTACAGGACAGTAGAGATAGACTTAGACTTAGAATAATTCATTGATATACCATTAGACCATGTCATAACATAGTAATGTCATCATGTATGTATCTCATGTGATTATCAGCTCTCAGAGCTTGTATATAATCAGCCCAGAATAAATCTATATCCTTTTGTGCGACGTACGAGTTGTCATTCGTGTGGTACAAAAGAAGAATCCATGCGTGCCTGTCATAACTAGGTTGCTGACAGAGAAAGACATATACGTTAATGGGGAAAAATTGGAGGTGGTGGAAAATTTTGAATACCTTGGGTCACTGATTACCAACAATGGTGACACAATGACAGAAATTAAACGGCGACTATCAATTGCTCTTCAAAGACTAAAACAACTGAATAAATTACGGATTGGGACAGACAGAACTACAAAAATTAGATTTTTAAGAGCATGCATCTTTCCCATTGCAACATACGCCTGTGAGACATGGACACTTACTAAACAAGCTGAACAGCGCATACATGCCTTTGAATATAAATGTTATAGACGAGTTCTAAGAATATCTTGGGTAAAGAAAAGAACAAATGCATCCATACTTCAAGAATTAAATATTGAAGAAGGTTGGCTATTAAAGACGATAAAACAAAGAAAACTGAAATATTTTGGTCACTTGAAACGTCACGAAAGTTTGGAGAGAACAATAATGGAAGGATATATGCCTGGGAAGAGAGGAAGAGGAAGGCCAAAGAGAAGATGGGTGCAGGATGTGGCGGATGATCTCCAGATGGGTGTATCAGACGCGGGACATCTTGCTTATGATCGAGAGGTTTTCCGGAAGGTTGTTATGGCAGCGAGGTTCTGCAAAGGACATGCTACTGACTGAATTAATGAATCCAACTAGATAGGAAATGCAGACAAGAAAATCCGGCTGCTGTGGAGGCTGAAGTACAAGCGTTGATTTTCGAGAATTCGCTAGACGGTGATGCTGTCATCTACACAGATGGGTCTGTCGTCCGACATGTGAGAAGCTCATGAGCCTTTACGGCTCGGGCCGGAGGGAGAATTGTGAAGGAGGACTCTGGTGCTTTCACTGAAACCACAAGTAGCCTGACTATGGAAGTCATGGCAGTAAGTAAAGCAATAACATGGCTCGAGACACATACATTCACTACGGCATGTTTCCTTAGCGACTCAATGAACGTGATCAAGAGGATAGAGGAGGGGTCGATCCGAAGAGAATGGTTGCTGCCTCTGGAGCGGTCTCGGCTGGCAAAGATTAGTTTCATCTTCATGCCAGGGCATGCGGGAGTACAAGGAAATGAGCGGGCTGGCAAGCTCGCAGGTGAGGCTACTGTGGAGGGCGGATGCGCCATGACCAGGCTGACATTCTGAATGCTCTACGAGAAGAATTTTACGTGAACCAAGTGATGACTGTGAATCTACAACCATGGCCAGGCTGCGAGAACAGCAAATTAAAATAGGGTCGGCCAAACAAGAACACTACGCAGGAAGACAAAGAAGATTGATAAACCAACACAGAACTGGCGTCGTTAGCCGTTACACGCTGCGGGATTTGCTGAGGAGGGGATCCGAGCACTTATGGACTGAATGTTTCGATGTGCAATGAGGATGATCTGTCGACTAACTAACTTGTTTGGGGGACAAGAATCAGGGACTTAACTAGCAATTAGAGTCTATGGCCTGTCCCCAAAACGAATTCGACACTGGAATTTTTTTTTGGTTTTTTAAAAAGAGTGTTTTATTGAGTGTTAAAATCGTTGCAAAATGAATTGTTCGTGTTTTTACAGAGCGTTGCATGTGGACGTGTAGGTGACATATGCGCAAAATTTCCAACATTTTATACATTGAACATTTCTTCATTGACATTTTTTTCCCCCCGCGTTTCCATCCTGTTTCAGGATATTGCGGTCAACACCAGCATCTTTCAGCTGTATGTTGATTCCTAGGCTAGATTACGCTCATCAGCAAAAATATTTTAAAACAAACGCGTGATGGTAGTGCGCCGTTGTTATTTCCCTTGCCGCCTCGCTCTCCTGTCAGCTCCAAAACTCCTACCAAGTACCATCACCACCCCTCAGTGATGATGAACATGGCGGTGCAAAACTGTTAAGAACCAAGGGCGGCAGCAGGAAACAACAATCACAGTATCAAAAAGGTGGGAAAGGGGGGTGTGACAGTATACGGCTTTACAAAGCCATATATATTAATAATGATTACAATGATAATAATGCAAATAACAACCAAATACATCAATAATAATAATGACAAAGAATAAAACTACTATGGGTGAGAACAGCAATGATAATAACAGCAATAATAATAATAGTTATGGTAAGGATCACATTTTCCAAACATGTGATTCCATTTGCTAAAATTATTATCTTAGGAATGGTGTTTACATGAAATACATCTATAATAATAATGACAAAGAATAAAAACTACTAAGGGTGATAACAGCAATGCTAATAACAGCAATGATAATAATAGTTATGATAATGATCATATTTTCCAAAACATGTGATTCCATTTGCTAAACGATTTTCTTAGGGATGGTGTTAAACATGGCAGGTACATACAATTGCAACCTGCACTGTTCAATAATATAGTAGGTGTAAAAGGAGTTGGTTATCTTTTTTCTCCTTGCTTATTTTTTAATATTTTTTAATCTTAATTGTGAGGGTTCATTCATTTTTTCCCTTTCCCCCTTAAAAAAAAAATAAAAATAAACCAGCATTTGTATCAACATAAATATTTACAATCTCATTGGTTTGGTAACCATCTGTGTATTTATTCATTCAACATTCACTCACTTTTTCCTGTTTCTTTCTCGCACTCATGTATACTAAATTTGGTATCTTAAAGAAGAGTACTTGTGTTTACTCTGGAGATATCTGTGATATTTTGTGTGTTTCATTTCTTGAACACATTTACATGTGAAAGGGGGGTAACATGGGAGATGATGGTTATATATTAATAATGATAACAGTAATAATAATGCAAATAAACACTAAATACATCAATAATAATAATGACAAAAAGCAAACCCACTAAGGGTGATAACAGCAATGATAATAAACAGCAATGATAATGATAGTTATGGTAATGAGCACATTTGCCAAACATGTGACTCCATTTGCTAAAATGATTAATTTTGATATGGTGTTAACATAGCATAGCAGGTATATACAATTGCAACCTGCAATTATCAATAATACGATTAGTAAAAGGAGTTAGTTATCTTTTTTCTCCTTGCTTATTTTTTATTATTTGTCTTAATTGTAAGGGTTAATTCATCTTTTCCTTTCCTCTTTTTTTTTTTTTTTTTTTTTTTTGAAATATAAACAGGCATTTGTATTTACACAAATATTTACAATCTCATTGGTTTGGTAACCATCTGTGATTTTGTATTCATTCATTCAACATTCACTCACATTTTCTTGTTTCTTTCTTGCACTCATGTATACTAAATTTTAAACTCATAAAGAAGAGTACTTGTGTTTACTCTGGAGATGTCTGTGATATTTTGTGTTTACAACATAGGGAATTTATCCATCTGCATATTCCATTCCTTGAACACATTTACATATGAATGGGGAGTTAACAAAATAAGGGGAAGTCTTTACATTTTTGTTTCCCTTGCCACCTCTCTCACCAGTTGGTTCAAATCCACCAATGCCCTTCACCACCACTCACTGGGCAATGATGGTAAAGGCAGGATAAATATTTGAACCAAACCGGATGTGTGTATCAGCAAAGGCAACAACAACCATGAGCGGGGGGGGGGGGGGGCACATGGGAAATGTTTTTTTTCTTCTTCTAATGATGGCAATAATAATAATGACAAGTAAGAAACATACTGAGGTTAATAACAGCAAATATAAAAAACAGCAATGGTAATTTTAGTTATGAAAATGATAACATTTTTACATGTGATTCCATTTGCTAGGATGATTTCCTTTGGAATGGTGTTAACATAGCATAGCAGGTACATACAAAAGCAAACTGCAGTTTTTAATAATAGTTGGAGTAAAGGAGTTGGTTATTTTTCCCTCCTTGTTTTTGTTTTCCTTAACTGTAAGGGTTCATTCATATTTTCCCCTTTGCCCTCTCTTTCTTTTTTAAAATAAAAATTAACCAAGCATTTGTATTAACACAAGTTTTTACAGTATCATTGGTTTGGTAACCATATGTGATTTTGTATTCATTCATTCAACACTCACTCAAATGATTCAAAGGGGGTGACAAAGAGAAAGGGAAATCTTTACATTTTTGTTTCCCGCGCTACCCTCCCACCAATTGTTCCACTCCACCAATGCTCTCATGACCACCCTGCTAATGATGGCACAGGCAGGATAAATGTTTGAACCAACCAGTGAGGGTAGTAGCATAGGCAACAAAACGTAAGCAAAGGGGGGGGGCACAGGGGAGATGAAATTGTAAAATAATAATGATGATATCAATAATACTTATAACATTAATGATGCTAAGGATAGTAAAGGTAGAATAAAGATAGTCATAATAATAATGATAATAATAATAATAACAATAATAATAAAATAATAATAATAATAATAATATAATAGATATGTGACTCTTTTTACTAAAGTGGTAATCTTAGTAGTGGTGGTAGTATAGCACAACCAGTGCATTTAAAGCAAACATTCCATAAATAGTAATTTGGAATGGAAGGAGTTGATTTTCTTTTCTCCTTTTTTCTTTTCCCCCTTATCTATAAGGGTTGAAATCATCATTTTGAAGCACATAAAACAAACATTTATACTTCCACTATTCTTTACATAAGGGATTTTTCATTGGTCTTTGACCATATGTGATCTTTTTTAATCATTCACTCACCATTCACTCACAGTTTCTTCTTTCTTTCTCGCACTCATGTATACCAAATTTATAATACAATAAAGAAGAATACATATGATTTACTCTGGAAAAAGTTGTGATATTTTGTGTGTGTTCATAAAGGAAATTAAGTGTGTGTTATATGTGTGGTGTTTGTATCTGACAAAGTTTTTGCAGGTCCATATAAGTTGTCTGTAGTAAGAAAGTGCTACCAGTAGTTTTGTATGTATGTCCTTAGCTGTCTTTGGTATAGTGTTGAGAAAAATTGCTTTATATATGTCGGTTTAATTGCCTGTGTGCGTTTGTATGAGGTGTTTGAGTGTTGCGCGTGTGGCAGTAATTGTTGGACATGTATAATAAATGTGTTCCTCTGTCTCTTGTGTGTTGTTTCTACATAATTGACATTGTTTGGATATGTATGCTTCTACCTGTGTTGTGTGGGTCATACCGTATAACAGTCTATATGTGATTTCCCTAGCTTTTGGAGATATGTGTTTGTTTTGTAGGTTTGCAAAGGTGCATGTAAAGTCAGTCATGATGTATTTGTGTCCTCTTTTAATCCTAAGTCTTAGTGATGGTGCTTGTTCTCTAACTAAATGTTTGTATATTGTGTGTGTTGTTTGCTGTATTAACTGTTCATGTCCTTTTATTGCCTGTATGCATGTCTGATAGAATGTTGGCAGGCTTCCCTGGTAGTGTGCAGTTGCATTGTTAAGAGGTGTGAGATGTTTGATGTTGTGGCCTATGTAGAATAGTGCTAGTCTGTGCTGTTCTGGGTGTCTGATGATTTTACCTATGTGACTGATTCTAAGTGACAGTATTTTTGTCTGGATGTTCTGTTGTGCAATACCTCCTTGTCCCTTGTCTTGTATGAGAGTTTTGTGTTGTAAGCTGTGTATTGTGTTGGTGAAGATGAAGCGTCTGATTTGTTTGTTTATGTTTGTGACGGTCTGTTTGGGAGGGTCCAGTACTGTTGCTAAACATATTATTTTCGGTAATATGTATGTGTTGACTATTGTGCTTCTACCAAATATTGTGGATGTCTTGTACCTATACCTGTGTAACATGTCTATGATCTGTTCGGTCAGTGCGTGCCATGTCTGTCTGTGTGTTTCTGTGGGATCACATGGAAATGTGATCCCATACAGCTTCATGGTGTCTGTGTGTTTCAGATCACTGGAATTTTTTTTTATTTTAAAACTTTTATTGAGTGTTAAAATGGTTGCGAATTGTATTGTTCGTGTTTTTACAGAGCGTTGCATGTGGGCGTGTAGGTGACATATGCGCAAAAATACAAATATTTTATACATTTTAAACATTTCTACATTGAATTTGTTGTAGGTTAAAACCTTACAGAAACAACAGCATGATGATAGTGTACCGATATTATTTCCCCTGCCGCCTCCCTCTCCTGTCGGCTCTAAAACCTCAAATTTCATCACGACCACTCGGTAATGATGAAACTGGCAGTATAAAAAGTTTGAGACAATCGGAGAGGTTGGCAACAGCATCAACAAACAAACAGTATCAAGATGGTATGAATGGGAGGTGTAAACAGTATCGGGGTTTACAAGGCAGAGGGGGTAGTGGTTGCATTTATAATGTTTGTGTTGTTACATGCGTTCTGTGTATTTAGTATTTGTGTAGGTGTGTTTACGGAGCGTTGCATGTGGGCGTGTATGTGACGTGTGCATATTTTATTCATTGGGCATATTTACATGTGAAGGGGAGTAGATAGGGAGAAGGATACAGCTTTCCATTTATGTTTCCATTGTCCCACTCTCACCCATTTGGACCCACTACTCTAATGGCCTCATCACCACTCTCTGGTAATGATGGTAAGGGCATGGTAATTTTTGGAACCAAAAGGTGATTGTATCAGCAGAGGCAAACAAACAATTTTCAAACAAACCGTGAGGGAAAGGGGGGGGGGGGTCACATGGGAGATGAGGTTATATATTCATAAAGGTAACTATAATAATAATGCAAATAAAACCAAATACATCAATAATAATGATGACAAACATTAACCTACTAAGGGTGATAACAGTACTGATAGTAACAGCAATGATAATAATAGTTTGGTAATGATCCCACTTTCCAAGACTGTGATTCCATTTGCTAGAATGATTTTCCTAGGAATGGTGTTAGCATAGCATAGCAGGTACATATAATTGCAACATGCAATGTTTAATAAATGGTAGAAGTAAAAGGAGTTGGTTATCTTTTTCTCCTTGCTTATGTTTTTTTTTTTTTTAAATTTATTTGTAAGGGTACATTCATTTTTTCCCTTCCTCTTTTTTTTTTTTTTGGTAAAAAGTAAACAAGCATCTGTATTAGCACAAATGTTTACAGTCTCATTGGTTTGGTAAACATATGTGGTTTTGTATTCATTCATTCATTATTCACTCACATCTTCTTGTTTCTTCTCGCAATCATGTGTACTAAGTTTTAAAATCAGAAAGAAGAGTACTTGTGTTTACTCTGGAGATATCTGTGATATTTTGTGTTTACAACATAGGAAATTTAGCCATTAGCATATTCCATTCCTTGAACACATTTACATGTGAATGGAAAAACTTAAAATGTAAAAATTAAACAAGGAAAAGGGAAAATCTTTACATTTTTGTTTCCCTTGCCATCCTCTCACAATTTGTTCCAACCCACCAATGCCTTAATCACCACTATCTGGGCAATGATGGTAAAGGCATGATACTTTTTTGTAACCAAACCAGTGTGGGTATCAGCAAAGGCAACAACAAACTATGAGCGAGGGGAGGGGGGCACATGGGAAAGGGTTTTTGTTTTATTATTAATGATGACAATAATAATGATGACAAGAAGAGACATACTGAGGGTAATAACAGCCAATGTAAAAACCAGCAATGGTAATAATAGTTATGAAAATGATAAACTTTTTACAAATTGTGATTCCATTTGCTAGGATGATTTTCTTTGGAATGGTGTTAACATAGCATAGCAGGTACATACAACTGCAAAACTGCAGTTTTTAATAATAGTAGGAGTAAAAGGAGTTGTTGTTTTTTCCCCCCCCCCTCATTTCCCCAAGCATTTGTATTTACAAAAATCTTTACAGTATCATTGGTTTGGTAACCATATGTGATTTTGTATTCATTCATTCAACACTCACTCACATGATTCAAAGGGGGTGACAAAAAGAAAGGGAAATCTTTACATTTTTGTTTACTTTGCCACACTCTAATCAATCGGTTCCACTCCACCAATGCCTCATGCCCACTCTTAATGATGGTACAGGCAGGATAAATGTTTGAACCGACCAGTGGGGGTGGTAGCAAAGGCAACAAACCATAAGCAAAGGGGGCACCAGGGGAGATGAAGTTGTAAAATAATAATGATGATATCACTAATACTTATAACATTAATGATACTAAGGATAGTAAGGGTAAGATAAAGGATAGTAATAATAATAATGATAATAATAGTAGTAAAAATAATATTAATAAATAATAATAATAATAATAATAATAATAATAATAATAATAATAATAATATAATAGATATGTGATTTTATTTACTAAAGTGATAATCTTAGTAGTGGTGGTGGTATAGCACTAACAAGTGCATTTAAAGCAAACATTCCATAATAGTAATTTGGAATGGAAGGAGTTGATTTTCTTTTCTCCTTTTTTTCTTTTTCCCCTTATCTATAAGGGTTGAAACCATCATTTTGAAGCAAATAAAACAAGCATTTATACTTCCACTATTCTTTACATAAGGGATTTTCCATTGGTCTTTTGACCATATGTGATCTTTTTTAATTATTCACTCACCATTCACTCAAAGTTTCTACTTTCTTTCTCGCACTCATGTATACCAAATTTGTAATAAAATAAGGAAGAGTACATATGATTTACTCTGGAAATAGTTGTGATATCTTGTGTGTGTACATAAAGGAAATTAATGTGTGTTATATGTGTGGTGTTTGTATCTGGCAAAATTTCTGCAGGTCCATATAAGTTGTCTGTAGTAAGAAAGTGCTACAAGTAGTTTTGTATGTATGTCCTTAGCTGTCTTTGGTATAGTATTGAGAAAAATTGCTTTATATATGTCGGTTTGTTTGCCTGTGTGTGTTTGTATGAGGTGTTTGAGTGTTGCGCGTGTGGCAGTAATTGTTGGACATGTATAATAAATGTGTTCCTCTGTCTCTTGTGTGTTGTTTCTACATAATTGACATTGTTTGGATATGTATGCTTCTACCTGTGTTGTGGGGTCATACTGTATAACAGTCTATATGTGATCTCCTAGCTTTTGGTGTTATGTGTTTGTTGTGTAGGTTTGAAAAGGTGCATGTGAAGTCAGTCATGAAGTATTTGTGTCCTCTTTTAATCCTAAGTCTTAGTGATGGTGCTTGTTCTCTAACTAAATGTTTGTATATTGTGTGTGTTGTTTGCTGTATTAACTGTTCATGTCCTTTTATTGCCTGTATGCATGTCTGATAGAATGTTGGCAGTCTTCCCTGGTAGTGTGCAGTTGCATTGTTAAGAGGTGTGAGATGTTTGATGTTGTGGCCTATGTAGTATAGTGCTAGTCTGTTCTGTTCTGGGTGTCTGATGATTTTACCTATGTGACTGATTCTAAGTGACAGTATTTTTGTCTGGATGTCCTGTAGTGAAATCCCCCTTGTTTCCTGTCTTGTATGAGAGTTTTGTGTTGAATGCTGTGTATTGTGTTGGTGAAGATGAAGCGTCTGATTTGTTTGTTTATGTTTGTGACGGTCTGTTTGGGAGGGTCCAGTACTGTCGCTAAATATATTATTTTGGGTAATATGTATGTGTTGACTATTGTGCTTCTACCAAATATTGTGGATGTCTTGTACCTATACCTGTGTAACATGTCTGTGATCTGTTCGGTCAGTGCGTGCCATGTCTGTCTGTGTGTTTCTGTGGGATCACATGGACATGTGATCCCATACGGCTTCATGGTGTCTATGTGTTTCAGATCTGGAGGGAAATCTGACTTTTGTTTCCACTTTCCCAGGCCCATTATCTGTGATTTCTGTACATTAATTTTGGCTCCACTGCCTTTTCCAAAATGGGTAAAGGTGTGGAGTATATTCCTTATTGATGTGTTGCTGGTGGGAAAGAAGGCAGTGTCATCTGCATAGGCGATGAGCTTCTGCTCTCCTATCCCATGCAGGAAGGTTCCTTTAATACTAGTGTCTTGCCTTATCTTCTCTAATAAAGGTTCTAGGGTGAGCACATACAGGAGTGGTGATAAGGGACATCCCTGTCTTACAGATCTCGTGAGCCTGAAGCTAGCTGTCAGTGAATGGTTCACCAACACTCTGCTCTCAGGATTTTTATACAAGATCTGTATCCACTGCCTGTAGTATTCTCCTATGTTACAAAGTTCTAGTGTCCTATGCAGGTATGTGTGGGAAATTCTGTCGAAGGCCTTCTCTTGATCCAAGGATAAGATGGAGGATGGACAGTCTTTCCCATGTGTGTAGTTGATTATGTCTCTAATGAGGTGTGTGTGGTTGTGTATATTTCTGTCTTTGACACTGCACTGTTGGTCTGGGTGTATGAGTGTTGGCATGAAGGGTTTAAGTTTGTTGGTGAGTGTTTTGGCGAGTATCTTGTAGTCTGTGTTGAGTAAGGAAATTGGTCTGTAGTTCTTCAGTTGTGTTTTGTCAGTTTTATCTTTGCATATGAGTGTAATGTAAGACATGTTGCAGCTGTCCGGAAGATTTTTTTTGTCAAAGGCTTCCTGATAGACTTTGAGGAGAAGATTGCCTAGAATAGGAAAGAAGTGTTGGTAGAATTCTACTGTCAAACCGTCTGGTCCTGGAGTTTTGTCTTTGTTTAGTGTGCTTAGTGCCTGTGTTATGTCTGTCAGTGTCAGTTCTGTGTCCAGTGTGTCTTTGTCTGTGTCAGATAATTTCTTTGTGTACTGTAAGAAGTTGTCTTGTATCTGTGTGTCGACTGTCTCTGCTGTGAATAGTTGTGTGTAGTGTTGTTGGAAAGCAGTCTCTATGTGTGGTGTTTCTGTCTGCATGTTTCCTTGCATGTCTGAATATTTTGCTTATTTGTCTGTTACGTTGTACGTTCTGTTCTATTGCCAAATATTGCCTCGTAGCTGTACTCTTGTGTAATTGTGTTGAGTTTTGTTCTGAGAAGAGCACCCAGATATCTGTGTTGTTGGTGTTCTTCTAGTTGTGCTTCTAATGTGTGTAAGTGATGTGCATCTCTGTCTGTTTGTTTTGTTAGTCGTATGGCTGTCTGTATGATGCGCTCCTGTCTTAGTCTGTCTTTGTGGATCATGGTTGCTAGATGTTGTGTTCTGCTTCGCATGGTGTTTTTCAATCAGTCCCAGTATTGTGTGATGTTCTCAGTCGGTATATTGTCTGTGTACGTGTGTATGAGCTGTGTCATATATTTTACATATTCTGAGTGTTCCAATAGTGAATTATTGTACTTCCAGTGAGGTGACCTTTTGTTTGGCTGCGTGTTTGTGCTGTTTGTGCTGATGTGTACTAGTATTGCTTTGTGGTCTGTGTAATCTAAAGTTTCCCGTAGGTGTTTGGTTTGTATGATGTGATGTGTTGCGGGCGTATAAATCCGGTCTAATCTAGATGATCTGTTGTGTGTTTTGTTTGTGTATGTCGTTTCTCTACTGTCGGGGTGTGTATGCCTGAATGCGTCTGTGAGGTTGTGTGTATCGATGATATTTCGTAGTGTGTCAAGTTGATGTAAGCTGTCCCTGCCGGCTCTCCTCAGCTGTGTTCTCACCTCCCCACCCACCACGTCTAAATCTTCAAGAACACAATTGTAATCACCGGCAAGAACAATATTTTGTCCCCTGTATGTCTGTGTTAGTAAGTCGTCTAAATGTTCATAAAATAGAGGTTGATAATTGTAGTTAGGTGGTGCGTGTATGTTGACTATGACAAATGAGTGTGTGTCGTTTTTAACTTGAACTGTGGAAATTCTACCATGTGGGTCTGTGTGTGTTCTAAAAATAGTCCACGTGTCGGAAATTTGGAGAATGGCTGTCCCTGACCCTACGTTATGTTTGGCCAAACTGAAACACGAATTTCTTAATCCTAAACGTGTTACAAGTTCTGCTGCTTGAAAGTCTGTTTTAATGTTTGTTTCTTGTAGTAAAATAAAATCGGGTTTGTGTTTGTGTATGAGTGTGACTATATGTTGTAATTTCATTTTCATACCACGAATATTCAAACTAATTAAACATAAGTTGTCTGCCATTTTTAAAATTAAATTTAAACAACATGGTGGTTAATTTAAGTGATTACCTTTATCTTTTCTGTGGTAATTCAAATGTGGGTCGTGTCTTCGGTTGTGATAATATGTTTGTGGTCTTCGTTCTCCTCGTGGTCTTCGTCGGTGTCTTCATCAGTGTTTATAAAAAGTGGTCCTTCATTGTCGCTGTTTTCATTTTGTTTTGTAGCAGCTTTCTTGTATGGTTTGGAAGGGGAAGGGGAAGATCTTCCTTCCTCTTCTCTTATGTCTTTGTTGTTTGAGGAATTTCTTCTCTCTGTCCACTGTCTTTTTCTGCCGTAGTGGACGGTTTTGAAACCGTCGTCGTTGGTTTCTTGTGAAATTGTTTTTGTTTGGGTTTCTGCGGCTGTCTCCGTGGTCACCGGTCTGCCAGTTACCTCGACGTCATCTTGGACAGCGTTGTTTTTCTGTGTGTCGGCCTTACCGGTGATTGCCGGGAAATCCTCTTGTGTTGGTTCAGAAGTTTTCTTGTTATTGTCTTTCTTCTGCCGCCTTGTCGGGCATTTATTTGACCAGTGATCGTCTAGACTGCAAAATGGACATTGGGTCCGGCGACCGGGCATAGAGAACATTATGCGGTGGTCGCCTGTTATTTTCCCTGGCGCCGTGATCTTTGCGTAGTGCGGCACTGGTTTTGTGGGGGTGCACAGCACTCCCCACTTGCCACCACCGTATTGGATTCTGAAAACTTCCGCGTTTTCGTCTCCAATCGTCTTTTCGACTATGAACTTTACTCCCTGTGGAGAAATAGTGTTGGGAAGCCAATGAATCGTAACTCGGTCCCTTTCTCGTTCCAGGTGCTCTATTGATAGCTCCAGTCCCTCCGCCGGCAGCTTAACTGTTTTGCCATGAAGGCCTTTGTATACTGCCACATGGGCCGCCTGTGTCAGGTTGACATACCACCGAGTAGGTACTTCATACCGGTATACGTCAGTAATACCGCCATGTGGTACTCCACATGGGCCCAGCAGCGTGCTGTAGATTAACGAAGGCGTGGCCTTGGCCGCAGCGCCAGGGCCGGTAACTGTGATTATCAACGTACCTTTGTTGTGTAGTGGTCTTCCTTCGAGAAAATGGTCGATGTCGAGTGAATCCATGCTCTTGACTGGTGCCATGTCTGCTGTGAAGAAATCCGGAAATATCACCACAATGAAAAATCTAAAACACGAAGGCGAAAGATTTGTTCGTTTGTGAAGAGAAACCAGAGTGAAATCTAATTATTTTTGGGGGGGGGGGGGGGGGTTTGGCGGTCACCCCAGACTAGCTGGTAACCCCGCCTCCCCCTGTTTTTTGGAGTGGACCCTTAGTCCCACTGTGAGCTATTGCCCACAGTGGTCCACCGGGCCCACATTTAAAGTGATGCTTATGTGAGGTGGTTTGGATCCCCGGCCCTAGACCAGACCAGTTGTTAATACATATATAATTCCAAAAATACTATATCTGTGCACAATCCTAGATCCCCCACGTCAAACTGTGACAAACATAAACAAAGAGATTAGACGCTTTGTGTTTGGCAGCACCATCTACAGTATCAAACATACTACACTCATGAAAGACAAAAAAGATGGAGGTATCGCCCTCCAAGACATAACAACCAAAATACAAGCACTTAGGATCAAACACGTAGGTGAAATCCTACAACACCCAGAAAAAAACCCTTTAGCACACTATTACATTGGAATTAGGCTATCTTCTTTAAAACCTATTAGGAATACATCCTCACATTATTTTGGCACTCTCCCAACGTTCTACAAAACATGTATTTCAGCCATTAAAGGACATGAATAATTACTACACAAGAAAACACATACAATCTACAGGCATTTAGTTAAATTACAAGCAACTCCAGTACATCTCAGAATTAAAAGAGGACATAGATATTTCATAAAAGATTATACCGAGATTTTCTCAAATATTCACAAAAAGCAGATTACTCCAAAAGCAAGGGAAATTACATATAGGCTTGTTTACAGCATGACCCCAACAACAGAGAGAACAGCAAAAATAACTAAACAAATACTACAGTGTCAGCTTTGTAGACGGAACGTCCAAGAATCAGAAGAGCACATCTATTACGATTGCAACACAATCATGCCAACAAGAAACCTCATACAAAACATCCTAAACACTCATTTGAAACAAAGAACAGATGTTTACAAAGCAATCATGATAAATTCCATTCCTTACTCCACACAAGACTCCCACACAAAGCTACTTGTTCTATTGGCAGAGTACAGAAATCTTATATGGACATTAAGAAACAAAGCACTATACAATTACAGAACAATCAACAAAGAAATTGTCCAACAACTTTATCAACAAAAAGTCGCAAACATTCTAATCTTAGCTCCACAAGCGCAAATCTCGTAAAATATTTGGCTGAAGACAGCACATATTACAGTAGAAGCAAATAACTTGTTTTAAATAAAGGATACTACAACTGTAAATGTATTTATTGATGGTATTAATAATCTTACAATTATATTATTATTATTATTAATACTATTATTATTACTGCTACTATTATTATTAATTTTCCCATTATTATATTTGAATGTGCAACATGAAATATATTGTGGATGGGTGTCTGTGCCGTTGGCAGTAACATATGTATGCGTCTGTGTGTGGATGCAGGTGTATGTGCGTGTGTGGTGCATGAATTTGCACGCGCATGTGTACGAGTGTGTGTGCGCGCGCACGCGCGCGTGCGTGCGTGTTGCAGTCTTTAAACCAAGTCGGTATCTTAAGTAGTAAAATGATGGTATATGGTAATGATATGTTTCAAAAGAAAAATATGCACCACCATGTATAAACAAATTCGATGAGCCCTTTAAGTACCCAGTAAGCTAAGGTGGCTTTTAGTGGCCAGGTTGTAAGTCCTTCCCATTGTATATAAAACCCAGACACTATCACAATTTTGGACCAATTATCTCCCTGGGGACAGACCATGGACACTAATTGCTAGTAGTAAATCCCTGATTCTTGTCCCCCAAACAAAAGATATCATGGACTAGAGCGTCACCCTGAAATTTGTCATCAGGCATCAACACCAACGACCTTCGCCTCGGGAGCTTAGTGACCCAGAAATTACAAGGAAGCCACATTTTAATGGAAATGATAGTTTGAAGTTTTATTGTCCAAGCGCGGGGTATTTAAATGTACTACGGTCTCCAGAAAGCACGAGATTGTGTGTGTGTGTTTGTGTGTATGTGTGTGTGTGTGTGTGTGTGTGTGTGTGTGTGTGAGAGAGAGAGAGAGAGAGAGAGAGAGAGAGAGAGAGAGAGAGAGAGAGAGAGAGAGAGAGAGAGAGAGAGGGAGGGAGAGATGGACAGGTGTTTCATGCATTCCGCTTGCGGAAGTGAAGTATATGCAAGGAATGCGTATCTACATGCACTATGCCACAAATGTCATATTATCATAACTGTATATATTTTTGTATATGTTTCATTCGCAATGTCACACTTAACACTAACAAACGGCAACGCTCTGTAATATACACAAACATAAGAAACACACACTACAACTTGTAAATACACATTGCTTTGTATGAAATAAAAGTTGGAAAAAAAAAATAAAGGAGTGAAATCTAATGCTTCAAGGAAGGCGAAAGATTTATTATACGTTGTGAAGAGAAACCAGAGCAATTCGAAATGTTGTTTAGACAGACCCAGCCTAGCAGATACAGAAATAAATAACTTACAAAGCAATATTTATTATACCACAATTTAGTGTCTACAATTTAAAACACTATTCACAATTGTGTATAGCTTTATTATGGTATCATGCAATTGATACCATACAAGATATAAATAAAATTGTTACAGGAATAAACATATACTTCTCTTGCAATATAGCTGTCAGTACAAATATAGTGAATTCTATAATTGTTCCCCTTGACTGCTAGAGCCGAAATATAACTTCAACCCAGATGCAATTATTTCCCTTGTATTAATAAAATAAAAACAGTTGTATATCCTTTACAGGGCGTTGCTGTCAACACCAACATGTTTTGCTGTTGTGATGGAAAGGAAACAACAATATCAAGTAATAAGTTCTTGTAATAAAGCGATCTTGAAATAATCTTAATTTCTCTAACCCTCCCCCCCCCCCGCCCCTCCCCCGGTGAAACCCCAAAATCCCCCCTAGGGGAAATTACCCACCAGCTGAGAACCACTGATCTGTATAATGCATTACCAGAGATCGATTACCACTCATGGTTTGGTGATGTGTGCCCTACAGGGTAGGGCTTTGAAAAATAGTCTTTAGACTCATTATATTGCTCCTCTCCACGGATATCTTTAGTAATTTATTTTTACGAGAAATTTACTTTTATTTTAAAAGTGAATTTTATTTGTTTTTTTTTTCTTATCATAAGAGTGAAGGTCTCTTTCTCTGCTGCCATTTGATGGCAAATGCTGGCTTCCCAACTTTTATCAGATCTGTCAGCAATTATGCAGCCTTCTTTTCACTTGTTTCGCAGATCCAATACACTGCCTAATGCCAATGGCAACATCCTGCGTCCTGTTTCTGGACCAACGCCAACATCCTCATGAAAATGCAGCAGTGGATTCTTACATTACATTGGATGCAGTTATTAAGGCCCTGAAGTTTCTTCTTCAAACTCTGGGGACAACTTACATGAGTTTGATTAGATATTTCATCAGGAAACTTCCTTCCTATGTCACACGTAAAGAAATCTGCACCCAAACAAAGAAGGCTGTGGCAACAGGCCTGCGTAAAGGAATTTTTTTTTAAACAAAAACTTTTATTGATTGTTAAAATCGTTGCAATGTGTATTGTTCGTGATTTTACAGAGCGTTGCATGTGGACGTGTAGGTGACATATGCTCAATATTACAAAACATTTTATTCATTGAAACATATTTACATTTGAAATTGTTGTAAACGAGAAGAAAAACAACCAACGGCAAACAAAAGCGTGCCATTTCCCCCCACCCCCACCACCACCCTCACTTATAGGCTCCAACCCCACCAATACCATCACTATCAATCTTCGGCAATGATGACGAAGGCAGTATCTTGTTAGAACCAAATCAGTGAGTGAGGCAGCCGCATTAAACAACAGTATCGGTACGGTGGGAAAGTTGGGGGAGGGTGTAGGTGTATGCTAGGTTACAAAGCAGAAAGGGTAATGATTGCGTTTGTTTTGTTCGTGTTATTACATGCGTCATGTGTGTGTTCAGTATTTATATTTACAGAGCGTTGCATGTGGGCGTGTAGGTGACATATGTGTAATACTTCAACCGTCCAGTCATTGACATATTTACATATGGGGGAAAAAAAGGGGGGGGGGTACCCACAGTTTTGTTTCCCTATGTTTGTTTCCCCTTCATGTCACCATCCTCACCAATTGGTTCCAAAACCGAGAGTACATCCCCACCACTTCGGTAATGATGATAATGGCGGTAAAAATTGTTAGAACCAACCAGTGAGGGTGGCAGCAGCGTTAACATCAGTAGTAACAGGCGGGGATAAGGGAGACATGGGTTGATTGATTGATTGATTGATTGATTGATTTAGGAATCGACATCACAGCATTCGGGGCATTCCCATAAGCGCTTCGTCCCCATCCTCAGCAGCCAGCGAAGAGTTCCAACACCAATAGTACCAGTAGCAATCTGATTATATGTCCGTCTCGCCTTTCCTCCGAGCGTTGAGCGTCGGCCAGATCCCCTCGTCACTCCTCGCTGTCTCATTTTTGCCAGACTATGGTAATCCATTTGCTCCTCCGAGGTGTGCACGTGCTCCCACAAGGCCGCAACCACGTCTGCCTTGTCATGTATCAATACTCCACCAAGTTCTGCAGAGTCAGCCAATCTGTCCGCCTGTTCATTTCCCAGCACACCGGCATGCCCCGGAGAAAAGATCCAGGCGATGCTTGTCACCCGTGACCTCTGAATCGAAGCAAGCCACTCCGTACGAAGCCTGCCCGTCCTCACCCTCGTCAGCAAGCTTTCTGAGTCAGTTACAATCACGATGTGTGTGTGTGTGTATGTGTGTGTGTGTGTGTGTGTGTGTGTTTGTGTCGTATTCTCCATCCAGCGGAGAGCCGCAGTGACTGCCTCCACCTCCATTTTTAAGCTGGATGTTGTGATATCATATGCCAGGCTCTCCTGCACCAAACGTCGACCATTAGCTTTGGCTATGAACCCCCAGCCACTTCTCTCACCTCCTGACACCGAAAGATCACACGAGTGAGCATTGTCCTGAATTAGTTGCTGGATTTCCACTTCAGTGGCCCCTGCTGGCCACTCCCTGCACTCCCGGCTTAATGTGATTATAACTCTGCACAAGTCTGACTGCTCTGCTGGCACTCTGACCCACTCCTCTCCACGCCTAATGTTTACAATGGGCACACCTGTCTGATCGTATCCTCCTCCTGAGCCATCCATGATTTTCCTCCTATCAGTTGCTGACCTTTAACTGCGTCCAGCGCCTCCTGCAGTGGGTGATCTGTGTCTGCAGCTATTCTGGGGTATGCCTTCGCCTGCATCACCTTGAGCCTACCAGCAACAGTCGGCAAACCAAGGATGTAACGCATACACACTACTGGGGTGTCTCTGGTGCATCCCAGAATGACCCGCATAGCTTCGTTCTGTATGCGCTCTAACCTCACCAGCTGACTCTCTGAGACAGTGAGGAGTCCTAATCCATAATCAATTACTGAGAGGATCAAGTGCTGGTATAGTGTGAAAAGCATTCTCTGCTCTGTGTCCATTGCAGTCATAGTTTTAAGTGCACCGTGTCCCTATGATATCTTGTCACAACCGTCTCCACATGGTCCTTGAAGGATAGGCTCCTGTCAAATGTGATCCCCAGATACTTCAGTTTGTTCTCTCTGCTGACATTTCTACCATCTATTGCGAGGCTTGGAACATCAGCTCTCACAATCCTGTTGCCCAGAGAGCACCACAAAACAACCGCCTTTTCTGGGTTGATGACAGCACTCATTTCTGTGCACCAGTCAATCACTTTATCTACTGCCCGTCTGTAACTCCTGGGCTGTTTGCTCCTTATCTCTCCGATGCCTGTATGTCATCTGCAAATGTTAGTATTCTTCCAACCCCTAGTGCTTCTAGGTTTGCAATCTTGCTCGTATACACGTTAAAGAGCACCGGTAAGACTGCAGATCCCTGTGGCAGTCCCGGGGTTAAAATATGTGGCTCTGAGGTCCATGCACCAAGACGGAGAGCAACCCCGACGAGAATACAGGACGGCTGCTATCCAGTTCACCAACCAGGGATTGATCCCCTTCTCCATCAGTGCGGTCATCAGAATATCATATTGAACTCTATTGTACGTATCCTCGAGATCAAGCGCTGCCGCCATCGTTTCCTGTCTAATCTGGAACCCCCCATAAACGTCAAAGGCAAAAGTGGCTGCATTTGACCAGGTATCTTTTACTGGCCTGTAGCTCCCCAGGCCTCTTGGAAAAAGCTTCCCTCTTTCCAAAAACTCTTGCAGCTTGACAGCGACTATCTTCTCTAGAACCTTCCCAAATGTATTTTGAAGGGTGATGATTCTAAAGCCGCTAAGCTTTGAATGATCCTTGAATACTTTTGGGAGAGGGATGAGATAGCTGTGCACCCAATCCTGCGGTACTGATGCTGTCCTAATACTCTGGTTAAAGCAGTTGGTCACCTCCTCAGGTCTGCATCGCTCAAACCCTTCATGTGGCCATACCTGACCCCATCGGGCCCTGGTGCCGTGTCTTTTGCCTTTTTCAAAATGTGTTTAACATCTTCGACCCGTATGATGTCATCATACTGCATATTCTTCGTGGTGCCAGATAACTTCTCTCTAACTGCATCCCTGGTGTCCGCATCATTATGATTGGTCTGCTCTAAAATTCTCTGAAGAAACCTTTGTCTGTTGTCACGCGCACACTATCATCTCTATAAATTGTTCCCACTGTCATAGTCCGATCTTTTCCTTGCATTTGCGTGTGCAGTTTTCAGAATTTTCGCAGTGTTGTATCACCTCCAATCTCCTTCATGAAACATTCCCATTTTGCCTTTTTGGCCTCTGCAGCACAGGGCTTGAAAACTTTCACCTTGTCTTTCTTGACATTTTCCGCTGTATCCACTTCCTCTCGTGAGCTTCGAGGTGTCTGTCGCACTTTCTTTAGCTGCTTCACTGCAGCTTTCTTTGCTTTCCAAGCATGGTCTACTTCTAAGGTCCACCATGGTGGCTGCAGAAAAGGAGTTTTAACAGTCCTATTGCATGCCCTTGTCTGAGGCGTCCAAGAAGGCAATCGGTCCACTTATACCGGAAGGTCTTGCGCGCTCTCCCAGCTTTAACTTTCATGGGTTTAGAGATCAGGACTGAGCATGGCATGTGATCACTCACATGGTCATTCAAAACAGTCCACAAGGGAGAAATTGGGGAGTGTAATAATACTAAGGATCGTAGAGTAGGAATAAATACCCATAAAACCTTAATAATAGAAATTATAATACACAAGGGTAATAATCGCAATGAGGAAGAACAATAAAAAAGTACATTGCATTTGTATTGTTAGTGTTGTTACATGCGTCCTGTATATTCAGTATTTGTGTGCGTATATTAATAGAGCGTTGCATGTGGGCGTGTAGGTGACATATGTGCAATATTAGTACGATGTATACATTGACATAGTTTCATAAGAAAAGGGGGTTACCCAAAAATGTTGTTTTACTATGTTTGTTTCCCCTGTCACCTCTCACCAAACGCTCAAAAACCCGCCAATACCATCACCACCTCCTCGGTAATGATGATAATGGCAGTAATCTGTTTAGAACCAAACAGTGAGGTCGGCAGCAGCGTCAACAACAACAGTAACGAGCGGGGAGAAGGGGGAAACGAGGGATTGTAATAATAATAATAATAATAATAATAATCATCATAAATTGAAATTTAAAGCAATCTGACCATAATAATAAGATTTGAAATACAGAAAGGTAAACATGGCAATAAGGAAGCATGATAATAATAGTACATGTGCGTTTGTATTGTTAGTGTTGTTTACATGCGTCATGTGTGTTCAGTATTTGTGTGTGTGTGTGTGTGTGTGTGTGTGTGTGTGTGTGTGTGTGTGTGTGTGTGTGTGTGTGTGTTTGTGCGTGTATTTACAGAGAGTTGCATATGAGCCTGCAGGTGACATATGTGTAATATTGCAATAATTTATTCATTTGACATCTTTAAATGTGAAAGGGGGGTAACAAAGAGAAACAGGAACATTCATATATTTTGTTTCCCTTGCCACACTCTCACTAATTTGTTCCACTCTATCAATGCCCTCATCACTACCTGGTAATGATTTTAAAGGCAGGACAAAAGTTAGAAACAATCAGTCGGGTAGCAGCAAAGGCAACAACAAACCTTAAACGAAATGGGAGGGAGGCACAGGGGAGATGGGGTTGTATAGTAATAATGATGATAAGGATAGAAAGGTACCAAGAATACTAAAAGAATTCAACATTCTCTCCCAGTTTCATGCATCTTTCTCGCACTCATGTATACCAAAATTGTAATGCCATAAGGAAGAATACAAATGATTTACTCTGGAAATATCTGTTGTATTTTATGTGTGTACAAAAAGGAAATTCGGTGTGTTGTATATGTGCGGTGTTTATATCTGGCAAAGTTTCTGCATGTCCATATAAAATGTCTGTAGTAAGAAAGTGCTGGGAGTAGTTTTGTATATATGTCTTAAGTTGTCTGTGGTATAGTGTTGAGGAATATTGCTTTGTTTGTTTGCCTGTGTGCGTTTGTATGAGGTGTTGGAGTGTTGCGCGTATGGCTGTAATTCTTGGACATCTATATATATATATAGTATATATAATATATATATATATATATATAATATATCTATATATATATATAAAGAGAATATTTGTGTCTTTGTTTGTGTGTCCGTTTATGCGTTCCTGAACAGGTCCATCCGATTGTGATGAAATTTTCTACAGATGTTCTTCTCACTCCCGCCTAGCCAAATGGCATAGTTTGTTATTTCAAAAACAGTTATTTACGTATTAAATCAATATTAAAAG
The DNA here is from genome assembly GCA_014155875.1 of Cepaea nemoralis. Taxonomy (NCBI): domain Eukaryota; kingdom Metazoa; phylum Mollusca; class Gastropoda; order Stylommatophora; family Helicidae; genus Cepaea; species Cepaea nemoralis. Next base: position 287,923 of record JACEFZ010000337.1, on the reverse strand, counting down.
GAAAGACGTCTAATTAAGGGAACTTAACAACAAAAGTTATATCAAGGGACATAACTTTTAGTAAGATTGCTATATTATGTAATTTAAATAATTGTTGTATTTTTCTTAAAGTTTTATAAAATGTTTAAAGAAGTTATCTACAGGCACATGCGTTATAAAAATGGTAATAAATAATTTAAGGCATCTGCAAAGTTTCCGTAGAAATAATGCATCTATTTTAGACACGTGAAAATTTCGAACCCAGTTTTCAAGCAACGAGAACGGGAAAGGGCCGAACATATACTCTGTGCACCACAGTCGTATCTGGTATACACAAAGTTATGAAAACTTAGAACCTCAAGAATTTGGAATAAAAAAAAACATTTGTAGGCCATTAGATGGCTAAAGTAAAAAATCTTCAAAGTTTTCATAAAAATAATGGATCTATTTTAGATACGTGAACCTTTTTTAACCAATTTTTCGCGCAACGGGAACGGGATAGGACCAAACATATACCCTGTGCCCCACAGTCGTCTCTGGGTTGAAGAAAGTGATAAAAACTTTAAGGCATCTTCAAAGTTTTCGTAAAAATAATGGATCTATATTAGATACGTGAACATTTTCTAACCCTGAACAATATCATCAAAGCTAAAATTTTAAGTGCGAAATTTAAAGAAGAAGATGTACTGTTGCGTGGCATCCCAATGATTCCAACAGATATGCCATTCGAATTCAAACGTTTGCAGTTTCCGGATAGATAGATAGATAGACATACAGTACATACAGACAGACAGGACAGACAGGACAGGACAGACAGACAGACAGACAGCCAGACAGACAGAGAGACAGACAGACAGACAGACAGACAGACAGATAGATAGATAGATAGATAGATATATAGATAGATAGATAGACAAATAGATCCCCGCTAGGGGCTTGGCGAAGCCGGGCCAGGTCAGCTAGTCTATAATAAATGTGTTCCTCTGTCTCTTGTGTGTTGTTTCTACATAATTGGCATTGTTTGGATATGTATGCTTCTACCTGTGTTGTTGGAGTCATACTGTATATTAACCTATATGTGATTTCCCTAGCTTTTGGTATTATGTGTTTGTTTTGTAGGTTTGAATAGGTGCTTGTGAAGTCAGACATAAAGTATTTGTGTCCTCTTTTAATCCTAAGTTTGAGTGATGGTGCTTGTTCTCTAACTAACTGTTTGTATATTTTGTGTGTTGTTTGCTGTATTAACTGTTCATGTCCTTTTATTGCCTGTATGCATGTCTGATAGAATGTTGGCAGTCTTCTCTGGTAGTGTGCAGTTGCATTGTTAAGAGGTGTGAGATTTGTTGATGTTGTGGGCTATATAGTATAGTGTTAGTCTGTTCTGTTCTGTGTGTCTGAAGATTTTACCTATGTGACTAATTCTAAGTGACAGTATTTTTGTGTGGATGTCCTGTAGTGCAATCACCCATTGTTTCTTGTCTTGTATGAGAGTTTTGTGTTGTATGCTGCGTATTGTGTTGGTGAAGATGAAGCGTCTGATTTGTTTGTTTATGTTTGTGACGGTCTGTTTGGGAGGGTCAAGTACTGTCGCTAAGTATATTATTCTGGGTAATATGTATGTGTTGACTATTGTGCTTCTACAAAATATTGTGTATGTTTGTACCTATACCTGTGTAACATGTCTGTGATCTGTTGGGCCAGTGCGTGCCATGTCTGTCTGTGTGTTTCTGTGGGATCACATGGAAATGTTTTCCCATACAGCTTCATGGTGTCTGTGTGTCTCAGGTCTGGATTGAAATCGGACTTTTGTTTCCACTTTCCCAGGCCCATTATCTGTGGTTTCTGTACATTAACTTTGGCTCCACTGCCTTTTTCAAAATGGGTAAAGGTGTGGAGTATGTTCATTATTGATGTGTTGCTAGTGGGAATGAAAGCAGTGTCATCTACATAAGCGATGAGCTTCTGCTCTCCTATCCCATACAGGAAGGTTCCTTTAATACTAATGTCTTGTCGTATCTTCTCTAGTAAAGGTTCTAGAGTGAGCACATACAGGAGTGGTGATAAGGTACATCCCTGTCTTACGGATCTCGTGAGCCTGAAGCTGGCTGTCAGTGAATGGTTCACCAACATTTTGCTCTCAGGATTTGTATACAAGATCTGTATCCACTGCCTGTATTATTCTCCTATATTGCAGTGTTCTAGTGTCCTATGCAGGTAATTGTGGGAAATTCTGTCGAAGGCCTTCTCTTGATCCAAGGACAAGATGGAGGATGAAAGTCTTTCCCATGTGTGTAGGTGATTGTGTCTCTAGTGAGGTGGTTGTGATGGTGTATATTTCTGTCTTTGACACTGCACTGTTGGTCTAGGTGTATGAGTGTTGGCATGAAAGGTTTAAGATTGTTGGTGAGTGATTTGGCAAGTATCTTGTAGTCTGTGTTGAGTAAGGAAATTGGTTTGCTAGTTCTTCAGTTGTGTTTTGTCGGTGTTGTCTTTGCGTATGCGTGTGATGTAGGACATGTTGCAGCTGTCTGGAAGTTGTTTTTTGTCAAAGGCTTCCTGATAGACTTTGAGGAGAAGATTGCCTAGGATAGGAAAGAAGTGTTGGTAGAATTCTACTGTCAAACCGTCTGGTCCTGGAGATTTGTTTTTGTTCAGTGTGCTCAGTGATTGTGTTATGTCTGTTAGTGTCAGTTCTGTGTCCAGTGTGTCTCTGTCTGTGTCAGGTAATTTCTTTTGTGTAATGTAAGAAGTTGTCTTGTATCTGTGTGTCGACTGCCTCTGCTGTGAATAGATGTGTGTAGTGTTGTTGGAAAGCAGTCCCTATATGTGTGTTTCTGTCTGCATGTTCCCTTGCATGTCTGATATTTTGCTTATTTGTCTCCTATGCTGTACGTTCTGCTCTATTGCAATGTATTATCTACTGGGTGTCTCTTGTGTAATTGTGTTGAGCTATGTTCTTAAGAAGAGCACCCAGCTATCTGTGTTGTTGGTGTTCTTCTAGTTGTGTTTCTAGTGTGTGTAAATGAGGTGCATCTCTGTCTGTCTGTTTTGTTAGTCGTATGGCTGTCTGTATGATGCGCTCCTGTCTTAGTCTGTCTTTGTGGATCATGCTTGCTAGATGTTATGTTCTGCTTCGTATGGTGTTTTTCAGCAAGTCCCAGTATTATGTGATGTTCTCAGTTGGTATATTGTATATGTATGAGCTGTGTCATGTATTGTACATATTATGGGTGTTTCAGGGGTGTATTATTAAATTTCCTGTGTGGTGACCGTTTGTATGGCTGCGTATCTGTGCTGTTTGTGCTGATGTGTACTAGTATGCCCTGTGGTCTTTGAAGTCTAATGTTTCCCGTAGGTGTTTGGTTTGTATGATGTGGTGTGTTGCGGGTGTGTAAATCCTGTCTAATCTAGATGATCTGTTGTGTTTTGTTTGTGTATGTCGTTTCTTTACTGTCGGGGTGTGTATGCCTGAATGCGTCTGTGAGGTTGTGTGTATCGATGATATTTCGTAGTGTATCTAGTTGATGTAAGCTGTCCCTACCAGCTCTCCTCAGCTGTGTTCTTACTTCACCTCCTATTACGTCTAAATCTTCAAGAACACAATTGTAATCTCCGGCAATAACAATATCTTGTCCCATGTATGTCTGTATTAATAAGTCGTCTAACTGTTCGTAAAATAAAGGTTGGTATTTGTAGTTGGGTGGTGCTTGTATGTTCACAATGACAAATGAGTGTGTGTCGTTTTTTACCTGAACTGTGCTAATTCTATCGTGTTCGTATCTGTGCGTTCTATAAATATCTCACGTGTCCGATGTCTGCAATATGGCTGTCACTGACCCTGTGTTGTGTTTCGCCAAACTGAAAGATGAATTCTTAAATCCTAACCGTGTTACTAGTTGTGCTGCTTCAAGGTCTGTTTTGATGTTAGTTTATTGTAATAAAATGAAATCTTTGTTTGTGTTTGTGTATGAGTGTGATTATGTGTTGTAATTTCATTTTCATTCGGCGAATGTTTAAACTAATAATACTTAAATTGTCAGACATTTTAAACATAGTTCAAAACTAAATAATGAGTAGGTTAAAAGTTGGTACCTTTTAATGTCTTGTCTTCAGTTTTGGATTTTATCTCCAACTGTGGTGTTTCTTCCGTGGTTGTCGTTCTCCTCGTGGTCTCCGTCGTCGGTGTGAGAAACTGTGTTTATGAAGAACGGCCCTTTCGCATCGCTGTTTTCGTCCCGTTTGTCTTGTGTTTTTGTAGATTTCTTGGTTGGTTGAAAGGGGACATTCCCTTCCTCCTCTTCTTTCACGTCCTTGCTGGGTGACGAGTTTCTTCTCTCTCCCCGTTGTTGTTTTCTGCCGTGGTTGACGATTTGAAAACCGTCATCTTCGTTTTCCTGTGTTTCCGGTTTAGTCGCTGTTGTTGAGTCCTCGACTTGCCTCGTGGGCTCCTTTCTGCCGGCTGCATCGACGCCATCTTGGACTGTGTGATTTGTATTTGCTTTCTCCTCGAGTGCCGGAAAATCATTGTTTGAGAGCTCTGGGGTGTTTTTATTTTTGTCTTTTCGGGTTCTCCGGGTCGGGCATTTGTTTGCCCAGTGGGAGTCCAATCCACATGTCGGGCATTGGGTTCTACGACCAGGCATCGTGAACAAGATGCGGTGATCTCCTGTAATTTTCCCAGGCGCTGTGATTTTGGCATAGTGCGGTACCGGTTTTGTGGGGGTGCACAGCACGCCCCATTTTCCACTGCCGTACTTGATTCAGAAGACTTCTGCGTTTTCGTCTCCTGTTGTCTTTTCCACTATAAACTTCACTCCTTCTGGAGAAATCGTATTTGGAAGCGAATGAATAGTCACTCGCTCCCTTTCTTTTTTTCCAAGTGTTCGATCGACACCTCTAGCCCCTCCGTCGGTAGCTTTACTGTTTTGCGGTGCAGGCCTTTGTAAACTGCCACATGGGCAGCATGGGTTAAGTTAACGTACCACCGCGTGGGTACTTCATATCGATATACGTCCGCAATACCGCCAGCTGGTACCCCACATGGGCCCAGCAGCGTGCTAGCGATTAACGTGGATTTGGCAGCAGCGCCAGAGCCCGTAACTGAAACGATCAACGTACCTTTGCTATGGAGAGGTCTTATTCTATAATTGTTCCCCTTGATTGCTTAAGCCGAAATATGACTTCAACCTAGATGCAATTATGACCTAAAGGAATGTGGGACGTGAAGAAAACGAACATTACATGCGAAAAGCAAAAGGAAAACAAAAAGGTGGAGGTGGAAGTTCTACAAATACTATATTAAAACATGGGTTACACTCTGAGGAACATTGAATAAAGGCAGTAGGGAATTAATATTAGTGTATGTAGAACTTCCACCTCCACCTTTTTTGTTTTCCTTTGCTTTTCGCATGTAATTTTCGTTTTCTTCACGTCCCACATTCATTTAGGTTCAGTGGTTCCAAACTGGTGGGGGGGGGGGGGGTAATTTTAGAGGTTGGGGTGGGGGGGGTTGTATTAAGACCACAGATTGGCAGGCTCAAACAGGTTTAAGGACCACACAAACGTGATTATCCCTCTTTCTTGAATTATGTATGAGCTTGTGGATATATATATACATATATATATATATATATATATATATATATATATATATAGTATATATATATATATATAATATATATATATATATATATATATTATATATATATATATATATATATATGTCAGGTCTTAGTCAGATATGACTGAGCTACCGTATAACAGTAGACGGTACTACCTGGTTTCTGTTAGCGCCGAACGTTGGGCGGCGCTTACCAAACCCGACACCCCACATTGTGCCAATTGGCTTCGGGCGGAAGAGCGCAATTGGGAGGGTACAAGCCTTACCCTGGTGCGAGGAAATGCAAGCTAAAGACAAAATTGTCATGGCAGGGCAGACCAGACCCTAAGCCTTGGTTGGCGACTGGTCTAGGATCGAAGCTCCAACAGGCGGACAGTTAGAGCATTGCTTTGCTGATCCGGCAGCTTCTGCAGCTTGTCTTGTTCCAGATGTAGGGGTGTTACCTTTCCTCTGGAGTGAACTAGGCAGGCCGAGAGAGGGATCATGCTGCATGGGCAACACATGATCTCTATATTTTAGCCCAGGCTTTGTTCCTTAGTACTCTTCTCTATGGCAGTGAAACCTGGACAACTTACTCACACCAAGAGAACAATTTAAACAGCTTTCATATGCGGTGTCTGCGAAGAATTCTTGGTATTAAGTGGCAAGACAAAATCACAAATACTAAGGTATTGGAAAGATCAGGCTGTGTGACAGTTTATTCCATGCTCAGTCTTCGTAGACTTAGATGGATAGGACATCTTAGGAGGATGGATGATGGTAGAATACCAAAGGATATCTTTTTTGGTGAATTACAGATGGGTAAGAGATCTCAGGGTCGGCCTCTACTACGATACAAAGATGTGTGTAAGCGGGACATGATTGATACAGGCATTGATAATGCACATTGGGAGCAAGTCGCCGCTGAACGTGTTGCATGGAGGGCAAATATCAGAAATGGAATAAAGTCAAAGGAGAAAATTATTGCAGAAAAGTCACACACCAAGCGTTTGAGACGTAAGATGGTGCATGATGGTGGAAATGACCACGTGTTCACATGCACCCACTGTGAACGGACATTTACAGCGCAAATTGGCCTTATCAGTCACACTCGCTACCGCCATAGTTAAAAATTATTATGCCTGTTTATAGCACAAACTATCGTCTGTCAAGACGGCAAGGTGCCAATGAAATGATATATATATATATATATATATATATATATATATATATATATATATATATATATATATATATATATATATATATATATATATATATATATATATATATATATGTGTGTGTGTGTATATGTATATATATATATATATTATATATATATATATATATTGTGTGTGTGTGTGTGTGTGTGTGTGTGTGTGTGTGTGTGTGAAGGGGGTAATAACATTTTGGAAAGGGGGGAGGGAATGATATTCTGAACAGGTGAAAGGGTGCATGGGCCCAAAAATGTTGAGAACCACTGCTTTAGGTATTTCGCGCCCTCAAGGGGAGTGGATCCCACAAGTTAAGGAATCACTGTTGTAGGTTAAATACGAGATGTGCGGTAATATGTATTCGATCTCTCTGTTGTTTTAATCTCTCACTGTGCGGTAATATTCAGTTGTTTGACGTTTCCACCTTCCACCACCCAGTGTCTGAAAAAGGCGCCACTTTCAAGAACAGGAGACATCGTTCCCCTTGCACACTCCCCTCTCCCCTAGCTACGCCACTGTCGCCTTTATTTTGTTATTGTGTGGCATAACAAACTAACAACATGTTATGTTAGCATTAGAGTTAGAGGTAACCTAGCCTTTAACGATGGTTCAAGGAAGCTGCCAGAACAAACAGACCACACACAATGTGCCCCCCCTCCCCCCCCCCACCTTCCCAAAAATATATAACCTATCGTCCTTGATTTGGGGACGTAAATTACAATTACCTCTGAAGTCGGAGTGGGTTCGCCTGATGGCGAGGGACACTGCTAATAGGGAAAGCTAATCCATACACAAAATTTAGTCCAGCACTACTGGAAGTAATGGATGTGAACTACACTTGAGTTCAAAGCGAGAGAGCGTATAAAAGTAAAGGTAAGGTACAGAATCCCTTTACGAGGCATGCGGCCTTTTGGGTACATGGTACAAAGCGAATAGTTTTATAGGCCATTTAGCACTCTACGGATGATGTCTTCAATATCAATCCAGCCGACTCTACTTCAAATGACATTTCCTTGTAACGATTTTAGACTGGACCGATCTGGGATCCCAGGTCAGTTGTATATTTCTTGCCCCCAAGAGGACTCTACCGTCCCGTCTGTCGGTCCCGCAGGCCAGAATGCTAGCCAATAACGCGGTCCCTTCTGTGTGGCTGGACTTCTGTTGCTAGTACTTCGGTTTCTAGTCTTGCACGCGCGTCACATTTCTAATCATCATTATCATCGTCACCACCATCATCATCATCATGATTATCACCACCACTATCAAAGTCACCACCACCATCATCATCATTATTATTACCACTTCCATTATCGTAACAACCATCATCATCATCACCACCACCACCACAATCATAATTGTCACCACCACCCTCATCATCATTATCATCACTACCATCATAACCATCATCAGCAACATCATCAACACTGTCAGCATAATCATCATCATCATCAACATCATCATAATTATCACCATCATTGTCCCCGCCGTTATCATCATCGTTATCATAACCACCATCACCATCCACATCATCATCCACATCATCACCACCACCTTAGTCATCAGCATCATCCTCATCATCACCATCATCATCAAAAACATTATCGTCAAGTATATTGCTGACTGGCGTGGCGATCACGCTTTTCAACATCTTGCGATCTCCAACAACATGTTTCAATTCGTGTGCTGACTCCCTTCTATTCCAAGACAAGACCGCCAAGAATGTTCTCTCCACAGTCTGTCATTTTCTAAACAGTCTGTGATTTCATATCACAAGAAAACTGCAACATTGGAAGGTTGTTATTAGTTCTTATTTTCTAGATCCGCTGGCCATCACATGTAACAAGGTTGATGCAATCTTCTTCTTCTTCTTCTTCTTCTTCTTCTTCTTCTTCTTCTTCTTCTTCTTCTTCTTCTTCTTCTTCTTCTTCTTCTTCTTCTTCTTCTTCTTCTTCTTCTTCTTCTTCTTCTTCTTCTTCTTCTTCTTCATTCTTCTTCTTCTTCTTCTTCTTCTTCTTCTTCTTCTTCTTCTTCTTCTTCTTCTTCTTCTTCTTCTTCTTCTTCTTCTTCTTCTTCTTCTTCTTCTTCTTCTTCTTCTTACTTCTTCTTCTTCTTCTTCTTCTTCTTCTTCTTCTTCTTCTTCTTCTTCTTCTTCTTCTTCTTCTTCTTCTTCTTCTTCTTCTTCTTCTTCTTCTTCTTCTTCTTCTTCTTCTTCTTCTTCTTCTTCTTCTTTCTTCTTCTTCTTCTTCTTCTTTCTTCTTCTTCTTCTTCTTCTTCGTCTTCTTTCTTCTTCTTCTTCTTCTTCTTCTTCTTCTTCTTCTTCTTCTTTGCGTTCATCCGGAGTGTTTTTTTTTCAGATGTGATTGCTGTGTGCGTTAGGCACCCTTGGGTCGAAACCCTTAAGTCAACACATCCGGCTTTTGCGTGAATTTTTGACCAGGTTAGCATTCCTGAGCGATGCAATCAATCCCAGCGTTTATGGGGGGAGGTATGTCATTGCTTTCTGAGCACGCGACACTCAAAATCAACACAATGCTGTCTGATATGCGGGATTGCGAATCGCGTACGCTATCCCTTTGTTATAGACGCTGGCATCAGATTGTAAAGTATCTCTTAATTATAGTTATTTGTAAATACAGATGGCACAGCATGCAAGGGGAATAACCCACCTTAACATTCATGTAATTGTAAAGTTTGTCCTTACCTCCCATGTTGAATGTTGCACGATGACAATTAAAGTAACCACATACGGTGCCTATGTATCATAATGACGAGACTCTCGCTGACCGACCCGGAGGTAATGGGTTCGATTCACAGCTGGGCTAATTGGGATTAAAAACAAAACACTGACCTAAATGAATACCCATAATATCTTGGGAAGTTAAGGCGGCCTGTGTGACATGACCATAACATCCACCGAGTGGCAACTGATCTATAAATTGTACCGTGTGCCCGTTTCTGCGTATTGTGTTTAAGGGGGTCCTACCACTAAGTTCGCATGAACAAAGCAGCATGGCGTTTACACAAGGTATCCATCCATGCAAATTGAGGATGAGATATTTGTAGTCTCACACAACGGCACACGCCTGATCGTATTGCCAGTATCACATAAACCGTCATGGCTTCCTCACAGACAACTTTTGCCAGAATCTTGCATCGGCGTTCAGCCTTGAAAAATGTTTGCGTCTAAAGGAGTGTTGTTGGTGTAGAGACTGTACTCCTAATCCAGTAAGAAAGTTCCATCTCAGTGGTTTCTGTGCTGCAGAACTCCCCTCCCCTTATCCAGGCACAGAATCCAATGAGGTGTGCAAGACTAATACCGGCACTTTACATCTGCCGAGAGGCATATATAGGATATATATAGGAGTTGGATATTCTTTATAATTATAGGACATCACAGTCAGCTACAGTATCACACAGTAATTTGAATTATATATCACGGTAATTATAAACTGACTATCATGTGCATCCAAATATGTCAGGCAGTAAATCGTGCAATCTATTGTGTGTGTCTTCGTTATTCAGATTCACTACGGGAAAACATTGTTTTGAATATAAATATTTATCCATTAACATACATTTTTGCCAATAAACTTCATCGACTAGTTGTTTGGCTTTTTATGTCGAGAATTGGTCAACTGAGTGTGATTGGAGCGACATTCTACAAACAATGTGCTAAATGGTGATGATGATGATGGTGCGTTGTTTAATTGAAAAAAAAGTAGGTTTGGATAAAATATGGTGCACAATCAAATGAACAAGTATTATAATGCCAATTTCCGTTCACTGAGCATTGAAATTGTGGAAGATGTCACGAAATAAAATAAATAACAACGATGACCCTAATATGGCGATATATTGTCCTTATGTCTATATGGGAGGCCACATTTGGAGACATATTATCCTCCGGCACTGAATCAGTTAACACCAACACTGTGTATTAAATGGGGGTTAAATTTTTAAGTCTCCGAGTACTATTCTGGATTCTCCACATATAATGAAGGATTCGTTTCCAGCAGCCTCTTCAGCATCTCCCACATCTGTTCTGCAGCCGATCGCTTAGATAATTTTTTCCGCCGTTCTCGTACTACTGGGAATGAGAAAGATATTTGTTTTGAATATTATTTTCTTAATTTCGAGCAAACAATTTATCATTGCAATATTACAAATGTAAAACTACAATAGAAGCGAAAATGCTTACTTAAATCGGTATATTCAAATATCTAGCGACATTCACATTAAATAGACGATGTATGACAGAGAATAAGAACACAAAAGACCAAGCAAAGGCTATATATAAGAAGGTGTAAAGTAACTATGTAATAAGTTACGCGTATTTAAAGCCAGAAAGAGAGTATTGGAATGTGATATCAAACTCTTCTTCTGTATGTCAGGGGATTCTAGAATACGAATGAAGACATTAGGAGGAGCATTTAAAGCAATGGAATCTCTTTGGCGAAGAGGTTACTATTCGCAAACCCACACACCAAGTTCAAAACACAAGTGAGGGCGATTTGGCAGCATATCGCCTTGCATTGGTTTTCATAAAATGGTATGCATGCTGTGTCATAATCTCCCCAATCTCCCCACCAGTTCTACCACGTCTTCTTCATCGACGCCTGGCAATTACGCCAGGTCGCCTGTGAGCGACACTAACTCTGCCGTGACAGGTATTGGCCAGTCGGTGCAGCGCGTGGTACACGGAGTCCACGCAGGGAGACAACCCCGACTAACGAGGACTCACGGCCGTTAGAAGCCAGACGGTGTCGGACAGTGGTACTGGACGGACGGTTCGAATGTATGCTCGTATGGTTTGTATGTGTGTACTCGAAGAGAGAGAACGCCTGTTTGAGTGTAGAAGACTGTGCGCCTGATACGGAGTATTTAAGATGGGTATTGATCTATTGTGTATATATATTGATTGTGTAATGGCATCGCTATTGTATTTGCGCGATGCATGTAATGTTTCTAGCGAGTGAGAAGTGCGAATAAAGTGTTAGAATTGTATTCGCTGTGTGTCACGTCAAGTCATTCTGTGACAGTGTTTATTATCACATCTGTGAGGTATTACGAGCCTGTATTATTGCTGATTGCAAGATCCTGACAGGTGTGAACGTGGGGGTTTTTCGTCTGCATATGAACCAGTTGTTAGAAAAAGGTGTGAACGTGGGGTTTTTTCGTCCGCATATGAACCAGTTGTAAGAAAAAGGTGTGAACGTGGGGGTTTTTCGTCCGCGTATGAACTGAATATAAGATACAGGTGTATGTGGATGTATCGTCCAGCTTTGAACTAGTTGTAAAAAAGGTTTGAACGTGAGTGTAAGCGGAAAGTTTCTGTAAAGAAGTGAAATGGAAAGTGAGTATTGAACGGACGACATTACGACCAACAAACATACTCTACAGCATAAAAACCTACAAAACTTAGTTGACAAGGCATACACCACATAAACTTACATATACTAATATTTTCTTATCCAAAAAGCACAGGTTTTTGTGTCATTCGAAAGTGTTAGCAAGTAAAGATCATCTTTTTCCGGGCGGTAACGATCAAGCAGCCATTCTCTGGTACAGTGTTCCAACATATTCCAGAGCTCCAAAGTCACTTAAGTATTCTCTTTTTTCAATTATACTTTTGTATGTGAATCCAGGCATAGCTGTACTTTTGAGAAATATTGTAAAAATTATTGTAACTACTAACACCATATAATTAATTTGTTATACATTTACTGTAACTAAAGTAATTCATCATGACGACATTAGATGATTGCATTGAGTCTGGTTTGAAATTGAAAATAACTGGTAATAGATTATGTAACAACATGTATACAAAATTCAAGATTAGTGAAACAGCCATGTGCACATGTGGATTGGAGTCGCAGACAGCAGAGCACATACTCCAAGACTGCCCAAAATATAACATATCTAGGAAAATCTTCTGGCCTAGAGAGACGACAGTGGAAGATAAACACTATGGACCACTGTGTGAACTGAAAAAGACAGTTAAATTCATACAAGAGACAACATTGCAGATATAAACATATTTCAAGCGAACGAAAGAAGAAGAAGAAGTTTAATGTGCACAGCTTGAACACGGGGCCTTGCTGATTTTTTTTTTGCCTTATACCTCAGAAGTCGGAGTGGGTTAGCCTGAATGGCGAGGGACACCGGTAAAGTGGAAAGCAAACCCACACGCAAAATTCAGTCCCTTACTACTTTAAACGGTATGTAAGGACTACGCTTGAGTTTAAGCGAGCGAACAAGAAAGAAAGAAAAAAATCTGAGTAGGCATGCATCCAATCCCATTAACAAGGGGATTTGGGGGACTTGCAATGTCAGTGGGAGCCAGCGGTTCTTGGGGGTATTCCTGGTTGTATGTCGGAGGCGAGCCCGTTACCTTCTGAATCATAGGCGGACACACTAACCTCTCAGCCACGGCTCCCCCCACCCCCAATTTATAATGTCAAATCCCCATAAATTCGATGCTGATTGTATGACATACAATGGTAGATTCCATTCATTGTTTTCTTAACCTCAGTACGCTTGTCAGGGATTTTCCCCTTGCTAATTTAATGAAGACATTGCCATTGCCTTTCTCTCTGTGTGTGTATGTGTGTGTCTGTGTGTGTGTGTGTTTTTTTTTTTAAAGCAGTCACAAACAAAACAACAAGAAGATATGAAACGTCTGTTTCATGTTCTCATTTAAAATTAAAACAAGATATAACAATATAATCTTACTGAACTGCTTCCTGCCAAGTGAGCGGTTCTTTCTTCCTTTTAGGTTTGTCCTTTTTAGGTTTGTCCTTTTTAGGCTTGTTCCTTGGTCGTTTCTTCTTCTCTCGGTCCTTAGACGGCGATCTGGGCTGCAAATGTATTTTAAATTATGAACATGAAACAAAAAGTATGTTAAGACCACATAGAAAACCAACAAGAGAGATCACATGTACGTATCCTACAAGGGCCTCAAGTCAGATGAATAGAAATCACATTTGGGAAAATGAATAAAAATATCGTAATGACGACTGAGAAAAGGAATAAAACACGTTACACTTGTCCGACGTTTCGTTTGTAACAATCATTGTCAAGTATAATACAAAAAATAACTAACAAGAAAATTATTATAAATTATGGCACACAATACAGAATTCGACATTGCTAGAACGGATACGAACGCCTACAATTAAACTTTCAATGCGCTGATAGTGAGGTAAGGCTTTCAGTCACTACGCCGGCATTAAGATAGAATTAAACTTTGACGTTTCGTTCAAAAAGCAATGGTAAACTACTGCACGTAAAATTGCCTAGAAAATCAACCTGGGGTTGATCGCAACGTCCTGTAAAGCACATGCAACATTTGAAAGCACACGCAACATTGAAAGCACATGCAACATTGAAAGCACATGCAACATTTGAAAGCACATGCAACATTTGAAAGCACTTGCAACATTGAAAGCACATGCAACATTGAAAGCACATGCAACATTTTAAAGGAGATAATAAACGTAAAAATAAACATAAATGGATTTTTTTTTTAAATAAGGGGGAGTTGAGTTGAGTTGAGTTGAGTTGAGTTGAGTTGAGTTGGGTTGAGTTGAGTTGAGTTGAGCTGAGTTGAGTTGAGTTGAGTTGAGTTGAGTTGAGTCAAGAAACGACATAGCATCACTCGGAACATTCCCAAACGTGCGCCGTCCTCATCTGCAACAGCATGCTCAAAATAATGGGAAATAGTGAAGGTCGGGTGTGCGACATCCGCTTATTGTAATTGTTCTGTTCAGCCATGTTATTGTGAAATGAAAACCTGATTGTCAAATGAGTTTCACAACCGTTCATACCAAGGTGACATATTACTGAGTTGAGTTGAGCTGAGTTAAGAACCGACATCACTGCACTCAGGACATTCCCATACGTGCTCATCTCCTCGTTCAACAGCCAGCGAAGAGTTATACTACTAATCGTTCCCACCGTTATCTGATTAAAAGTTCTCCTGGTCTTCGCTCTCAGTTTTGAGATTCTTCCAGAACCCCTGCCGATCCCCCGCAATCTCATTCTTTCCATATATGGTTTCTCAATCTGTTCCTCCGCCTTCTCCGCCTAGTCCCACAAGCGCACGACCACCTCCCCGTTGTCCATAGGCAAGATACCACCAAGAGGTGCATTCCCTGCTAGCCTATCAGCCTGTTCATTCCTCCGTACACCCGCATGACCAGGGCAAAATATCCATACAATTCTCACAATATGTGACCTCTGAAGCGACGAGAGCCATTCCAAACGAAACCTTCCTTTCTCCACCTTGCTAAGCATATTCTTTGAATCCGTAATGAACACAACGTGTGTTGCAGTAGTCTCCTCTAGCCACCGGAATGCCGCTGTTACTGCCGCCACCTCCGTTCTCATGCTGGAGGTCGTAGTCTCATATGCCAGGCATATTACTGAATGATACATTAATATAACATTTATACAATGCTAACATATCAGCACTATAAACAAACCACTACGTGGTTAGTTTCTCTAAGTTGATATTGAAAGACATGTATGCTCAAATGATCCTTTATTATATTGTTGTGAGTGGTATTTTTATCCGAATATTAAAATGCTTCTATTTGTCAGTTGCTTTTTTTTAAATTGCAAATTCCATAAGTCTTTGGCGTATTATTTGATGAATTGCTGTATCATCACACACTTGTGACGACACTTTGCCTGGGGAATGTCCCCTTTATCTCATAACGTTTTAGCTTTCTCACTGTCGTTAACACGAGCAGCGGATGTTCCAATGAAAATGGAAATGCAAGACCATGTGAAATAACAAGATGATAGGAATTCAAATCAACAAGTCGAGTTGAGTCAGAAACAGACATCACAACACTCGGAACATTCCTATACGTGCGTCGTCATCTGTAACAGACAACGATGAGTTCCAATGCTGATGGTATCAGTAGCAGCCTGATTATGTGTTCGTCTGGGCTTTCCTCGGAGTCTTGCGTGTCTATCAGATCCTTTGGTCACCCCATGCAGCACCATTCTCTCCAAGTCGTGATAATCTATCTGTTATTCTGCACTATACACATGATTCCAAAGGGCTCAAACCACATCTGCCTTATCATGCACCAGTATCCCACCAAAGGGGTAGCCAATCGTTTCCCACCACTCCAACATGTCCTGGGAAAACAATCCAACTACTTTCTTTTTCTTATTGTTGAATGGAATGCCACTCTGCCCAAAGCATGCCATTCACCTTTCTCATAATTTGTAATTTTGAACAACGAAGACACAAACAATAGATTGCACAATGCATTGCCTGATATGTTTCACTGTGTCTCGTCAAGTGCATACTTCAGAGTTAGATATACAATGAAATTGATAGATGAAACCCTTTTACACTGAAATATATAACACACATGGTCACTGATACTACTTGAATGTAGCGAAAGTGCTACAACGGCAATCGCACATTCATTATCGAGTCTTTCTTCTGACATAGAAAGGTTGTAAATATTTAATGGTGGAAGCTGCAGACTAACAACAAACACAATCTCAAGTGATATGGCTGAGGCAAAGGGAGGGAGATACAAACCTGCTCTCTTATAGGCAGACGGGGAATTGTCAAAGACTGGGGAAAGAAAACTCGAAAGAAAGCCTGTCCAAATCAGATTTATCGAGGGTAGGTCAGAAAGTTATGCATCGCAATTGTTATCTCTTAAACAGTTTAAAAAAAATACACATGAAATTTAGTCACAATGTTCATGCACATGTGCAGCAAACGATTTCTAAATCTCAACATAATCCCCATCAACTTTAACGGCTTTACGCCATCTTGAAACAAAAGTATGTATCCCAGATCTGTACCACATTTTGTCCTGTTCTCGTAGCAGTTTCTTCAATGCATCAATAACTCTTTCGTTGTCTTCAAACTTTGTCCCACAAATAGCATTCTTAAGGGGACTGAAAAGATGGAAATCAGATGGTGCCAGGCCTGGACCGTAAGGTGAATGGGGCAGTACATTCCACCACATTATGTCAATTGTCTCCCTTTTTTTGTGTGGCAAACTTGTGTGAGGATGCGCGTTGTCTTGAATGAGAAACCTAACCCTACAGTAACGACGATTGAGTTTTGTGAGATTTTTGATGTAAATTTCCGAATTGATGGTTCCACCTTTTAGCAGCCCATCCAGGAGAATAACCCCCCAACCCCCCCCCCCCCCCCCCCCAAAAAAAAAAATTGAGCATGGCTTTACCGGCTCAAGGAGTTGTTTCCATTTTTCCTCGCTGGTGATTGAGGATGATGCAATACCATTGATTGTCTTATTTTCAAAATTATGAGCCCAAGCTTCGTTTCCTGTCATAATGATTGAAAAAAACACAAACAACAACAACATTCCCATCTGTCTCGAGCCGCCGCAGCAATTCGGAACAAATTGTTTTCCTTTGGACCATATGGTCCTCTGTGAGAGCTGGAGAAACCCACGTTGCACAAACATTTGAATATACCAGGTTTTTGAAAATGTCAATCGCACTACCTGTGCTTATTGAAAGCTGCATGGACAATTGTTGGCTTGTGATTCGCCTATCTCTGGGAATCATGATGTCAGCATGTCACAACATGATCTGGCAGGTGGCTGTGGTAGGACATCGAGAAGGCGGTTATCAGCCAGCTCTACATCTCCACATGCAGAAACCAGAACTCTCTGCGCCCAGCGACTAACTGTGCTTCTATCGACTACAAAAGTACCAAAAACAGCACACAAACGTTTGTGACCTCTGTGATAAAAAAATTCTATACAATCCTCTTCTTGTAACGTACGTAACTAATATCTGCCATTTCAATGGTTTTGTATCGCGGTTAGAATTGGTTTACAAAGGTGCAATTTGATACACAGTGTCACGAAAAATAAACTTGATAGTTCGATCGATGAAAAAAAAAAAAGAGACATTCCTCTGCACAAACACCGGCAAACCCTTTGATGTTGTATAGACTGAGGAACAAAATAAGTCGCGTCAAAATGTCTAACCCCGGTCGGCATTTTGTTAACAAGTTGTTGCTCGAGACGAACAATGGCGCCATCCGCCTACTAGGCGGGAGTCAACCTTTGAAGTGATAGACGAAATGTCTGGCCAGACGTCGGATGGAGTCTTGTGATGTGGAGAAGGTTCTCTAGATCACAGACAGGAGACAATTTCCCAGATGAAAGGGGACAACAGCCAGATGTCCACATTGAGTTGGGAAAAATAAAGAGAAAAACAACTTCTCGACGCCTCTGCGTCTAGACAATTTGGTGACGTCACTCAAGCCCCGATATAAAACCAGTTGAGGTAAACAAGTTGGGGGAGTCGACCAAAAATTCGGAAGTGTTAAAGATCGGCGCAGTATTCCGAGTTGTTTTAATTGAAAGAGACTATAGTGTCAAAGTGTTGATAATGTATCGGCGGACATAGATCCAGTCTGTGATTGCATAGTCTCAATCATCAACCGGAATAGGCATATGGTATTCTATTAATCATATCTAACTTAGAGTATGATTAGGAATAGAGTACAGTACTGTGCGGTGATATAATGTATTATAGGTGCGGTGATAGAATGTTCTATAAGTGCGGTGCTAGAAAGTATTATAGGAGCGTCGGCACTAGTGTCCTATTGTATGGCTTTAACTAGCTTGTGTGATATATCATTTTACTCAGGGAGTTGAGGACAATGTAGTGGGATAATAATTAGAGAGATTGAGGATGGTTGGGAGGGAGGAAGGGAATGTGAAAAGGTAGGATCTTCCAGTAGCGCATCTGCTGGGTTTATACCCGTTCCTTTATTCTTTCCTGGTGTTGCCATGTCAAAGACCAATGTGATGAGCTATTGGCCGTATGACAGAGATCGGATCTCTGTTATAGATCTGAGTGCTGCTATTGGCCTACACTCACCTAATTACGGTCAGGATTGAGTTGCTCTCACCATGATGTTCTCTACTCAACAGGTTCCACTTGAGTGTGCGATGATTTATTACGAAGAAGCAGTTTCAACGTTTTATACAATGATGGCCCACGGAATGAAGACAGAGGTTACTGAGAGGCTTTTACACGGGGCTCAGAACCTAGTTGGTCTGCAGAAACCTGGTTTCTGCTGAGCCGGACTTGATGAACATAAGTGTTGTGTTTACTGAGTGATAAGCTTCATCACCGAAGATTCATAACTCATATACCAAGGACACACACACACACACACACACACACACACACACACACACACACACACACACACACACATATATATATATATATATATATATATATATATATATATATATATATATATATATATATATATATATATATATATATCTACCTAGAAACATTAATAGGTTGTTTGTTATAGAGGGGGAAAATCTTATAATCAGAGACTTGTGAACAGTAGATGTTCCCAAGTGACATTTCAGTTAATTGAAAGATTCTCTGTTTAACAAACATTATTAAAAAGAGTAACTTCACCGTGTTTGTTAGAGTGAAGACCAAGATCGAACAGTGTCTAACTGATGACCAGCATCCTGTTTGTTCGAGCGTTATCGGAGAAAGTCGTCACGTGGACGGAGAAACATCTTCTGGGTGAGGTTCACTGTCCGGAATACATGGTGCTGTTGTGTGCTCAGCACAGTGATGTAACAGACTTTGCTCCTGATTCACTGGTCTGATTCTACATACACATTAGAATATTCGACACACATTCTACACATTACACACACACACACACACCTCTCACACACATACTCTTTGTTTTAATAAATTAATTGTTGTATTTATTTGTTAAAGCTAGAGTTGTTGAGTATGTTGTGTTGGGGAAGAATGAGAGGGGGCATGATACAGGGGTGAGTGAGAGTAAGAAAGAGGTGTCTACAGACTGAGGGAGTTTTATTGACGGATTCTGGTGGTTTCTCTAGGACAATAATATTGGGTTAAAATGGGTATTGATTCCCCTCACTCCAGGGACGACACTAAAGTAATAAAGGATTACTTACGACACACAGCTTCAAGAGATTATAAACATAAAGTGATGCAAATTTCATGCTTGCTTGCTTGCTTGTGTTCGCTAGCTGTGAACTCCAACGCGAAGTCCTATATGTCGGATGAAGACATCCTGTTGTCCAACATCAGTGTGATGTTATACCGGACCTGAAGTTTGCGTGAGTATCCGTTGCCCCATGTCTGACTTATTGGTGTGCAGACTGATGGTTCCTCGTCGTGCAGGCAGACACTCTCCAACTTCGGAGGAATCAATGATCCTACAGACTTCAGCCAGGATCCCAAAGGGACCTGTTGCCCAGGACGCTCGGCGAGGACGCGTCAGTAGGTCTTGGCCAGTATAGAACCCAGCCCTGGTGCAAATTTCATGATTCTATCTTTATTATTAGCTGAGATAATAATTGTGGTTCATACATTTCTGACCTACCCTCGTACTAAGCCACAGACTTGGAGCAACCTTGCAGTGTAATTCACTTTATGATGCTATTGCACAATATATTATATAGGAACGTATAAGGAGTACTTTACACAATAAGTCCCTTAATAAATCGTTTTAATAAAGACACAATTAATCTGGTGTGCCCATGTTCTGTCAGAGAATTCAGGACATGTGTTTACATAGCAAAGAGTAACACAAGATAGGAGTTCTAATACTCATACGAAACTCAGAATCAAGCAGTGAGATACTAGTAATTGTGAAATCTAGCACCATATAGAAATGTCAGGGGTTTACAATCTATATAGCTCAGCAAAGAACGATTTAACACACTCAAGCATAGAAAAAGTAACAGACCATGCATAATATTGGCGGACTTTTCTACTTGCCCAGAGTTTTAACATGTGTAAAAGACAAGAGGTTCGGCGTCATCGCACCTGGTTGCATACCATACGGCTCTGACTCTTTTGGCATGGCGCTGCCGAAAGCGTCGCACAAAGTAGGAACTCCGTAGCTCCAGCGACGACCCTTTGAGTTTTCAATAAAATTGCACTTAAGGCCGGAATCGAACCCACAACCTTCAGAGCGTGTGGCAAGCGGCGTAATCACTTCGCCACGGAGACTCCCTAGTGTCCATGAAAGAAGGGGATGCCCAGACACTGACAACTCGGGAGAGACATACTAGGACATAACCAGTCCATGATTCAGCACAGCACACACTGACTGCCGGATAGAGCGGACGTTCTTAAACATGCACATACTGACTGCCGGATAGAGCGGACGTTCTTAAACTTCCAGTGTGATGATGCTGAGGTAGCGGGTTCAACCCCAAACACCAGTTTTGTTGTTGTTGTTGTTGTTGTTGTTATTATTGTTGTTGCTGTTGTTGTTGTTGTTATTGTTATTGTTGTTGTTGTTGTTGTTGTTGGTGTTGTTGTTGTTGCTATTGTTGTTGTTATTGTTGTTATTATTATTATTATTATTATTGTTGTTGTTGTTGTTGTTGTTGTTGTTGTTGTTGTTGTTGTTGTTGTTGTTGTTGTTCACATATCCTTTACAGGACATCGCTGTCAACATCAGCATCTTTCAGCTGATTGTTGATTTCTTGGCAAAATCGGTTTCGTTGTCTTCTGTTTTCGTGGATTTTTTTTCCGCGAAAAAGTTGTCTCGGTTTTTGTTTGTTGTCTCATATTCGTCGGCGTGCCAACGGGACCTGGCTACTAATTTCGATAAACAAAGGGACCCACGCGTTCTTCTGCTCAGTTTGGCCTTGTTTCTCGTCGTGTGAGCATCATTTGCTAATAAATTAACCCTTTCATGTTAGCTCCATCATGGGACCAAAGAAAGTTTCAATGCCAGCAGCCCTTCGAAGAAGTAGGCCAGGAACACGATCGAGTTGAAGAAGGAAATCATTTAAATATACGAGAGCGGCATTAAGATTGCTGAACTCCACCGTATGTACGAGAAGTCGCCATCCACAATAAGTTCCATTGTGGCGAAAAAGTAAATAGCATAAAGGAGTCTAATGTAGCGAAAGGCGTGAATGTGCTAACGTAATAGGGATTGCAAACATTTGAAGATATCGAACAGCTATCATTAATTTGGATAAATCAAAATGAGTTAAATGGCTATTCTGTTTCGGAGTCTATCATGTTGTTGCATGCCGATACTATTAAGAAAATGCATGGGACGTGTGCTAGTGTGCTCAATGATTTAAAGGCCAGTAGAGGGTGCTTTAAAAAATTCAAGAGGCGCACTGGCATACAGTGTTACTAGGCACGGCGAAGGTGTGAGTTCGGACAAGTCTGGGGCAGAAAATAGTATTAATTATTTATTCTCTATACAATGTTTTTTTTTTTTTGGTATGCATTTCGGAGTTTCTAGAACGAATTCATATGGAAATGATTGCCTCGGTTTTCGTAGGTTTCGGATTTCGTCGACTGTTTTCGAACGGATTATCGACGGAAACCTAGGTTTAACTGTATTGTGTTCAGCAGTCTGGTGACTTGGTCTAGACCAGGGGTCACCAAACTATGGCCCGCGGGCCGGATGGCCCGCGACGTCATTTCATCCGACCCGCCGACGGTACTCGAACTTGCTTGATATAACGTATGAAACTTGAGGCGTTGTGATACAATTTAAATGTAAATATTATGTTTAGAATAATAGGAGATCTTCACAAGTTCGGAGACCTCTTGGCTGCTATGTGTTTCAATTTACTATTTTCAATTATAAATTATTGTATCTAGATTTTCTTGTTTATTGTAATGTTTGCTTATTTCGCGCCATCACAAGTCCTTCCCCGTCTCGTGGTAGCGCCGCCTCCGCTCTGATATTACCATGGTTTCCATGGCAAAACACACACACACACACACACACACAAACACACACACATACACACACACACACATACACACAAGCGCATCTTTCCCTCCCCCATTTGCGTGAGGGTGTCAACACAGGTCCGATGCTCCAGAAATATTTACTTCTTTTTGCCAGTCATCCATTTTGTAGGTATGTAACAAGGATTTATTTGTTTGACAGTGATAGGTAAATGAACTATAAGTGTGAATAGAGGCAATAAAGTAGCAAACATAGCATACAACTGCCATAGACGCCTCGTGTTGTTACGAAAATATTATCCCCAGCTCAGAAGAATTTCCCGGTCAAGGTGTTAATAGAGCTGGTCCCTTTCTGTTGGATCATATCCTTACGCAAATGTTTACGTTGCTCTGTGCGATGATCCAAGTGTCTGTCCTACTTTATGTAATAAACCAGGTGGGCAGAAATGTTGCATTTAGGCATTCTCAGTCTGTTTCGGCGGAACCCCTGGCTGCCATTCGCGGAATCCCGGTTGAAAAACTCTGCTCTAGGCTGTTTATTTAGGCCGGACCTATTTATATATTTTGCAAACCTTATTATGAGATATATTTTATTACCAAAGGTACCCTATACATTTTGTATGTACCTTTGGTGAGCCGTAGCTTCACAAGTGATCTCTAGTTTTCTTCATTTCTTGTGTTTCAATAGGATTTTAATTATACTTCTAATTCAATGTCTTTTTCATTTTCAGATACCGTGTACTTCACCCTTTATTATTGCTACTAAGAAAAGAAAAGTGGACGCCGAGTGTCGCGTTTTCAATGAAGAATGGGGAGTAAAGTACTTCTTTGTGGCAACAAAGGACCAGAAAACCAGTTGCGAAATATGCAGCGAAAGTGTTGTCGTTTTGAAATGTACAATATTCGGCGTCACTTCGAAACAAAACATCTATCAACATATTCACAGTTTTCTGGAAAGTTACGGTCTGAGAAATATGAGCCCACAAAACGCGGTTTAGAAACACAAAGAAATATTTTCGCGAGAAATGTTGCTGAAAATAAATCTGTTACTCGTACAAGTTACAAAATAATGCATAAGATGGCAGAGCGTGGGAAACCGTTTGCTGATGGCAACTTCATCAAAGAGTGTATGATGAAAGCAGCAAATGACTTATGTCCCGAGAAAGCCGATTAGTTTGCAGCTATCAGCCTTTCGGGAAGTTCAGTTGTGCGAAGAACAGAAGAACTTGGAGAGAACATAGTGCTACAGATACGCGAAAAACTAGGACCTTGTGATATTCTCTGGCGCTGGATGAGTCTAGTGATCTCTCGAGCACAATTTCCTAATTTTCCCGTGAATCTCTTCATATAAGATATGGTTATTTTTGTTATTTCATCTTATTTTCATGAGATTTAAGATGTCTTTCATGATCCATTTCTTGCGTCCAATAATCTTCATTTTTGAGATAGCTGTTTTGTAGCCTGGCTTACTGAGTTAACAATATTTCCCATTGGTCACTGACATCTTGAAATAGAATGTCCAGATCAGCCAATGCATAAATTGTATTTTTTACTTCTACGTTTACGGTGAAATTCCTTAACAACTGTCGCTCTAATCTTTCGCAATTTTTTTATGACACTTCTCTTTTGTAGCGTATTTTTATCATCAACCGCTGTTTGTATGGCAGCTCATTCCATACGTATTCACCACGTTTCAAAAGCGTCTTTGACATTTTTTTTTTTTTGGAAATGGAGTTAATTTAAAAGAAAGCTCCTTTACCTGTATGAAGCATAATCGCAGTACAGGGGCGTAGCCAGGTTCGAAAATTATAGAGGGAGGGTGCAAATAAAATGGCACCATGGCACATACGAAACAATTGTAACTTTATTATACAGTCATTATTTAAACTTTATTTTTAAGATATCAAACTGGAGAAAAGTTACGGTGTTCCAGGAAGCACATAATTATTTATTTTGTATTTAAAATCAAAGACAATAAACAAGCATAGGAAGGTTCATAAATATCCCCCCCCCCCCCCCCCCCCCCCCCCCCCGTGGGACCAGGTGGAAAAGGCGAGGGAACATATTGAGAGCCCTCATGTGGAAAAAAGCTGATATTTAAGGGATCGGCAGGGGTTCAGGAAGAATCTCAAAACCGAGAGGGAAGTCTCGGAGAACTGTCCATAAGATAACGGTGTGAAAGGTTAGTAGTATGACTCTTCGCTAACAGTTGGACGAGGGGACAGAGCGCATGTGGGAATGTTCTAATTACAGTGATATCGGCTCTTAGCTCAACTCAGCTCAACCCTCCGTTAACGCCTTTTTCCCACACCGACAATCATTACCACACACACTGTCGTTTCTGGACATAGTTCTCATACCACTTTACATCGTGCCCGCTGCTGCGCTATATTTAGAAATGTAGCTGTAAGGAGTTATCATGTGAAGTCAGACTATTGACACCTTGTGTTAGCGATTGCCCTACTTTTTTCACAATTGTGTATAGCTTTTATTATGGTAACATTTAATTGATACCATACAAGATATTAATAAAATTGTTCTAGGAATAAACATATACTTCTCTTGAAATATAGCTGTCAGTACAAACATAGTGAATTGTATAATTGTTCCCTTTGATTGCTAGAGCCGAAATATGACTTCAACCTAGAGCAATTATATCCCTTGTATTAATAAAATTTAAAAAAAAAGAAAGTTGTATATCCTATACAGGTCGGTGCAGTCAATACCATCATGTTTTGCTGTTGTGATGGGAAGGGAAAAACAATATCCAGTAATAAGTTCTTGTATTAACGCGATCTTGAAATAATCTTGATTTCTTCCCCCCCCCCCCCCCGAAACCCCAAAATCCCCCCCCCCCAGGGGAAATTCCCCACCAGCTGAGAACCACTGATCTGTATAATGCATTACCAGAGACCATTACCTCTCATTATTTGTTGATGTGTGCTCTACAGGGTAGGGCTTAGAAAAATAGTCTTTAGCCTCATTATATTGCACTTCTCCATGGAAATCTTAGTAAACATTTTTTTTCAAACGTTTATTTGATACAAATCAATGTATATTTACAAGGTGTAATGCGTGTTTCTTGTTTGTATACATCACAGAGCGTTGCCGTTTGTTAGTGTTAAGTGTCACATGTGTGAATAAAACACACACACACACACACACACACACACACACACATATATATATATATATATATATATATATATATATATATATATATATATATATATATATATATATATATAGATGCATGTCCTTCACAGGACGTAGCAGCCAGCCCCATCTTTTTCGCTTTTCGTGATTCCTGGGCAAATTTTACGTTCAGTAGGTTGCCATTGATTCCTGAACAACCGGCTCCTATACCTTTTTCGAAAAAACCAGCACCACCGTGTTTCGAACCCGGGTGTACGGGCTCACAAACCGCGTTCGCAAGCCCTTACATTTACGATAATATGACATCTATGGCATAGTGCATGTAAACAAAAGTTCCTTGCATATGCTTCATTTTCACCACCACAAGCGGAATGCGCGTTATACCTGTCCATCTCTCTCTCTCTCTCCTCTCTCCCCCTCTCTCTTTCACACACACACACACACACACACAGATACACACACACACACACACACACTCACACACCCACACACACAATCTATCTTGATTTATCTCGTGCTTTTAGGAGATAGCAGTACATTGATTGAAGTGAGCTTGGCAATAACCTTTACATTATAATTCCTATTAAAAATGTCGCTTTCCTATAATTAATTACTAGTTCACATAGATTCAGACGTGAAGGATCACATGTTTTGTGTTGTTGGTCTGATACCAAATTACATGGTAACGTTCTAACGCCTTGGAAATTCCATGACACTTTTTGTTTGGGGGGACAAGAAGCAGAGATCTATAACTAGTAATTGGAGTCTATGACCGGAAACCCTAAAATTCCAGAATCACTGTTCTGTATAATGCATTACCAGAGATCATTACCACTCATGATTTGGTGATGTGTGCCCTACAGGGTAGGGCTTAGATAAATAGTCTTTAGACTCATTATATTGCCCCTCTCCACGGGAATCTTTAGTTATTTTTTTGTTTTTTGTTTTTTTTTTGTTTACAAGAAATTGACTTTTATTTTAAAATTGAATTTTATTTGTTTTTTTTTTCTTATCATGGGAGTGATCGTCTCTTTCTCTGTTGCCATTTGATGGCACATCCTGTTTTCCCAACTTTTATCAGATCTTTCAGCAACTATGCAGCCTTCTTTTTCATTTGTTTCGCAGATCCAATACACTGCCTAATGCCAATGGCAACATCTGCGTCCCTTTCTGACAAACGCCAACATCTTCAAGAAAATGCAGCAGTGGATTCTTACATTACATTGGTTGCAGTTATTAAGGCCCTGAAGTTTCTTTCTCAAACTCAGGGAACTACCTGTCAGTTATCAGTTATCAGTTGGGGTATCTTCATTGCACTCCGGAAAGGTCCATAGGTGCTCAGATCCTCCCCCCCAGCATATGCATCAGTGTCCGGTGGCTAATAGTGCCAGTTCTGTGTTGGTTGACGAGGCGCCTCTTTTTCCCGATGTACCTCTCGCATCTGGCCTTGCCGATCCTTTCTCCCAAGTCTTTTATCCTGGACAGCGATGTGGATTCACTGACGTCAAAGTTCTCTGCTCTCGCCATATCTTTAAGGCCTTTAATAACATCGGCACGATCCATGGGCTGCCCATCTACAGGGGGTGCAGAGCTAGCCAGTCTATCAGCTCGTTCATTTCCCTCGACTCCCGCATGTCCCGGGACGAAGATGAAGGTGGCTTTACGGACAACAGACTTCCGCAGCGACACGGTCCATTGTTTACGTACAGATCCAGCTTCGACCTTCTGAATCATGCTCATTGAATCACTTAGTACATACACGTTGGTATAATGCAGAGATTCCAGCCATATGAAAACCTGTGTAACTGCCATCACCTCCATCGTCATGCTGCTCGTGGTCATAGAGTTGGCAAAACTGGATTCTTGAACGGTTCGGCCCTCTGAACGGGCTGTAAATGCCTACGCACTTCTTTGCTGCTTTACAACAGATCCATCTGTTTAGATGAGCACTTCGGGGCTATCTGAGTGTTCATAGATGAGTGCGTTGACCTCTGCATTGACAGCGGCATGGTTCTGCTCTCTGCACCGTCTGTCGAGTGTGATAATGCAGGAGAAAGTGCACTTAAAAGCTGGAGGCACCGGCACCTATTCCTTGCAGGGGTTGATACTGGTAAGACTGCAAACCTGTATGACGACATCATCCGCCCGACCCATCCATGATTTGCCCCTCTTTAGCCTGTCACCCTTTTCTCTGAATATAGCGTCATGCAGAGGGTGCTGCTCATCTGCACTTATTTTTAAGTATGCACGAGCTCTCCAGATCTTGATCCTGTGTTCCATTGTCGGGAAGTCAAGGAGGTATCTCACTGCTACACAGCTGGTGTCTCTCGTGCAGCCAAAATGTTGCTTCGTTTTGTACCTATTCAAGTCTTCAAATCTGTGTAGGGACAGTGAGGATGGCCAGGGCATACTCGATGCGTGAAAGCACCAGTCCTTGGAACAGAAGTATTAGCAGTCTTTGCTCGATATTGGCAGTCGCCATGACTCTCATTGCTGACAAACCTTTTCGAGCTTTCGTTATGACATAATCGACATGATCTCTGAAGGACAGGCTACGATCAAGCCTCACGCCAAGATAAGTCATTGACTGGGTTCTACTCAAAATGCTCCCATCAATTCTTACTACCGGCATGTCTGTGTTCACAATATAGTTTTGTTAGGGAGAACCATGTAACCGATGCCTTTGCAGGGTTGACAAGGGCACCGGCATCAGCACACCATGAAGAAATTCGATCTAGTTCGCCCTGCATATCATTGGCAATCGCCTATCTATCTCGACCCTGTCGATATACAAGAATGTCGTCAGCAAATGACAGAGTCCTACCCCCCCCCCCCGTCCAACTGTTGTTCAGTGATCGGCACCGTATACACGTTGAATAGTATTGGTGACAGTGGTGAACCCTGCGGCAATCCTGGACATATCGTTATGGAATCAGAAGACCAACTCCCGCATCTTAGCACCACATTCCTTTGGAGAAGAACTGCAGCTATCCATCGTACAAGGTGAGGGTGCAATTTCAGTCTGAGGAGGGTTTGCATCAAGTGCTCGAAGGATACTCTATTGTATGCGTCCTCCAAGTCTATGGCGGCCGCACATGTCTCTTCTCTGATCTTAAATCCTTCGTTAACATCTTGAGCAAAGACCGCCGCATTCAGCCATGACTCTTTGTTACGTATGTATCCTCCAAGTGTGAGCGGGTAGCAGCCGAATTGTTCCAAGTCACAAGCAAGTCTGTGTGCTACAATTTTCTCCAGTAGCTTGCCAGCAGTGTTCTGCATCGTAATGATTCTGTAGCCGCTTATCTTGGAATGGTCTTTGTTCGGTTTTGGCAGCGGCAGCAAGTAGCTGTGTAGCCATTCCTCTTTGATCTGACCCCCTGGATCTGGTGTTGAATTCTCTGGCCAGTTCTTCCATGTCATCATCTGACATCACCAGTAGGTCGCGATATCGGATGCTGTCTGGACCTGGGGCAGTGTTAGATGATTTCTTGAGCATCACACGTATTGTCTCAGCTGTGATTATACATTCTTCGTCTGTCCCGAGCCCCTCGCACAACTGAGAGAGTGTCGTTGTGGTTCTCTGTCTGGCGGGCTTGTCTTTCTGGCCAGTCTGCTCTATGTAGCGTGCAAGAAGAGCCTTACATTTATCCGCATCCAACTTTTTCCAGGTGAGGTCTGTGCCTTGAAAGTCTGGAATACCCCTACGTTGTGCAGCACCGTTCATGCTCTTATGGAGGCGCCAGAATGTCGTAAGAGATCGCTTGGAGCACACCTTCCTGCAGAACTCGTCCCATTTCTCGGCCTTGGCCTGTTTGGCGCAGGATTTGAATAAAGTCATCGTCCTGTGGACCTCAGTCTTCAGGTTCGCCAACTCACCCAGTGGCATGTTAGTCTTTCTGGCTTTTTGCCAGTCTTTGACAGCCTGCCTCTTTCCCAGCCATGCCTTCTCGACCTCTCCATTCCACCATGGTGGCGCAACCATCTTTCTTGTCTCCTATAGAAGGAAGTTAGTTTTCTTCTTCTGATCTTGCTTATGGCGTCTTGACCAGTGTTGTCATACGGGAAGGCATTGTCTTGTTTCCTTGACTCCTGGCCCTGTCTTTCGTAATCAGGATGATACAAGGGTAGTGGTCACTGCCGTGGTATCCCAGTGTGCCCCACCGGCACCTTGGTGCCATGGTGGGCAACACCAGAGCCAAGTCAATGACGCTGTCAGAGTAACCTGGTCGAGTGGCTATTCTAGTGACCTTCCCATCATTCAGACAGACTAGGGCAGCAGATGCCAGGGCGTCCTCCAGATCTTCTCATTGTCTATTGGTGATGCTATTCAACCATTGACTGCCTCTGACATTGAAGTCCCCACAGTAAATGATATGCCTTTCATCCATATCGAACAAGCTCTGCCATTGTCTCACGTCGACCTTCCCATTTCGCGTATAAACTTTCACGATTACAAGCTGCACTGACGTCATTACTCTTAATGCCTGCACTTGCAGGGCATCACTGTTGAAGGCGGACATATCGATCTTCTTCTTCTTCTTCTTTTCGTTCATCCGGAGTGTTTTTTCAGATGTGATTGCGGTGTGTCTGTTATGCGCCCTTGGGCCGAAACCCGTAGGCCAACACATCGACTTTAGCGTGCATTTTTGACCAGGTAGCATTCCTTGGAGACTCTCACTGTTGTGGTACCATCTACACCCATGCTGGCCAAGTTAGAACGGTCGAAGACAACGGTCATCCCTCAAAGGAAGGCAGGGACAGTCCATAGCATTTTCCGCCATCCAAGGTTGCTTCCATAGTTGCAGGGCCGACACATAACGCCCTGGATCTGGGCTCACCGAGGGAAATCGTCACGTCCTGCTCATGGCTGCTTTAGATCCTCACTTCAATATATTGGTCATTTCGTTTGCCCCGGGCCATTCCCGCACAAACCAGACAGGTTTGCAGACGGTATCTACTCAGCGAGTTTTCGGACATGTGCTTGTCGTTGCGCCCGTCAGAGCTATTCCAGGCACGACAGACATTCGGAAAACTACCTAGCCAGAGCTGTTCCGAACAAGAGCGGCATTCGGAAACTAGGTAGTCAGAGCTGTTCCTAGCACGAGAGACATTCGGACGAGACATTTCACTCGGACGTAATTGCGTAGTGTCAATTTTAGTTTGCCACCCGTAGGACGACACTTCCGACTTCAGCGGGCATTTTTTAATGAGGTTAGCCTTCCTCGGGGTTCGAGACTCTTGTTTCGGCTTCCACACAGCGATCTTTCGCTTTGGGCTGCCACGTACTGGATTCGCAAGACCGGCGTTCCATTTCGTGTCAACGAGACAATTTTCCACCTTTGACTACACTCACTCCATGAGTGTGGTTACAGACTATCGGACGTCTGCGAGACGTGCGACCGAGGTGTTTTTCCACCTTTTATACTCGCTCACGAGGTAGGCTACATGTGCTGCCGGCTCAGCACCTTACCTCCGTGCGTCTCCGAGTAACGGCCAGTCCCCTTTCATCCGGGGATACCTCATATCCCCCAGCTAAGAGAAATCGAACGAATCTGCGCCGAGCATGTAGCGTTCTCAGCACATCATCACAATTTTGATGTAGGTTTGTGTCGGCCAGGCTCTCACTTCCGAGAGTTTATGACTTAGAGACGTTCAGCCATACACCTCGGACGGGAACCTTAGAGGTTATGTCCGAACTGAGATTTAGGGATCGTTTGCCTGATTTTGACTGCTATCCTCAGTCTTACCTGCAGGGCAACAGGTTGTGTCTCTCTTAGTCTGGTCCCTATCCCACGAGCCGTCCGATATGTAGTTTTCACCCATCGGCAAGCACATGGGGTCGATGGGACACGCAAGCTCCCCCACCACGGCAAGGTGGAGACACATCGGGGGAGATATCGATCTCAGATACCAGTATGTTGTCGCGGACCAGAATGGTCTGGCCGAGGTGTCGCCTGTTAAAGAAGCCCTGAAACCCCGTGACATTGATTGTTCTGTCACCGAGCTGTTTCTTGTAAGACTACAATATCGATTCCGTAGAGTAGTTTTTCAAAAATGGGTCGGCGTTGACTAAATGATGCACAGTTCCAGTACTCAAACGTGTTGATCTAAGCCAAAGTGACCATTCAGTCATAATGTATGAGAAGAGGCGTTTATACACTCCACCAATGCCCCGTTGCCAGCACGATGATATTTTTTTTTTTTTTTTTTTAAATCAATATTAATAATGTTTAATACCATATGATAACACAGATAACACGTAGGTGATGATCTGAATCTAAAATTACTGTTTACAGTTACATCTCCATGGTACACATTTAAATATAAACCTTACTTCAGAAGAGCTCTGTGCGTTATAGACATATGACATGTGCATATTCATCGATATTCACATTTCTACTTGCCAAGAAACCTTAACAACTATGACAATTAAAGACGATAAAACTAAGAAAATTAAAATATTGTGGCCACTTGAAACGTCACAAACGTTTGGAGAGAAAAATAGTCGAGGGGTATAAGCCTGGGAAGAGAGGAAGAGGAAGGCCAAAGAGAAGATGGGTGCAGGGTGTCGCGGATGATCTCCAGATGGGTGTATCGGACGCGGGACATCTTGCTTATGATCGAGAGGTTTTTCGGAAGTTTGTTAAGGGAGCGAGGTTCTGCAAAGGACATGCTACTAAATGAATGAATGAATTCACATTTTTATTTTTATTTGTTTTCTTAAATACTGAAATGAACAGTATTCACAATACCAGTTTGAAGCAAGAATTCCAATAGTAATAACCAACTCTGGGTGTTTCTAGATATGAAGTTGTAAATCTAACCCAACAGTGCGTTATAAAAACAGATTGCGACAATCATTGCATGTCTCGTTTTTTTTTTTTAAATAATAGACATGCTGTTTTATTATTTATTTATCACATCAAAACACCAGATTTACAAGGAGGGCTTTCTCATGGTCCACATTCCATAGGTGGTGTTTTGTGTCTTCAGAATAAGACGTCTAGACAGCAACGGACCTTCTAATTCTTCAACAGAACGTCTTGTTGAGGGCCTATGTAGCTGGCGAGGTCACTGTGCTGTTTGTTGATCCCCGGGAAAAATACTTCCCAGTGGCGAAGCCTGTAACGAGAAACAGTACCACGTAGGCTACGTAACCCATGACCATAATAGCGAACTTGAGTCGGAAGTCCATGGCTGATGCTAGTTGATTGCATGTCTCGTATTTTTTTTTTTTTAAACGTTTATTGAGTGTTCAGAAACATTTGCATTTGTATTGTTCGTGTTGTTACAGAGCGTTGCATGTGGAAGTGTAGGTGACATATGCGCAAAAATTACAAATATTTTATACATTTAAACATTTCTCCATTGACATTGTTGTAAGGAAATATTTTATATCACCAGCGTGATGGTAGTGGGCTGTTATTATTTCCCTTGCCGCCCCGCTCTCCTGCCAGCTCTAAAACTCCTACCAAGTACCATCCCCTTCGGTGATGATAAAACATGGCGGTGCACAAAATGTTTAGAACCAACCGGCGAGGGTGGCAGCAAAGACAACAATCACAGTATCAAAAGGGTGGGAAAGGGGGATGTGCAGTTTACGGGTTTACAAAGCCATATATATTTATAATAATTACAATGATACTAATGCAAATAACAACCAAATACATAAATAATAATATTAATAATGACAAGGATTAATTTAAAAATGCTAAGGGTGATAACAATAACACTGTTTTTGTTAAAAGGCAATGATAATAAACAGCGATGATAATAATATTAATAGTTAAACCTGTGATTCCATTTGCTAAAATGATTATCTTAGGAATGGTGTTTACATGAAATACATCTATAATAATAATGACAAGAATAAAACTGCTAAGGGTGATAACAGTAAACAGCAATGATAATAAACAGCAATGATAATAAATAGTTAAACTTGTGGTTCCATTGCTAAAATGATTTTCCTAGGTATGGTGTTTACATGAAATACATCTATAATAATAATGACAAGGACTAAAACTGCTAAGGGTGATAACAGTAACAGCAATGATAATAATAGTTAAACATGTGATTCCCTTTGCTAAAATGATTTTCTTAGGAATGGTGTTTACATTAAATACATCTATAATAATAATGACAAAGAGTAAAACTGCTAAGTGTGATAACAATAACAGCAAAGATAATAGACAGCAAAGATAATAATAGTTAATCATGTGATTCCATTTGCTAAAATGCTTATCCTAGGAATGATGTTTACATGAAATGCATCTAAAATAATAATGACAAGGAATAAAACTACTAAGGGTGATAACAGCAATGCTAATAAATGCAATGATAAGTACGCAATGAAAATAGTGATAGTCCCACTCTCACACATTTGACCCACCACACTAATGGGTAATGATGGTAAAGGCAGGATAAATTTTGTAACCAAAGGGTGAGGGTGTCAGCAAAGGCAACAAACAAACCATGAGTGAGGGAAGGGGGGGGGGGGGTCTCATGGGAGATGAGGTTATATATTAATAAAGGTTATTATATTAATAATGCAACTAAAACCAAATACATCAATGATAATGATGACTAACATTTACCTACTAAGGGTGATAACAGTACTGATAGTAACAGCAATGATGATAATAGTTATGATAATGATCCCACTTTCCAAAACTGTGATTCCATTTGCTAGAATGATTTTCCTAGGAATGGTGTTAGCATAGCATAGTAGGTACATATAAATTGCAACATAGTAGAAGTAAAAGGAGTTGGTTTTCTTTTCCTCCTTGCTTATTTTTTGGTCTTATTTGTAAGGGTTCATTCATTTTTTCCCTTCCTCTTGTGTGTGTTTTTTTTAATTACTTATTGTAAAAAGTAAACAAACATCAGTATTAGCACAAATTTTTACAATCTTTACATTTTTGTTTCCCTTTCCACCCTCTCACCAATTTGGTTTCACTCCTCCAATGCCATTACCCCTCTCTCTGGGCAATGATGGTAAAGGCAGGATAAATATTTGAACCAAACCGGTGTGGGTATCAGCAAAGGCAGCATCAAACCATGAGCAAGGAAAGGGGGGGGGGCACCTGGGAAAGGGGTTTTGGTTTATTACTAATGATGATAATAATAATAATGACAGGAGGAGGCATACTGAGGGCAATAACAGCAATTATAACAAACAGCAATGGTAATAATAGTTATGAAAATGATAAACATTTTTACAATATGTGATTCCATTTGCTAGGATGATTTTCTTTGTAATGGTGTTAAACATAGCCTAGCAGGTACATACACATGCAAACTGCAGTTTTAATAATACTTGGAGTAAAGGAGTCTGTTATATTTTCCTCCTTGTTTTTTTTTCTCCTAAATGTAGGGGTTCATTCATATTTCCCTCTTTGCTCTCTCTTTCTTTTTTTTTAAAATGAAAATTAACCAAATATTTGTATTTGCATAAGTTTTTACAGTATTATTGGTTTGATAACCATATGTGTTTTTTATTTATTTATTCATTCAACACTCACTCACATGATTCAAAGGGGGTGACTAAGCGAAAGGGAAATCTTTACATTTTTGTTTCCCGCACTACCCTCCCACTAATTGTTCAATTCCATCAATGCTCTCCTGACCACCCTAGTAATGATGGCACAGGCAGGACAAAAGTTTGAACCAACCAGTGGGGTTAGTAGCAAAGGCAACAAACTGTAAGCAAAGGGGGGGGGGGGGCGCGGGGGAGATGAAATTGTAAAATGATAATGATGATATCAATAATACTTATAACATTAATAATACTAAGGATAGTAAAGGTAGAATAAAGATAGTCATAATAATAATGATGATAATCATTATAATAAACAATAATAATAAAATAATAATAATAATAATGATAATAGTATAACAAATATGTGAGTTTATCTACTAAAGTGATAATTCTTAGTAGTGGTATTAGTATAGCACAACAAGTGCATTCAAAGCCAAACATTCTATAAATAGTACATTGGAATGGGAGGAGTTTAATTTTCTTTTCTCCTCTTTTCTTTTCCCCCTTGTGTATAAGGGTGAAACCATTATTGAAAGAAATAAAACAAGCATTTATACTTCCACTATTCTTTACATAAGGGATTTTCCATTGGTCTTTTGACCATATGTGACCTTTTTAATCATCCACTCACCATTCATTCACAGTTTCTTCTTTCATTCTCTCACTCATATATACCAAAATTACCAAAAAAATTCCAAAATTTCCGGAGTTGGTATACCATTTATACCAAATCTGGAAATAGTTGTGATATTTTGTGCGTGTACATGGAGGAAACTAAATGTGTGTTATATGTGTGGTGTTTGTATCTGGCAAAATTTCTGCAGGTCCATATAAGTTGTCTGTAGTAAGAAAGTGCTACAAGTAGTTTTGTATGTATGTCCTTAGATGTAATTGGTATAGTATTGAGAAAAATTGCTTTATATATGTCGGTTTGTTTGCCTGTGTGTGTTTGTATGAGGTGTTTGAGTGTTGCGCGTGTGGCAGTAATTGTTGGACACGTATAATAAATGTGTTCCTCTGTCTCTTGTGTGTTGTTTCTACATAATTGACATTGTTTGGATATGTATGCTTCTACCTGTGTTTGTGGGGGTCATACTGTATAACAGTCTATATGTGATCTCCCTAGCTTTTGGTGTTATGTGTTTGTTGTGTAGGTTTGAAAAGGTGCATGTGAAGTCAGTCATGAAGTATTTGTGTCCTCTTTTAATCCTAAGTCTTAGTGATGGTGCTTGTTCTCTAACTAAATGTTTGTATATTGTGTGTGTTGTTTGCTGTATTAACTGTTCATGTCCTTTTATTGCCTGTATGCATGTCTGATAGAATGTTGGCAGTCTTCCCTGGTAGTGTGCAGTTGCATTGTTAAGAGGTGTGAGATGTTTGATGTTGTGGCCTATGTAGTATAGTGCTAGTCTGTTCTGTTCTGGGTGTCTGATGATTTTACCTATGTGACTGATTCTAAGTGACAGTATTTTTGTCTGGATGTCCTGTAGTGAAATCCCGCCTTGTTTCCTGTCTTGTATGAGAGTTTTGTGTTTAATGCTGTGTATCGTGTTGGTGAAGATGAAGCGTCTGATTTGTTTGTTTATGTTTGTGACGGTCTGTTTAGGAGGGTCCAGTACTGTCGCTAAATATATTATTTTGGGTAATATGTATGTGTTGACTATTGTGCTTCTACCAAATATTGTGGATGTCTTGTACCAATACCTGTGTAACATGTCTGTGATCTGTTCGGTCAGTGCGTGCCATGTCTGTCTGTGTGTTTCTGTGGGATCGCATGGAAATGTGATCCCATACAGCTTCATGGTGTCTATGTGTTTCAGATCTGGAGGGAAATCAGCCTTTTGTTTCCACTTTCCCAGGCCCATTATCTGTGATTTCTGTACATTAATTTTGGCTCCACTGCCTTTTCCAAAATGGGTAAAGGTGTGGAGTATATTCCTTATTGATGTGTTGCTGGTGGGAAAGAAGGCAGTGTCATCTGCATAGACGATGAGCTTCTGCTCTCCTATCCCATGCAGGAAGGTTCCTTTAATACTAGTGTCTTGCCTTATCTTCTCTAATAAAGGTTCTAGAGTGAGCACATACAGGAGTGGTGATAAGGGACATCCTTGTGTTACAGATCTCGTGAGCCTGAAGCTAGCTGTCAGTGAATGGTTCACCAACACTCTGCTCTCAGGATTTTTGTACAAGATCTGTATCCACTGCCTGTAGTACTCTCCTATGTTACAGTGTTCTAGTGTCCTATGTAGGTAAGTGTGGGAAATTCTGTCGAAGGCCTTCTCTTGATCCAAGGATAAGATGGAGGATGGACAGTCTTTTCCATGTGTGTAGTTAATAATGTCCCTAATGAGGTGTGTGTGATTGTGTATATTTCTATCTTTGACACTGCACTGTTGGTCTGGGTGTATTAGTGTTGGCATGAAAGGTTTAAGTTTGTTGGTGAGTGATTTGGCGAGTATCTTGTAGTCTGTGTTGAGTAAGGAAATTGGTCTGTAGTTCTTCAGTTGTGTTTTGTCAGTTTTATCCTTGCATATGAGTGTAATGTAAGACATGTTGCAGCTGTCCGGAAGATTTATTTTGTCAAAGGCTTCCTGATAGACTTTGAGGAGAAGATTGCCTAGAATAGGAAAGAAGTGTTGGTAGAATTCTACTGTCAAACCATCTGGTTCTGGAGTTTTGTCTTTGTTTAGTGTGCTTAGTGCCTTTGTTATGTCTGTCAGTGTCAGTTATGTGTCCAGTGTGTCTTTGTCTGTGTCAGATAATTTCTTTGTGTACTGTAAGAAGTTGTCTTGTATCTGTGTGTCGACTGTCTCTGCTGTGAATAGTTGTGTGTAGTGTTGTTGGAAAGCAGTCTCTATGTGTGGTGTTTCTGTCTGCATGTTTCCTTGCATGTCTGATATTTTGCTTATTTGTCTGTTACGTTGTACGTTCTGTTCTATTGCTAAATATTGCCTCGTAGCTGACTCTTGTGTAATTGTGTTGAGTTTTGTTCTGAGAAGAGCACCCAGATATCTGTGTTGTTGGTGTTCTTCTAGTTGTGCTTCTAATGTGTGTAAGTGATGTGCATCTCTGTCTGTTTGTTTTGTTAGTCGTATGGCTGTCTGTATGATGCGCTCCTGTCTTAGTCTGTCTTTGTGGATCATGGTTGCTAGATGTTGTGTTCTGCTTCGTATGGTGTTTTTCAATAAGTCCCAGTATTGTGTGATGTTCTCAGTCGGTATATTCTCTGTGTACGTGTGTATGAGCTGTGTCACATATTTTACATATTCTGAGTGTTCCAATAGTAAATTATTGTACTTCCAGTGAGGTGACCTTTTGTTTGGCTGCGTGTTTGTGCTGTTTGTGCTGATGTGTGCTAGTATTGCTTTGTGGTCTGTGTAATCTAAAGTTTCCCGTAGGTGTTTGGTTTGTATGATGTGATGTGTTGCGGGCGTATAAATCCGGTCTAATCTAGATGATCTGTTGTGTGTTTTGTTTGTGTATGTCGTTTCTCTACTGTCGGGGTGTGTATGCCTGAATGCGTCTGTGAGGTTGTGTGTGTCGATGATATTTCGTAGTGTGTCAAGTTGATGTAAGCTGTCCCTGCCGGCTCTCCTCAGCTGTTTTCTCACCTCCCCACCCACCAAGTCTAAATCTTCAAGAACACAATTGTAATCACCGGCAAGAACAATATTTTGTCCCTGTATGTCTGTGTTAGTAAGTCGTCTAAATTTTCATAAAATAGAGGTTGATAATTGTAGTTAGGTGGTGCGTGTATGTTCACAATGACAAATGAGTGTGTCGTTTTTATCTTGAACTGTGGAAATTCTACCTTGTGCGTCTGTGTGTGTTCTAAAAATAGTCCACGTGTCGGAAATTTGGAGAATGGCTGTCCCTGACCCTACGTTATGTTTTGCCAAACTGAAACACGAGTTTCTTAATCCTAGCCGTGTCACTAATTCTGCTGCTTCAAAGTCTGTTTTGATGTTTGTTTCTTGTAATAAAAGAAAATCTGGCTTGTGTTTGTGTATGAGTGTGACTATATGTTGTAATTTCATTTTCATACCACGAATATTCAAACTAATTAAAACTAAGTTGTCTGCCATTTTTAAAATAAAATTAAACAACATGGTGGTTAAATTAAGTGATTACCTTTATCTTTCCTGTAGTAATTTAAATCTGGGTTGCGTCTTCGAGGTTGATGGTATGTTTGTAGTTTTCGTTTTCCTCGTGTTCTTCGTCGGTGTCTTCGTCAGTGTTTATAAAAAGTGGTCCTTCATTGCCGCTGTTTTCATCCTGCTTTGTAGCAGCTTTCTTGCATGGTTTAGAAGGAGAAGGGGAAAGTCTTTCTTCCTCTTCTCTAATGTCGTTGTTGCCTGAGGAATTTCTCCTCTCTGCCCACTGTCTTTTTCTGCCGTAGTGGACGGTTTTGATTCCTTCGTCGTTGGTTTCTTGTGAAACTGTTTTTGCTTGAGTGTCTGCGTCTGTTTCCGTGGTCACCGATCCACCAGCTACCTCGGCGTCATCTTGGGTGGCGTTGTCCTCGTCTGGCCTCGTGGCTTCTTTTGGGCCGGCTGTCTCGGCGACATCTTGTTTTTTGTTGTTTGAATTTGTGTGAAGTTTTCCCCCGAGTGAGGGGAACTCCTCTTGCGATCTTTCAGTTGGTTGTCGGTTATTGTCTTTTTTTTTGTCTCCGGCTCGGGCATTTGTTGGCCCAGTGTGAGTCCAGGCCACATGTAGAGCATTCGGTGCGACGACCCACTATTGTGAACATAATACGGTGGTCTCCTGTGATTTTCCCAGGAGCTGTAATCTTGGCGTAATGAGGTATTGGTTTTTTTGGGGTACAAAGAACTCCCCATTTTCCGCCACCGTACTTGATGCGGAATACTTCCGCATTTTCGTCACCCATTGTCTGTTTTACGATGAACTTGACTCCATCTGGAGGAATCGTGTTGGGCAGCCAATGGATCGTCACCCGTTTTCGTTCCTTTTCAAAGTGTTCAATCGACACTTCGAGTCCCTCGGTCGGCAGTTTTATATTTTTGCCATGCAGGCCTTTGTAAACTGCCACATGGGCAGCTTGGGTCAGATTTACAAACCACCGCGTGGGTGTCTCATATCTGTAGATGTCTGCTACTCCGCCAGCAGGCACCCCGCATGGGCCGAGCAACGTGCTGGCAATTAAATGGGGTGTGCCTTTGGCCGCCGCGCCAGGTCCGGTAATAGTGAGAACCAACGTACCTTTTTTATGAAGCGGTGTCCCCTCGAGAAAGCGGTCGATGTCCACAGATTCCATGTTGTCGAAAACTGCCATGTCTGCTGTTGATGAAGTTCCGGAAATAACACCACAATAAAAAATCTAAAATGCGAAAGATTTGTTCGTTTGTGAAGAGAAACCAGAGGCGAGAGATTTATACGTTATGAAGAGAAACCAGAGCAATTCCAAATGTTGTTTAGACAGACGCAGCCTAGCAGATACAGAAATAAATAATTTACTAAACAATATTTAATATACCACAATTTAGTGTCTACAATTTGAAACGGTATTCAAATTGTGTATAGCTTTTATTATGGTAACAATCAATTGATACCATACAAGATAGCAATAAAATTGTAACAGGAATAAACATATACTTCTCTTGCAATATAGCTGTCAGTACAAATATAGTGAATTCTATAATTGTTCCCCTTGATTGCTTAAGCCGAAATATGACTTCAACATAGATGCAATTATGACTTAAAGGAATGTGGGACGTGAAGAAAACGAACATTACATGCGAAAAGCAAAAGTAAAACAAAAAGGTGGAGGTGGAAGTTCTACAAATGCTAATATTAAAACATGGGTTACACTCTGAGGAACATTAAATAAAGGCATTAAGGCGATGTGCGGCAGTAAAAACATCGATTTTTGGTCAATTTGGCTTTTTTTGGAATAGTTCATTTTTAGACACCTTATCATGTCTTCTATCAGATTCTGTACTTATTTTTGTTTAAAAACTTTTATTTTAATGCAATATTCATAATTTACTGAACCCACCCTAGGTGTCAAATTGTATAATTATTGAAAACTGTTGCGAAATTGACGATTTTCAAATCCTAGCAACGATATCTCAGGAAAACACGACACGCGCGTGTAAGGTATCCCTGGAAAGGTCGTGAACTTCCGTAACTGTTCGTGATACTCCGTGTTCGTCTAATCGGAAAGTTTTCTGTGTACATCGGGTTTATTCGTGTCTATAATTTCCGGAAACTTCCATATATGGAACATCGTAAGCAATCCGCGTTAGCCGATGGCTGAAATTGATCACGTGGGTTTCCAAAATGGCGGCTTTGTGTTGTTTACACCTCGCGACGTGCTGAACGTTCATTTTTGACGACAGACTGACACGCATTGAAATATGCCTCGTTCTAAGAAATTTAACACCCAGTCATCTACTCAACGTAAGAAATATCTCAGACTACACCTCGCAAATGCTCGTAAGCAGCAAAAAGCCTATCAGAACGTCATAAACGATACAGACAATTCTGAAACTACTGAAAGCGACCCAGGTAAATTGCACATGCCACTTCTTCCAAATCCAAGTGTTTTGACAGTGAATTTGAATGAATCAGTGCTATCGTGTTCTTCTCAAAGTTGTGGAAGTGATTCTTTTATTACCCGAAGCCAATTTAAAAGAGATACGTATAAATACACAACATCCACTAGCAGCAAGTATGCTTCTGGTGACGACAATGGATATCAAAAACGGGAACAAAGAGCAATAGTTGATTGTTCAGAAATTGAGGCAATAATCAAAATATTATGTTGTCCAGTTTGTAAAAATGCTAGTCTTATTTTGAAAACTGACAGCAAGAAAGCCAAGGGATTAGCTGTGTATGCAGAGGTTTACTGCTCTTGTTGTGAAGAAGTAGTGTGTGGAAGATACCTATCTGAAAGAAGTAATGATGGGGATAGATCTTTTGCTGTCAACAGCCAGTCAGTATATTCAGCATTAGTTTGTGGGATGGGTGCAACAACATTCAATAACTTTTGTGAAAATATGAACCTGCAAGGTCTTCATCACAAAACATTTCACAGAAAAGCGAATAAACTATATTCAAAGATAGAAGATCTGGAGGACACTGTTTTCTCTCAAACCGTAAAGTATGTTCGACAGGCTCATGCACAACAGTCAGGCATAACTCTACATGACAATGATGTGCTAGATATTAGTGTCAGCTTTGATGGCACTTGGCTGACTAGAGGCCACACATCCCACATTGGAGTTGGCTGTGCAGTGGATGTTCTTACGGGACTTTGCATAGATGCCCATGTTATGTCCACATATTGTCAGGTGTGTGAAACCACTGGTAAGACACTTTCCAGGGACAAACCAGATGAATTTGCAGCATGGAAGGCAGAACATCTTCTAAATTGTGATAACAATTTCACAGGATCTGCTGGAATGATGGAGGTTGAGGCTGCAAGGGTGCTGTGGCGACGGTCTGTGACCCGTCATAAACTTCGCTACACGTCAATACTTTCTGATGGTGACACCAAAAC
Organism: Cepaea nemoralis; assembly: GCA_014155875.1. Taxonomy (NCBI): domain Eukaryota; kingdom Metazoa; phylum Mollusca; class Gastropoda; order Stylommatophora; family Helicidae; genus Cepaea; species Cepaea nemoralis. The sequence continues at coordinate 245,141 of JACEFZ010000337.1, read as the reverse complement.
ATTTGCGGAACTTACCAAGATCAAACCATATGGGGATGACATTGAGATAGACAAAGAGGAGTGTATCAACCATGTCAGTAAACGCCTTGGAACAGCACTCCGCAATGTTGTTGCTGACTGCCGAAAGCAAGGTGTGACCCTAGGAGGACGCGGTAAAGGTCAGCTTACGCAAAATGCCATCCGTAGGCTGACAATTTATTACAGTAGAGCCATTCGAAACAACACAAGTGTAGAGTCCATGCGGAAAAGTGTTATGGCTTCACTGCATCACTGTTTTTCAACAGACAAAAGTCCACGTCATGAAATGTGCCCAAGTGGAGAGCAATCTTGGTGTTTTTTTCAATCCGCCCTGGCTAAGCATCAGGTACCAGGTCCTCATGACAAGATGTTACACACATGGCTCAACCGTGACAAGCTTGCGAAATATCTGTTGCCAATTTACGAAAGGCTGTCTGACACTAAACTACTTAGTAGATGTGTGTCAGGACAAACTCAAAATTCAAATGAGTGTTTACACAGCTTGATATGGGCTCGATGCACTAAAGACAACTTTGCCTCTCGCAAGCGCGTTCAGTTTGCAGTTGTAACTGCAGCAAGAGAGTTCAACTTTGGAGCTGCTGCTGCCCAAGACACTGCAGAGTTTTATGGACTTTCTACAGGCCTGCATATGCAGAGACTAGGAACATTTAGGATGCAGAAGCAAGTAAGAAATAGTCTGAAGTACAAGAAGGACAAACAAACTAAAAGATGTGACACTGTACGAGCGGCCAAACTGACGAGACAAGGTGAGCTGCATGCCCTGGAGGGAGGTCCTGCATATTCAGCAGGACTGTTTTAACAGTCAGGTAAAGTTTTACACTGTTTTTCTCTGTAAAAGACTGTATTAGTAATAAAAAACAAAAAAATAATTAGTTTTTCCCCGTTTTCTCCTTTCGCCAGTTTTTTATACATAGGTACAATTTTCTTAAAAACTATCCGTTAGATTTTAATCAAAATGTGCAGAGATATTCTTTATTATATCATTCACATTGTGAGTAGATCAATCTTTAAAATTAAGTTTAAGTTTTGTGGCTGCACTAAAAAAAAAAAAATATGTCATGAAAAATGTCATTAAAATTTTCAAATTATGAAAAAAAAATCTGCAAGGAGATATCATTAAAATTTTCTACTAAACTTGTAAAGGGTCTATTTATTTACACATAATACAAAGAATTTAGCCTGTACATTAAAAAATAAATGTTTTAGAGGTACATTAAGAAATTCAATATGGCCGCTGTTTATCTTGGTTTCCATAGCATCCGTTAAGTGCAAAGTCAATTTGACAATATTTTATCGATCAGCAGTCTTCAGTATCAAACCCTATATCATAAAAGAACATAGAAATTAAGTATTATGGAATTAAAATTTTTAAGGTTAGCATCGCCTTAATATTAGTGTTTGTAGAACTTCCACCTAGACCTTTTGTGTTTTCCTTCTGCTTTTCGCATGTAATTTTCCGTTTTTCTTCATGTCCCACATTCCTGTAGGTCAGTGGTTCCCTTCTGTTGGGGGGGGGGGGGGGGGGGGGGGTTGTAATTTAGTGTTTTTTTTTTTGGGGGGGGGGGGATTAAGACCACAAATTGGCAAGATCAAACTGGTTTCAGGACCACACAGAATCGCATTATCCCCCTTTCCTGAATTATATATGAGCGTGTTAGTTAGTCCTTCCTCTTGAGCCTAAGGCGGCGCATAGGGCAGAAGTGATGACTCTCTATGTCCGGCGGTTCACTGCTACCTGTTGTAGATCCTGGATGTTCACTTGGCCGTTGAATGAGCCTTCTCTGATGATGGTTCTAGGCAGGGTCTCTTTTGGTCTTCCCCGTTTTCTTTTCCCTACTGGTGACCATAAGAGGGCTTGGTTGGGGAGTCTTGTCTTGTCCATTCTAAGTACATCGCCGATGTAGTTCCAACGGCGTTTTCTTATAAAATTGGATACGATGTCTTGCTTAGTCTCTTGTCTTATTTGCGTATTGGTTCTGAAATATGTCCAGTGGAGGTTTAGAATTCGTCTAAGACATTTGTTCTCAAAATTGTCTATTTTTTTTTTATCTAAGGCTACCGTTGATTTCCAACTCTCACATCCATACGTTAGCACTGGAATCACACTAGAGTTTAAGATTTTAAGTTTCGAATGTTTGCTGAGTGTCTTTGACTTCTAGATGTTTGACAGTTTATTGAAGGCACCAGATACCAGTGCAATTCTAGATGATATTTCTGGCGTTGAGTCCCCTGTAGATGTCATTTTGCTTCCTAGGTATGTAAAGCTGTTTTTCAAGAACATGGTTTTTTAAATTGGTGTCGTCTGAACTGTTGGTAAGATTAACAGTTTTTGTTTTTGCAGTGGTAATTTGGAGACCAATGTGTCCTGAAACATTTTGGAGATGGTTTTTTTTGTTTCTTTCTCTTGGGCATCTAGGTGTGTTGAACTTAAAAGCATTATGTCGTCGGCAAAGTCCAGGTCTTTTAGAATTCTATCAACCCAATATTTTCCTATTTGTGTTGTTTGTGCATTTGCGCATGACCCAATCGATAGCTATTCCAAAGTGCATCGGTGACAAGACACAACCCTGTTTCACTCCCGTTTCCACTGAGAACCAATCAGAGCTGCCTGATTCTGTTCTCAGGCAGCAACGTGTCTCCTTGTAGAAAGATTTTATGATGTTGATATATTTGGTAGGGAAACCATAGATGTTAAATAGATTCCAAAGTGAAGGACGGTGGATAATTTCGACTGGAATTCTACAGAGTCTTCAATGATTATTCTAAGGATGAAAATGTGGTCTATACATGACCGTTTTGGTCTGATCCCAGCTTGTTCTTCTCTGAGCCTTTCATCTATAGACTTTTTCAATCTCTCAAGCAACATACTACAAAAAATGTTTTCCTGGTACTGACAGTAGGGTGATACCACTCCAGTTATTGCAATCAGACATGTCACCATTTATTTTGGCAGTTTGAAAATTACACCATCCTTCCACTGTTGTGGTGGGGATTCGCTTTGCCAGATTTAATTGATCAGCTGTAGCAAACGTTGTAAGGTATTCTCATCTGCTGCTTTGAGCATTTCTCCTGAGATGTCGTCTTCACCAACAGCTTTGTTGTTCTTCAATTTTTTAATGGCGGCTTTAATCTCTTCCATGGTGAATGACTCACAGGAGGCATCTAGTGGGGGAATGGTGGTTTCTCCATCCAGATTGGGAACACTGTCAGGCTGCGGTCTATTTAATATTTCTTTGAAATGTTCTGCCCATCGTTGCTTTTGGAGGTCATCAGATAACAGTAGTTTACCTTGTTTGAGCATGTGGATATATATATATATATATATATATATATATATATATATATATATATATATATATATATATATATATATGTGTGTGTGTGTGTGTGTGTGTGTTTGTGTATGGGTGTGTGTACGTATGAGTGTATGTGAAGGAGATAATGACATTTTGGAAAGGGGGGAGGGAATCATATTCTGAACAGGTAAAATGGTGCATGGGCCCAAAAAATGTTGAGAACCACTGCTTTAGGTATTTCGCGCTCTCAAGGGGAGTGGATCCCACAGGTTAAGAATCACTGTTGTAGGTTAAATACGAGATGTGCGGTGATATGTATTCGATCTCTCTGTTGCTTTAATCTCTCACTGTGCGGTAATATTCAGTTGTTTGACGTTTCCTCCTTCCACCACCAAGTGTATGAAAAAGGCGCCACAAGAACAGGAGCCATCGTTCCCCTTGCACACTCCCCTCTCCCCTAGCTACGCCACTGTCGCCTTTATTTTGCTATTGTGTGGCATAACAAACCAACAACATGTTATGATAGCATTAGAGTTAGAGGTAACCTAGCCTTTAACGATGTTTCAAGGAAGCTGCCAGAACAAACAGACCACACACAATGTGTACCATACACCGAATTTTGCCAGGCTCACTATATTTTTAGAGTGAAGAATTGGTAAGGAATTATAGCGATCACGTCACGCAGGAAATGACATTTTATGCTCCCCAAGTGTCAAAACACAGATATTCGACTGCTGTTGTTTCTTACACATTCAGACGTCTGCGTGAATAAACGGCCACAGAAAGCAACAGTTAACTAAAGTTTGCTGACATGTCTGTAGAGCGCGTGAATAAACATCCACAGAAAGCAACAGTTAACTAAAGTTTACTGACATGTCTGTAGAGCGCGTGAGGGTTTGGCACAAACTAGTGATGTTTTTGTCATCTTTTTGGCTCTCGCTCACTTTAAACTCAAGCGTAGTCGACACACGCTACTTCTAGTAGCACTGGACTGAATTTTAAGTGTGGATTAGTTTCCTCTACTACCCGTGTCCCTCGCCATCAGGTTAACCCATTCCGACTTCTAAGACACTTGTTATTTACGTCCCCTTAAAACTGTCGTTTGTCGGTCTTCGTGTCTCCACCTTGCTATGGTTGAGGAATCGAGGTGTTGCAATGACCATAAAACTAAGCCTGGGGTCGCTTAGCTACTATCAGATTCTACCAAACCAGACAGGTTAACTGGATACCTTGCACGTAAACGGGAGCCATGGTGGCGAAGTGGCTGGGGCGCTTGCTTGCCGGTCTGGTAGTCAGGTGTTCAAATCCCTTTCGAGGCTGGGATTCCACCACCAGCCCCATTAATCTGACTCTCAGGTCGATCCAGCAAAATAAAAGTACCTGGTAAATTTCCGGGAAGTAAATGCAGATGGCATGATGTAGAAAACATCACACGCTGAATACGATTCATCTAACACATGGGGTTAGCATCACGTAGCCAATAAACTTCGTGGCGTGAAAAAGGGTCCTTTAATTAATTTATCTTTTCACGTAAACGGAGGAAGTCCAGGACGATAGAATGCAAATCCAATATAACTGCCCGTCTAGATCTGATTCACTGGAGACCAGGTCTTTGGAATTTGTGTAATTAACGTTATAAGATATTTACAAATAGTAGAACTTGCCCTTTTCCTCACCTGAAGGCGTATTGGGTATACGGTAGAAGTTAGTAAAGGATAACATTTTACGCCATGAGGCGTAGTGAGTATATAATTGTAGCCCCATATTCGTAGACCTTGAATTTCTAGGTACCTATTTTTAGGCTGGGACTGGGGAGAGGGGGGGGGGCGACAGAAAAAAGGGAGGGGGGGGGGTTGAAAAACAAAATCCCCACTGCGATTGGGTTTTGAACACATGACCTCCGGGCAGATATTCAAACAAGCGTGATAGTCACTCCTCTATTATAGCGTCCCCATACTACATTTCCTTGAGTAAATGCTTATATCCGGTTACATCTTCGAGGCTAATACATCTTTCTGAAAATTAATCCCGTAATTTTACTTGTCTACCACGGTGAAATTACTGCAGTATGTACCTGACAAGATGCAGGGAAATATGCCAGGCAAAAATCCTGCAATCTATAGTTTGTGTCAACGTTATTCATATTATATCTTCTTAAGCCCAGCTTTGCTTATTCTAGGCTATCTACGCATCTCGAATCCCCCAGCTGATTCTCACAACTGTTGTTGATAGTTTCAGTTTCAATGTCATCGAAAATGGCTTCACTTGTAACTACAGTTGTCATTCGGCAGAGAGCGCCATCACCAGGTGCCATGATGTACAACAATGTTAGCATGCAATGCTTGATCCATATTTGTATAGACCAGTCAGGACTCCGTGGATGATGTGGTTAGTATCAAGCCGCCTACCTTGATGTAAGTCAGCATGGCCAAATGGATAACAACTCATGTTCTTAAACATCCGGTGTGCTGATGCCGAGGTAAGGGGTTCAACACCTACGCCGGACAGTTGGACTACAATGTTGACCTACCTTCCTTGGCTTGGGCACGTAAATTACAAGTACCTCTGAAGTCGGAGTGGGTTCGCCTGCTGGCAAGGGACACTGTTAATAGGGAACGCTAATCCATACGCAAAATTCAGTCAAGCACTATTAGAGCGCAAAAAAAAAGAGTAAAGGTAAGGTACAGAACCCTCTGTCCCGGGAAGGTTAACTCGGTCAACAAATGCCCGCAGAAGTCGGATGTGTCGGCCTAACGGCGCAAGAACGCAGCTCTGCTATAAACAGGCACAACACAATCACGTACGAAAAAAAAAAACTCCGGATGAACGCAGAAGAAGAAGAAGAAGAAGAACCCCCTGTCGAGGACATGCGATCTTTTGGATACATGATTCAAAGCGAATATTTTTATAGACCAATTAGCACCCTACGGGTGATGTCTTCAATATCAATCCACACGTCTATACTTCAAATGACATTGCCTGGTAACCATTGTAGACTGGATCAACCTGGGATCCCAGGTCAGTTGTGTATTTCTGATCCATTAGTGGATTCTAACGGCCTGACTGTCGGTCCGGCAGGAGAGCGTGCTAGCCAATAACGCGGCCACTTCTGTGTGGCTGGACAGCACTTTAATTACCCAATAGAGCTGTTGCTAGAACCGCTGTTTCATGTCTTGTACGCGAGTCACAATTTCTAATCATCATTATAACCATCATCGTCACCACCAACATCATACATCATTATTATCACCACCACCATCATCGTCACCACCATCACCATCATCATCAGCACCACCATAATCGTCACCACCACCAATTCGTGTGCTGACTCCCTTCCATTCCAAGACACAAGACCGTCAAGAATGTTCTCTCCACAGTCTGTCAGTTTTCTAAACAGTCTGTGATTTCATATCACAAGAAAACTGCAACATTGGAAGGTTGTATTAGTTCTTATTTTATAGATCCGCTGGCCATCACGTGTAACAAGGTTGATGCATGTCATTTACAGGACGTCAAAATCAATCACATCGTTTAATGGGGGATGTGTGTTATTGCTTTCTGAGCACCCGACACACAAAATCACCACAATGCTGTCTGATATGCGGGATTGAGAATCGCGTTTGCTATGCCTTTGTTATAGACGCTGGCACCAGACGTCAAGAATTGTTTAATTATCCATCCATCATGTGCCATGCCGGTAAGCGTGGGCGGTCATGTTCTGCCATCTCACTCGATCAACAGAGCCGTGGATCAGTTCCGTGTTTCTGTCTCGACCATGCCACAAGGCCAAGCCATCCAGATACTTGTTTCTAGGTCTTCCCCTTGGTCTGTTCCCCTCGTTCTTAAACCTCGATGGTTAATTATAGTTGTGTGTAAATACGGGTTGAACAGCATGGAAGGGGAATAACCCGCCTTAACATTCATGTATTTGTAAAGGTTGTCCTTACCTCCCCTGTTGAATGTTCTAGGGTGAACCACACAAGGAGCTTGGGTATCGTAGTGGTGAGACACTCGTTGACCTACTCGGCGGTAATGGGTTCGATCCACAGCTGGGCTAATTGGGATTTAAAAAAAACAACAAACAACACACACTACCCTAATTGAATACCAAGAATATTTTGGGAAGTCAAGACGAGTGGCAACTGATCTATACAATGCACCGTATACCCGGTGCTGCTGAAGGTGTTAAAGGGGGTCCTACCAGTAAGTTCGCATTAACAAAGCAGCATGCTGTTTACACAAGCAATCCATGCGTATTGAAGATGATATACTCGTAGTCTTACACTATGGCACACACCTAATTGTATTGCCACTTAAGTGTATTGCCATATCACATAAACCGTCATGGCTTCCTTACAGACATTTTTTGCCAGAATCTTGCATTGGCGTTCAGGTCGTCCAATCCTTGAAAAAGGTTTACGTCTAACGGAGTCTTAATCCAGTGAGGTGTGCAAGACTAATAGTGGCACTTTACACCTGCCGAGAGACATATATAGGATCTACAGGAGTTGAATATCCTTTATAATTATAGGACATCACAGTCAGCTACAGCATGTTTTGGTAGTTCGTGATTTCCTGGCAAGTTTACTTTAAATAATTTGTCATTGTGGTCAGAACGACCGGCACTCATACCACTAAATGAAAATTATCGCAAGGCGGTCTCCTGCCAAATCGCCCGCTGTGTTTCGAACTCGGTATGCGGGATTGCACATTTATTTCGTAACACCTTCGCCACAGCGCCGGCTGTGGATATAATGGTACAACCAGGCCAAAGTTCACCACAGCACAAACAGACTGGTTGGCATTGTGCCTGGGCTGGCAGTGTATCCTCCACATAATGTAGATAGTGTATTCTTAACGGACCAACGGGCGCTATAGATCATGATGGTCATTCAGATGACATCTAAATATAGCATTCATTCAGCTCTGAAATGAACACGTCTACTCGTGTTGGTGATTCGAATTGGCTTTCGGGTGTTCTGGCAGGTCAGTCGTGCTTTATAAACCGATGATCCCATTTACATTACGTGCTCACAGTTTGTGATTCCACTTGATTTATCCGTGCGTTCATGAGGTGTCATGAACCAACTGGCCAATACTTCGCGGCTGTTATGTTTCTCACTTTGTGACATCTCACGCTTGACCTGTCCTATTAATCATCATCATGTGCCTCCTTTACCCAGACAATGTAACCATCATCATCTGTCCATAACACAGGATATGACAGGTGGGTGTATATGCACTATATATCCTAGTGTAACAACAAGCGGTTGACGATCTATACTTCTGAACCCACAACAGTACACCTATACAGGTTTTTCAAAGATTAATAACTTTTAAATAGAAGTCAATGAGTCCCAGTGACAAAGCGTTTATTTCGCTAACTTGTCAATACAGTGTCTTGTATTCAATCAATATGGGCGAAAAGATTAATTTCGTAAAATGGCTACCGGATAATTTTTAATATTTTCTAGAAGGAAGGAAAGGTGACGAAGCAAGGAATTGCTCACCGCCCTCACTATGCCATGCCATTGTAAAATCCTCACGTTTCACACTTCAACTGCATAATTGTCATGAGACTATCTGAACTTGTGGCATCTCTGAAGCATAATGCAGTTAAGCAAGAGACTAATGAAACACAACTGTGGCATCTGTAAAGTATTATACACTTACAGTAAGACTTTTGAAATAATGAGGCATGAAGCATGGGTCCTCAACCACCTGCCAGCATGCCGTCCTATCTGTGGCTGTCTCTGGGAGCGCACTCCACGTCTTCATCACGTTATTCATCTTCGTTTCTATGACCATCCACATGTGTTGTTATGTCTCCCTCTGTTTCGTTGGTCCTGGCAGTTATAGACAGGGACTGTTCCAGTTACACTATAATCAGGTTGTCTCATTGTAGGTCCTGTCTATTGCTAAGGTCCGCATCAGTGATTCTGTCATACCATTTTAGTCCTTCTCTTCGGTACAGGACCAATTAACGGATGCAGATAATTATCAATTGTTTTAGTCGTTCTCCATGTTTTTGATTCATATAGCGGTAGGGATTTAACATTAGTTATATATTATAAGTTTAGTACGAGGTTTAATTTCTTTTGACTTCCAACTGCCGACTGTCTTTTGTTAGTAATATATTATCTAATGAAGAACATTATATTTAAATAAGCTGACTGTGTATGCATAATCAAGTTACGTCAAAATGTTACGTTCGGAGCACTCATTAATGGTTAGTGACGGCCATCATCATTACACCTCGGACAGGTCCATAGCCCCTTAGCATCTCTGCCAGCGTATAAAGACTGATCGTACCAGTTCTGATCTTGGTTAATCCAATGTCTTGTGTCCTTAACAAAATGTTGATGTCCGGCGGCTCCACGCTTCACTCCCTCCTCCCTCAATATGGACATGGAAGCAGATTCCCAGGTTTCCTTAGTGTCATCTATTCGTCCAGCCTCTCTTGTGGTGTTGATGTTGTCTGGCCCATCCATCGTTCTTTCCACCTCGAACATTACCATGTTCGCCACCTCGTTGCATTCCACCTCCGAGTGACCTGGTACATGCATAAAAGTAATCTTGACTAAATGTAATGATTCAGTGTGTCGAGCCATTCACGTCATATACTGCCAGTCTGGACATCATGAGCAAGTTCATTGAGCACACATGACTATGTTGAATAAATATTCTCATTCTTCTTCTTCTACTTCAGTGTTCCGAGCCATTGAGGTTCTTTGCTGCAGATACAAGCCGTCTCCATTAGTCTCTCTGGTTGACCTTCTCTTGCCAGTCACTGATTCCAAGTGCTTGTAGGTCTGTATGTATATTATCTCTCCGCCGTCTTCTTGAGTCTACCTCGGGGTCTACGGTCATTTATTTCCTGAGTGTAAGCGAGTTTTGTTTCCCTATTATCTTCCATTCTTTCTATATGCCCCAGAAACTGCAGTCTATTAGCCTTCATGATACCAGTGATTAGCGGGGACTTAAACAGATCATAAATGTCTTTGTTGCTTCTTCTTTTCTACTCTCCACTTTGTATATCCATAATGGGCCCTAAAGATGCAATTTCGCAAATTGCAATTTTTTATGGCACTTTTCTTTTGTAGCGTATTTTTATCATCAACCGCTGTTTGTATGGCAGCTCATTCCATACGTATTCACCACGTTTCAAAAGCGTCTTCGACTTTTTTTTTTTTTTTGGAAATGCAGTTAATGTAAAAGAAAGCTCCTTTACCTGTATGAAGCATAATCGCAGTACAGGGGCGTAGCCAGGTTCGAAAATTAAAGAGAGAGGGTGCATATAAAATGGCACCATGGCACATACGAAACAATTGTAACTTCATTATACAGTCATTATTTAAACTTTGTTTTTAAAATATCAAACTGGAGAAAAGTTACGGTGTTACAGGAAGCACATAATTATTCATTTTGTATTTAAAATCAAAGACAATAAACAAGCATAGGATGGTTCATAAATATTACAACAAAAAATAATTATAATAAACAATGTTTTATTTGTTTAAATTTTGAAACGTAAAATTACAACAATACGAAACAGTGTGAAAATGTTAGAAAAACCAACAACAGTCTCTTTCGTATAAGTTTCATTCCCGCAACATTGTCTATTCAATCGATCAATCATGTGCCATGCCGGAAAGCGTGGGCGGTCATGATTCGCCATTTCACTCGATCACCAGAGTCGTGGATCAGCTCAGTGTTCCTGTTTCGTCCATGCCATGTGGCCAAGCCATCCAGGTATTTTCCTCTCGGTCTTCCTCTTGGTCTGTTCCCTTCGATCTTGCCAGCTGTCACTAAGTTCTCCAGTCCATTTCTTCTCATAACATGTCCAAAAAATTTTGACTGTCTACGTCTAATTTCTCTAATCAATCTACGATTGTCATTTGTCTCTTGTAGTACTTGGTCATTGGTTTTTCTATCTGTCCATGGTATTCTTTGCATTTTCCTCAGAAACCATATTTCTGCAGCCATCAGATGTTTTTCATGCTTGACTGCACATTGTCCAAGTTTCACATCCATACAAAAGAACAGGCTCTATGTATCCCCTCAACACTCTTTTTCTCGTTTCAATTGACATCATTTTATTGGTCAGAATGTTTTTCATCTTGCTAAAGGCTACTTTCGCAATGGCGATTCTTGTTCTAATCTCTTCAAGGCATCTGCCATCAGATGTTATGACTGTTCCGAGATAATTGAACCGATTCACTTGTTGAAGAATATTCCCATTTACTTGTATATTACATTGTGGTACTTCGTTCTTCCTAGTGACGACCATAACCTGTGTCTTCCTACAATTTAATTCCAACCCCAGCTGCTCACTGTGTACAACCACAGCGTCTACTAATTGTTGCAGATCCTGTGCATTGTCTGCAATCAATACTGTATCATCTGCATATCTAATGTTATTTATGTTTCGTCCTCCAATGCTGATTCCATTTAGGTCTTCTACATTTCTGAAAATATTTTCACTGTATAGGGAAAAAAGATCTGGAGACATTACACATCCCTGCCTAACACCTCTCTTAATAGGATGGTATTGTCCTACTTCATTATCAATCCTTATGGCAGCTTGTTGTTTCCAATATATGTTTTTTATAAGTCTAATGTCTTTCCCATCAATTTGTAGATCTACAAGCATATCCACAATGTTGACATGTCTAACTCTATCAAAAGCCTTTGTGTAGTCAATAAAGCAAAGATGTATATCCTTGTTTACTTCTAAAGCACGTTCAATAACTGTTCGCAGCATATACACAGCATTTACTGTACCCTTTCCTTCTACAAAACCACATTGTTCTTCCCCTATTTCAGGTTGTATTTTCTTCCTCACTCTTTGCATGATAATTCGTAACAAAATCTTTGTGATGTGACTCATTATACTAATTGTTCTATGTTGATCACATTCTAAGGTTCCTGATTTCTTTGGGATTGCAATAAATACAGAATTACATAATTCAGAAGGTATATCTCCAGTATCATATAATGTGTTCAGCAGTCTAGTGACTTGCTCTAGTCCAAATTCTTCTAAAGCTTTAATCATTTCTGTTGTGATGTTATCTGCACCGGGGGCCTTGCCAGCTTTCATATGCTTAAGAACATTTTGAACCTCCATCTTTAAAATTGCTGGTCCTTCATTATTAAATCTAATAGCATACTGTTCCTCTCTGTTATCATTATACAGGTCTTTCACATAATCTGTCCATACATGTAGAATCTGATCTTTTTCTATTATGATTTTGCCATCTTTAGTTTTTAGACAGCCTGTTGATGTACTTGTTCTTTTATTAGTAAGTTCCTGAATTCTTTTGTGCACTAATTTGGTATTTTGACTGTTGTGTTGTTTTTCAATTTCTAAGCACTTTTCCTCAAGCCATGATTCTTTTGCCTTCCTACATAATATTCTGACTTGTCTGTGAATTTCTTCATATTTGGCAGGATTATTTTTGTTGAGTCTTCTTGTTTCCATTAAGTGTAAAATTTCCTCAGTCATCCATTTCTTACGACCCACCTTCTTTAATTTTGGAATAGTTGTTTCTGCAGCCACATTGATTGAATTCTTTAACATTTCCCATTGATCATCCACATCCTGGAATAGGATCTCTAGATCAGACAATATTTCAAATCTGTTCTGTACTTCTATGTTGAATTTGTTTTGTATTTCCTTGTCATTACTCAATGTACACAAATCATATTTAGTGTTCCCTGTTGTATACTTGACTTTCTTCAACTTTATCCTCAATGTTCCTGTGAGTAATCTGTGGTCACTATAACAATCAGCACTGGGAACTGTTTTTGCTACTGTTAGCGCGTTTCTAAATCTTCTGCTAATGAGAATGTAGTCAATCTGGTTTCTAATCCTGCTATCAGGACTCCTCCAGGTCCATAATCTTCTAGGGTGTTGCTTGAACCAGGTGTTTCCTACAATCATTTCCTGTTCTTTTGCCCACTCTACTAGTCTGTATCCTCTTTCATTTCTCTCTCCTAAACCATAGTTTTCATACTGTGTATCTATCCCCTTGATTTCCTACTTTTGCATTGAAGTCCCCTACTATGATGTTTATTTCTGAATGTTTACATTTCTTTAAGGCAGACTTTATGTCATTATAAAATTCCTCTACACTATCTTCACTGGACTCTCCTGTTGGGGCATATACTTGAATAACATTTATGTTAAAAGGTCTGCCACTCAATTTAACTAGTAGAACTCTGTCCGACACGGCCCAATATCCCTGAACAGACGTTGATGTTTTCTGGTCCAAAATTATTGCCACTCCCATATGTCGATCCTCACCTCCAGAATAAATAATCTTAAAATCTTTATGTATCTTGATGCCTGCTCCTGTCCATCTCGTTTCGCACATACCTAATATATTAATTTTTTCTCTTTGAATTTCTTGTGTTATGTTCTCTAATTTTCCGTCGTTGTTTAACGTCCTAACGTTCCATGTTCCTAATTTTAATGTCTCTGTACTTGTCTTGCGATGATCAGTCTTTAAGCGAATCATAATAAACTAGGCAATTTCAAAGAGGTAGTTTGCCGTTATCAGTTATCAGTTATCAGTTGGGGTATCTTCGTTGCACTCCGGACATGTCCATAGGTGCTCAGATCCTCCCCCCAGCATATGCATCAGCGTCCGGTGGCTAATAGTGCCAGTTCTGTGTTGGTTGACGAGGCGCTTTGTTTTCCCGATGTACCTCTCGCGTCTGGCTGTGCCGATTCTTAATCCCAGGTCTTTCATCCTGGAAAGCGATGTGGAATCACTGGCGTCAAAATCCTCTGTTCTCGCCATATCTTTAAGGGCGTTAATGACATCGGCACGATCCATGGGCTGGCCATCTACAGGGGGTGCAGAGCCAGCCAATTTATCAGCTCGTTCATTTCCCTCGACTCCCGCATGTCCCGGGACGAAGATGAAGGTGACTTTGCGGACAACAGACTTCCGCAGCGACTCAGTCCACTGTCTACGTACAGATCCAGCTTCGACCTTCTGAATCATGCTCATTGAATCACTTAGTACACACACGTTGGTATAATGCTGTGATTCCAGCCATATGAAAGCCTGTGTAACTGCCATCACCTCCATCGTCATGCTGCTCGTGGTCATAGAGTGGGCACCACTGGATTCTTGAACGGTTCGGCCCGCTGAACGGGCTGTAAATGCCCACGCACTTCTCTGCTGCTTTACAACAGATCCATCTGTATAGATGAGCACTTCGGGGCTATCTGAGTGATCATAGATGAGCGCGTTAACCTCTGCATTGACAGCGGCAGGGTTCTGCTCTCTGCACCGTCTGTCGAGTGTGATAATGCAGGAGAAGGTACACTTAAAAGCTGGAGGCACCGGCACCCATTCCTTGCCGTGGTTGATACTGGTAAGACTGCAGACCTGTCCGACGACATCTTCCGCCCGACCCATCCATGATTTGCCCCTCTTTAGCCTGTCACCCTTTTCTCTGAATACAGCGTCATGCAGAGGGTGCTGCTCATCTGCACTTATTTTTAAGTATGCACGAGCTCTCCAGATCTTGATCCTGTGTTCCATTGTCGGGAAGTCAAGGAGGTATCTCATTGCTACACAGCTGGTGTCTCTCGTGCAACCCAAAATGATGCGTATGGCTTCGTTTTGTACCTTTTCAAGTCTTCCAATCTGTGTAGGGCTGACAGTGAGGATGGCCAGGGCATACTCGATGCGTGAAAGCACAAGTCCTTGGAACAGAAGTAATAGCAGTCTTTGCTCGATATTGGCAGTCGCCATGACTCTCATTGCTGCCAAACCTTTTTGAGCCTTCGTTTGTTTGCCGTTGCTTTCCTCTATGGCAGTGACCATACTGGCCGGATGACCGCAATCATTGTCTCTCGAAAGAGAGAAAGCTTGCCGTCGCGAAACTCGAGACCATAACCAACAAATATCTGTCGGCTGCCCTCATAATTTCATCCACCACCTGCCTTCTGTGGCTTCTTTTGAACACTTCCAATTAACGAACACGAAATAACATCACATAATCCAAAGGAAAAACACTATCCACACGAATTTCCTGGGAATTTCCAAAGGGAATCCACAGAAAAACACTGAACAGCGTCTCCCCCAAGAACAACGAGTCATCGCGTCGCCATTATACCGGAAGTCCATTGTCTATTACATGATTATATTCAGCATCAGAGAATGCAAAATGGAATGGAAAACAGATGAATTCTGCTGTTTTTCTGTCTCCGAACTTTATTTAGAGTCACACAACTCCTTTTAGGTAGCACTGTTGTTTTTTTCAAACTTTGTTGCTTAGTCAGAGTCTAATGTTTGAAGCTTGTACGAAACAATTTCGGTCGGTTATTGTGTTTTACCCCTTCCAGTTCTACTGTTGATGTTACCTAGGGTGGAGGAGTTTGACGTTTCCTGGGGTAAAGCAAGCCGCGCTCCACCTGTCGTAGCTCCGACATTAAACGTTTCCTAGAATCAAACCGGTTCGGCTATGCTATTTACGCTTATTGATTGCACTCTTATACAATACTGTTGAATTGTAACAACTGATCTAGAGTAACACACATCAAGATGACGTAGTGATCTACACCGATGGGTCAGTGGTGAGAAACAGGCGTAGTGGCTGAGGTTTCATAGCGATGACTAATGGACGATGCTTAGTTAGTTAGTTAGTTAGTCGACAGATCATCCTCGTTGCACATCGAACCATTCAGTCCATAAGTGCTCGGATCCCCTCCTCAGCAAATCCCGCAGCGTGACGCCAGTTCTGTGTTGGTTTATCAATCTTCTTTGGCTTCCTGCGTAGTGTTCTTGTTTGGCCACCCCTCTTTTAATTTGCTGCTCCCGCAGTCTGGCCATTGTTGTAGATTCACAGTCATCACTTGGTTCTCGCAAAAGTCTCACTTCTCGTAGAGCATTCAGAATGTCAGCCTGGTCCATGGCGCGTCCGCCCTCCACAATAGCCTCACCTGCGAGCCTGTCAGCCCGCTCATTCCCTTGTACTCCCGCATGCCCTGGCACAAAGATGAAACTAATCTTTGCCAGCCGAGACCGCTTCAGAGGCAGCAACCATTCTCTTCGGATCGACCCCTCCTCTATCCGCTTGATCAAGATCAAGAGAGAGGACGATGCTTGACAAAGGAGAGTCTGGCATATAAGACTACGACCTCCAGCATGATAATGAAGGTGGCAGCAGTAACAGCGTCATTCCATTGGTTGGAGGAGACCACTGCAACACACATTGTATTCATTACGGACTCAAGGAGTATGCTTAGTAAGGTGGAGAAAGGAATGTTTCGTGTGGAATGGCTATCCTTGCTTCAGAGGTCACATGTTGTGAGAATTGTATGGATTTTTGGCCTGGCCATGCAGGAGTGCAGAGGAATGAGCAGGCTAAAAGGCTGACAGGGAATGACCTCTTGGTGGTAGATTACCTATGGACAAGGGAGAGGTGGTCGAGGGCCTGTGGGACCAGGTGGAAAAGGCGAGGAAACATATTGAGAGCCCGCATGTGGAAAAGGCTGATATGCAGGTTATCGGCATGGTCCAGGAAGAATCTCAAAACCGAGAGGGAAGACTAGGAGAACTGTACATGAGATAGCGGTGGGAACGATTAGTAGTATGACTCTTCGCTAACAGTTGAACGAGGGGACAGAGCGCATATGGGAATGTTCTAACTACAGTGATGTGGGCTCTTAGCTCAACTCAGCTCAACCCTCCGATAACGCCTTTTTTCCACACCGACAATCATTATCACACACACACTGTCGTTTCTGGACATAGTTCTCATACCGCTTTACATCGTGCCCGCTGTGGTGCCTCGCTGTTGCGCTATATTTAGAAATGTAGCTGTAAGGAGTTATCATGTGAAGAACTATTGACACATTGTTTTAGCGATTGCCCTACTTTTATTTTTCTCCACAATTGTGTACAGCTTTTATTATGGTAACATTCAATTGATACCATACAGGATATGAATAAAATTGTTACAGGAATAAACATATACTTCTCTTGCAATATAGGTCAGTACAAATATAGTGAGTTCTATAATTGTTCCCCTTGATTGCTAGAGCCGAAATATGACTTCAAACTAGATGCAATTATTTCCCTTGCATTAATAAATAAAAAACAGTTGTATATCCTTTACAGGGCAGTCAACACAATCATGTTTTGCAGTTGTGATGGGAAGGGAAAAACAATATCAAGTAATCAGTTCTTGTATTAACGCGATCTTGACATAACCTTGATTTCTCCCCCCCCCCCCACCCCCTCCGAAACAAAAATTCCCCCTAGGGGAAATTCCCCTTCGGCTGAGAACCACTGATCTGTATAATGCATTACCAGCGATCATTATTTAGAAAAAATAGTATTTAGCCTCATTATATTGCTCCTCTCCACGGAAATCTTAGTTAACAATTTTTTTTTCAAACGTTTATTTGATACAAATCAATGCATATTTACAAGGTGTAATGTGTGTTTATTGTTTGTGTATATCACAGAGCGTTGCCGTTTGTAGTATTAAGTGTCATATGTGTGAATAAAACAAACACACACACACACACACATATATATATATATATATATATATATATATATATATATATATATATATATATATATATATATATATATATATATATATATTTACGATTATATGACATTATGGCATAGTGTATATCAACAAAAGTTCCTTGCATATGCTTCATTTCCACCACCACAAGCGGAATGCTTGTTACACCTGTCCATCTCTCCTCTCTCTCTCTCTCTCTCTCTCTCTCTCTCTCTCTCTCTCTCTCTCTCTCTCTCTTCCCCACTCTCCCCTCTCTTTCTTTCACACACACACGCACACACACACACACATATTCTATCTTGATTTATCTCGTGCTTTCAGGGGATAGCAGTACATTGATTGCTCTGAGCTTGGCAATAACCGTTACATTATAATTCCTATTAAAATATCGCTTTCCTATAATCAATTACTAGGTCACATAGTTACAGAAGTGAAGGATCACATGTTTGGTGTTGTTGGCCAGATACCAAATTACATGGTAACGCTCTAACATCTTGGAAATTCCATGACACTATTTGTTTGGGGGACAAGAAGCAGAGATCTATAACTAACAATTGGAGTCCATGACCGGAAACCCTAAAATTCCCCCCAGGGGAAATTCCCCATCGGCTGAGACCCACTGATCTGTATAATGCATTACCAGAGATCATTACCACTCATGATTTGGTGATGTGTGCCCTACAGGGTAGATCTAATCTTTAGACTCATTATATTGCTCCTCTCCACGGAAATCTTTAGTATTTTGTTTTGTTTTAGAAGAAATTTACTTTTATTTTAAAATTGAATTTTATTTGTTTTTGGTTTTTTCTTATAATAGGAGTGATGGTCTCTTTCTCTGCTGCCATTTGATGGCAAATGCTGGCTTCCCAACTTTTATAAAATCTTTCAGCAATTATGCAGCCTTCTTTTCTATTTGTTTCGCAGATCCAATACACTGCATAATGCCAATGGCAACATCTGCCTCCGTTTCTGACCAACGCCAACATCCTCAGGATAATGCAGCAGTGGATTCTTACATTACATTGGTTGCAGTTATTAAGGTCCTGAAGTCTGGGGACAACTTACATGAGTTTGATTAGATATTTCATCAGGAAGCTTGCTTCCTATGTCAAAAGACAGAATATAGAAACACAAACAAGGAAGGAATTTTTTTTTAACGTTTATTTCATACAAGGCAATGTATATTTACAAGGTGTAATGTGTGTTTCTTTTGTTTGTGTATATTACAAAGTGTTGCCGTTTGTTAGTGTTAGGTGTCACATGTGTGAATAAAACAAATACACACATAAATACTGTTATGATAATATGACATTTATGGCATAGTGCATGTAAACACACATGCCTTGCATATGCTTCATTTCCACTTCCACAAGCGGAATGTATGTAACACCTGTCCATCTCTCCCTCTCCTCTCCGCTCGTTCTCTCTCTCTCACACACACACAACATTTTATCTTGATCTATCTCATGCTTTCTGGAGACAGCAGTACATTTAATGCCGTGAGCTTGGGCAATAAACTTTAAATGATCATTGCCATTAAAATGTGGCTTCTTTGTAATTTATGGGTCACTTAGCTACCGAAGTGAAAGTTCACATTGTTGGTGTTGTTGGCCTGATGTCAAATTACAGGATGACGCTCTAGTGCCCTGTAAATTTCCATGACCCCTTTTGTTTGGGGGACACAGCATGCAGGGCGATGCGCTACCTTCTTGTTTTTCCAACCATTGAAGACAGAATACAAGTTTGCAGAGCACGCGCCCACCAGTTAACGCAAACACACAACATCCACTGCATTGTGAAATTATGAAGGTGAAGGGCAGCAAGTTATAAAGAGGACGGTCGTGGATGGGTCAAGCCGAAGACATTCTTCAACAGGTGTGTTCACTTGAGGACTTAGAACCTGGCGAGGAGTGGGTACAAGTGCCAACAGAAATTCTGCACATCCTTTTCAGTGTGCACCCAACTAGATAGGAAATGTAGACAAGAAAATCCGGCTGCTGTAGAGGCTGAAGTACAAGCGTTGATTTTCGAGAATTCGCAGACGGAGATGCGGTCATCTACACAGATGGGTCGGTCGTCCGACATGTGAGAAGCTCATGGGCCTTTACGGCTCGGGCCGGAAGGAGAATTGTGAAAGAGGACTCTGGTGCTTTCACTGAAACCACAAGTAGCCTGACTATGGAAGTCATGGTAGTAAGTAAAGCAATTACATGGCTCGAGACACAGACATTCACTAGGGCATGTTTCCTTAGCGACTCAATGAACATGATCAAGAGTATAGAGGAGGGGTCGATCCGAAGAGAATGGTTGCTGCCTCTGAAGCGGTCTCGGCTGGCAAAGATTAGTTTCATCTTCGTGCCAGGGCATGCGAGAACAGCAAATTAAAAGAGGGGTCGCCAAACAAGAACACTACGCAGGAAGCCAAAGAAGATTGATAAACCAACACAGAACTGGTGTTGTTAGCAGCAACACGCTGCGGGATTTTCTGAGGAGGGGATCCGAGCACTTATGGACTGAATGGTTCGATGTGCAACGAGGATGATCTGTCGACTAATTAACTAACTAACTTGTTTGGGTTCCATCAACTCTTCCATTCAGTTTTCATTGCTTGAGTGGTTGTCAAATGATGCTAAAATATAGAAAAGCTCAAAGTTATTGATAATTTCATTGTTAGTATTATCTGTTGTGAGCTTACTACATGTTGTGTATTTCTATTATCATTATTAATATTGTTATTGTGTCAGGTCTTAGTCAGATATGACTGAGCTACCGTATAACAGTAGACGGTACAACCTGCGTTCTGTTAGCGCCGAACGTTGGGCGGCGCTTACCAAACCCGACACCCCACATTAAACCAGCGGCTTCGTTCGGAAGAGCGCAATTGGGAGTGTACAAGCCTTACCCTGGTGCGAGGAAATGCAACCTAAAGACAAAGTGTCATGGCAGGGCAGACCAGGCCCTAAGCCTTGGTTGGCGGCTGGTCTAGGATCGAAGCTCCGACAGGCGGACAATTAGAGCATTGCTTTGCTGATCCGGCAGCTTATGCAGCTTGTCTTGTTCCAGATGTAGAGGTGTTACCTTTCCTCTGGAGTGAACTAGGCAGGCCGAGAGAGGGATCATGCTGCATGGGCAACACATGATCTCTATATTTTAGCCAGGCTTTGTGCTATGGAGAGGCAATAACTCCATCCCTTACAAACTATCGTCTGTCAAGACGGCAGGGTGCCAATGAATGAACATGTTAGGGGGACAAGACTAAAGGACTTTACTAACAATCAGAACCTATGACCTATCCCCAAACGAACAATGCATTGGGACGCTTCAAGGAAGGCGAAAGATTTATACGTTGTGAAGATAAACCAGAGCAATTCCAGTTGTTGTTTAGACAGACGCAGCCTAGCAGATACAGTAATAAATAATTTACTAAGTAATATTTATTATACCACAATTTAGTGTCTACAATTTCAAACACTACTCACAATTTAAATTGATACCATACAAGATATAAAAAAAAATGGTTACAGGAATAAACATATACTTCTTTTGCAATATAGCTGTCAGTACAAATAAAGTGAATTCTATAATTGTTCCCCTTGACTGCTAGAGCCGGTATATAACTTCAACCTAGATGCAATTATTTCCCTTGTATTAATAATATAAAAATCAGTTGTATATAGGAAATAGAAGGAACAATTCTTAAACAAGTGGATAATTTTAGATACCTAGGGACATTTATAACATCAGATGGAAGATGTACAACAGAGATTAAGAGCAGAATAGGGCAGGCAAAGGCCGCATTTCAGAAAATGAAGAGTATCTTGTGCAATAGGTCACTATCACTGAGTGTAAGAAAGAGAGTGCTGAAATGCTATGTAGAACCAGTTTTGCTGTATGGAAGTGAATCTTGGAATGTAAATGAACAAATTAAGAAGAAATTAGAAGCAACAGAGATGTGGTTCCTGAGACGAATGTTGAGAATTCCTTGGACTGCCAGAGTAACTATCGACGACTGCCTGAAACAGGCTAATGAAACTAGAAAACTATATACAACAATAAGAAGGATACAAACAGCTTTCTTTGGTCATGTAATGAGAAGAGAGGCATTGGAGAACATCGTGACAACTGGAAAGATCGAGGGGAAGAGAGGCAGAGGCAGACCAAGAGAAATGATGCTGGATGGATTGAGACGGTGGCACGGAGGAATACCAGCAGCAGAGTTGATCCAGAAAACCAAAGACAAAGATCTGTGGAGAGCCATGAACGCCTACGCCAGCTGGCAGGGCACTGATGATGATAATTATCCTTTACAGGGCGTTGCAGTCAACACCATCATGTTTTGCTGTTGTGATGGGAAGGATAAAACAATATCAAGTAATGCGTTCTTGTAATAAAAGCGATCTTGAAATAATCTTGATTTCTCTCTCTCTCTCTCTCTCTCTCTCTCTCTCTCTCTCTCTCTCTCTCTCTCTCTCTCTCTCTCTCTCTCTCTCTCTCTCTCCCCTCCTCCCCACCCCCCTGTGAAACCCCAGAATTCCCTCCTAGGGGAAATTACCCACCAGCTGAGAACCACTGATGTGTATAATGCATTACCAGAGATCATTACCACTCATTATTTGTCGATGTGTGCTCTACAGGGTAAGGCTTAGAAAAATAGTCTTTAGCCTCATTATATTGCTCCTCTCCACGGAAATCTTAGTAAACAATTTTTTTTCTCAAACATTTATTTGATACAAATCAATGCATATATACATGGTGTAATGTGTGTTTCTTGTTTGTGTATATCACAGAGCATTGCCGTGTGTTAGTTTTAAGTGTCACATGTGTGAAAAAATCAAAGATATATATATATATATATATATATATATATATATATATATATATATATATATATATATATATATATATATATATATATATATGCATATGCACATAAATATATATGGAAAATGCTGAGGAAAATGCAAAGAATACCATGGACAGATAGATTAACCAATGACCAATTATTACAGGAGACAAATGAACATCGTAAACTGATTAGAGAAATTAGACGTAGACAGTCAAAATTTCTTGGACATGTTATGAGAAGAAATGGATTGGAGAACTTAGTGACAACTGCCAAGATCGAAGGGAACAGACCAAGAGGAAGACCGAGAGGAAAATACCTGGATGGCTTGGCCACATGGCATGGACGAGACAGGAACACTGAGCTGATCTACGACACTGGTGATCGAGTGAAATGGCGAGTCATGACCGCCCACGCTTTCCGGCACATGATTGATTGATACACACACACACACACACACACACACACACACACACACACACACATTTACATAACATGACATTTATGGCATAGTGCATGTCAACAAAAGCTCCTTGCATATGCTCCATTTCCACAACCACAAGCCACAAGCGGAATGCGTGTTACACCTGTCCATCTCTCTCTCTCTTCCCCCCTGTCCGCTCTCTCTCTTTCACACACACACACACACACACACACACACACACACACACACACACACACACACATATTCTATCTTGATTTATCTCGTGCTTTCAGGAGATAGCAGTACATTGATTGCCGTGAGCTTGGCAATAACCTTTACATTATTATTCCTATTAAAATATCGCTGTCCTATAATTAATTACTAGGTCACATAGTTACAGAAGTGAAGGATCACATGTTTGGTGTTATTGGCCTGATACCAAATTATATGGTAACGCTCTAACGTCTTGGAAATTCCAAGACACTTTTTTTAGGGGACAAGAAGCAGAGATCTATAACTAGCAATTGGAGTCCATGACCGGAAACCCTAAAATTCCCCCCTAGGGGGAATTCTCCACCGGCTGAGACCCACTAATCTGTATAATGCATTACCAGAGATCATTACCACTCATGATTTGGTGATGTGTGCCCTACAGGGTAGGGCTTAGAAAAATAGTCTTTAGACTCATTATATTGCTCCTCTCCACGGAAATCTTTAGTAATTTTTTTTTTTACAAGAAATTTACTTTTATTTTTAAATTGAATTTTATTTGTTTTTTTTTTTCTTATAATAGGAGTGATGGTCTCTTTCTCTGCTGCCATTTGATGGCAAATGCTGGCTTCCCAACTTTTATCAGATCTGTCAGCAATTATGCAGACTACTTTTTCATTTGTTTCGCAAATCCAATACACTGCCTATTGCCAATGGCAACATCTGCGTCCGTTTCTGACCAACGCCAACATCCTCAAGAAAATGCAGCAATGGATTCTTACGTTACATTGGTTGCAGATTAAGGCATTGAAGTTTCTTCTTCAAACTCTGGGAACAACTTACATGAGTTTGATTAGATATTTCATCAGGAAACTTCCTTCCTATGTCACACGTAAAGAAATCTGCACCCAAACAAAGAAGGATGTGGCAACAGGCCTGCGGGAAGGAATGTTTTTTAAAAACATTTATTGAGTGTTACAATCTTTGCAATTTGTATTGTTCGTGTTTTTACAGAGCGTTGCATGTGGACGTGTAGGTGACATATGCTCAATATTACAAAACATTTTATTCATTGAAACATATTTACATTTGAAGGTGTTGTAAACGAGAAGAAAAACAATCAACGGCAAACAAAAGTGTGCCATTCCCCCCCCTCCCCCCACTGCCACCACCCTCACTTATCGGCTCCAACCCCACCAATGCCATCACTATCAATCTTCGGTAATGGTGACGAAGGCAGTATCTTGTTAGAAACAAATTAATGAGGGAGGCAGCAGCATTAAACAACAGTATCGGTACGGTGAGAAAGTGGGGGGGGGGGGGGGGGATGTAGGAGTATGCCAGTTTACAAAGCAGAAAGTGTAGTGATTGTGTTTGTTTTGTTCGTGTTGTTATATGCGTCATGTGTGTGTTCAGTATTTGTGTGCGTGTATTTACAGAGCGTTGCATGTGGGCGTGTAGGTGACATATGTGTAATACTTCAACCGTCTAGTCATTGACATATTTACATATGGGGAAAAAAGGGGGCGGGGGGTACCCACAGTTTTGTTTCCCTATGTTTGTTTCCCTTGTCACCATCCTCACCAATTGGCTCCAAAACCGCCAGTAACTCCCCGCCACTTCGGTAATGATGATAATGGCGGTAAAATTTGTTAGAACCAACCAGTGAGGGTGGCAGCAGCGTTAACATCAATAGTAACAGGCGGGGATAAGGGGGAAATGGGGGAGTGTAATAATACTAAGGATCGTAAAGTAAGAATAAATACCCATAGAACCTTATTAATATAAATGGTAATACACAAGGGTAATAATTACAATAAGGAAGAACGATAAAAAGTACTTTGCATTTGTATTGTTAGTGTTGTTACATGCGTCCTGTGTATTCAGTATTTGTGTGCGTATATTAACAGAGCGTTGCATGTGGGCGTGTAGGTGACATATGTGCAATATTAGTACGATGTATACATTGACATAGTTTCATAAGAAAGGGGGGTTACCCAAAATGTTGTTTTACTATGTTTGTTTCCCCTGTCACCCCCTCACCAAAGGCTCAAAACCCGCCAATACCATCACCACCTCTTCGGTAATGACGATAATGGCAGTAATCTGTTTAGAACCAAACAGTGAGGGCGGCAGCAGCGTCAACAACAACAGTAACGAGCGGAGAGAAGGGGGAAACGAGGGATTGTAATAATAAAAATAATAATCATAAATTGAAATTTAAAGCAATCTGACCATAATAATAAGATTTGTAATACAGAAAGGTAAACATGGCAATAAGGAAGCATGATAACAATAGTACATGTGTGTTTGTATTGTTAGGGTTGTTTACATACGTCCTGTGTGTTCAGTATTTATGTGTGTGTATTTACAGAGCGTTGCATATGAGCGTGTAGGTTACATATGTGTAATATTGCAATAATTTATTCATTTGACATATTTAAATGTGAAAGGGGGGTAACAAAGAGAAACAGGAAAATTCATATGTTTTGTTTCCCTTGCCCCACTCTCACTAATTTGTTCCACTCTATCAATGTCCTCATCACTACTCTGGTAATGATGGTAAAGGCAGGACAAAAGTTAGAAACAATCAGTTGGGTAGTAGCAAAGGCAACAGCACACCTTAAGCGAAAGGGGAGGCGTGCACAGGGCAGATGGGATTGTATAGTAATAATGATGATAAAAAATGATAAGGATAGAAAGGTACCAAGAATACTAAAGGTAGTAATAATAATAGTACTAGTAATAGTTATATATTTTTAAAATAATAAACAAAAACAAACAAGTAAACAAAACGTGATTCCATTGACTGAGAAGATTCTCTTAGCAATGGCGGCCATATAGCATAGAAAGTGCATAGAATTGCAACATTAAATTATTAATAATACTAGGAGTAAAGGGAGTAGATTTTCTTTGCTCCTTGATGTTTTTCCTCCCTTAGTTGTAAGGGTTCATTCATATTCTCCTCCTTTTTTGTAAGTAATAAACAAACATATGTGGTTACACAAATTTTTACATCAGGGGTTCCTCACTGGTCATGGTGACCATATGTGATATTTTATATTTGTTAACTCAACATTCACTCCCAGTGTCATGCTTCTTTCTCGCACTCATGTATACCAAAATTGTAATGCCATAAGGAAGAATACAAATGATTTACTCTGGAAATAGCTGTTGTATTTTATGTGTGTACATAAAGGAAATTAGGTGTGTGTTATATGTGTGGTGTTTGTATCTGGCAAAGTTTCTGCATGTCCATATAAGATGTCTGTAGTAAGAAAGTGCTGTGAGTAGTTGTGTATGTATGTCTTTTGTTGTCTTTGGTATAGTGTTGAGGAATATCGCTTTGTATATATCGGTTTGTTTGCCTGTGTGCGTTTGTATGAGGTGTTGGAAAGTTGCGCGTGTGGCTGTAATTGTTGGACATCTATCTATATATATATATATCAAAGAGAATGTTTGTGTCTTTGTTTGTGTCTTTGTTTGTGTGTCATATATGCGTTCACGAACGGTCCATCCCATTGAGATGAAATTTTCTACAGATGTTCTTCTCACTCCCGCCAAGCCAACTGGCATAGTTGTTAGTTTAAAAACAGTTCTTTACGTATTAATTCAGTATTAAAATGAAAGACGTTTAATTAAGGGGACTAAAAAACAAAAGTTATATCAAGGGACAATACTTTTAGTAACATTGCTATAATATGTAATGTAAATAATTGTTGTATTTTTCATAAAG
Source organism: Cepaea nemoralis (assembly GCA_014155875.1). Taxonomy (NCBI): domain Eukaryota; kingdom Metazoa; phylum Mollusca; class Gastropoda; order Stylommatophora; family Helicidae; genus Cepaea; species Cepaea nemoralis. Next base: position 218,031 of record JACEFZ010000337.1, on the reverse strand, counting down.
TTTAATAAAATGTTTAAAGAAGTTACCTACAGGCATATGGGTTATAAAGAAGGTGATAAACACTTTAAGGCATCTTCACAGTTTTCGTAATAATAATCCATTTATTTTATATACTTAAAAATTTTCCCGCAACGAGAACGGGAAAGGGCCGAACATATACTCTGTGCACCACAGTCGTATCTGGTATAAACAAAGTGATAAAAAAATAAGAAGCTCAAGAATTCGGAATAAAAATAAATTTTTGCAGGCCGTTAGATGGCTAAGAATAAAACATCCTCAAGGCAACCGAGCAGGTCCCGCACCTGCTTCTTTGCGCTTACTAAAAAACGACAGCACCTACCGGCACCTACCGCACCTCCTTCTTTATTCTTAGTAAAAGAGGTGCGCACCTTCTCCTTGGGGCTAGTAAGCAACATATATAACTACTAACAAGATTGAGTTTGCGCACATAGTATCCCTTTAATGATGAATGAACACGTAAACAAGCAACATATATAAATCCAGTAACTGTACTTTCCGAATATACCCTCATCACAACCCAGCACTCGAATGACACTGTCGAGGCGCTGCATTGACTATCTATCTATCTATCTATCTATCTATCTATCTATCTATCTATCTATCTATCTATCTATCTATCTATCTATCTATCTATCTATCTATCTATCTGTCTGTCTGTCTGTCTGTCTGTCTGTCTGTCTGTCTGTCTGTCTGTCTGTCTGTCTATCTATCTATCTATCTATCTATCTATCCGGAAACTGCATACATTTGAATTGCAATGGTATATTTGTTGGAATCATTGGGATGCGAGGCAACAGTACATCTTCTCCTTGAAATTTAACACTTCAAATTGAAGCTTCGATGATATTGTTTAGAGATAGAAGATTTTCACGTATCTAAATTAGATCCATTATTTGTACAAAAACTTTGAAGATGCCTTAAAGTTTTTATCACGTTGTTTAACCCACAGACGACTGTGGTGCACAGAGTATATGTTCCGCCCTTTCCCGTTCCCGTTGCGCGATAAATGGGTTCAAAAATTTTTACGTATCTAAAATAGATCCATTACTTTTACGTGATACAACACAAGAGGTAAGATCGATATATGTCCTATACCTAACTTATACCTATACTTAGGCTATATCTGTATATTAAGTGAAGCGCGCAATAAAATTGCGATTTATTAGATTTAAATGTTAATTAAAATTTAATCACACAAATTAAAATTGTTCCATTTCTGACACTGGTTTGCATCCATGTCTCTTAAGAAAGAATTAGTTTTTTTTAATGTATAGTTAGGGTTAGGGTTAGTAAGAAATAGTTTGTTGTGTTTGATGTATTTGATGTATATAATGCTCTATGTTTCTTAGGTTCTTTTAGGCGATCAGAGTTAGGTACTCTGGTAGTCCAAGGATTTCGTCTCAGGAACACAATCTCTTGTGTTGTTTTCAAGTTCTTCTTAGGGGTGATGGTTGATGACCATATTCGTTGTCTAGAATAACGCCTAGTATGTTAGGGGGGACACATGATTTATCTCCATTGGGTTGGAAAATCTGCCCAGTAAGCAGAAAATCGGCTGCTCTGTGATAGAAGATAGTGTTAATATTATTTGGTATGAAACGTTGAAAGTCGGTTAGAAGATGTGGTAGAGGGTATTCAAGGGTTCATTAAAGCAGACGTGGTTTTAAGAAAGGTTGATTTCATAACAGACAGTGTTGGTTGCAGACTTGTCACTATTGCAGCTGTGAAATGACAAAGTGTGAAAGCGGTGGACAAAGTACGAAATGTTATGTTAGCTAAACTTCGAGACCACCCTTTGTATTGTTGAAAGATGGAACAATGGAAGGTTAATGTAGAAGACATTGTGGTATAGAAAGTTGAAGATGTCAGCCATGGGTAATGGCTCTTTGCTGATGACTACTTAGCTGATATCGAAACTATCCTAGGTGGAGCCGCAGATTGCATTGCCATAAATGTTATGACTGATTCATTGGAGCTCGTGTACAATGGCGGTTTGGAGTATCTTGGTGATGTGACATGGAAAAGTTGTGAAGTTATCTATGAAAGACAGAGACACTTTGTGTTAGAAAGAAAGAACAAAGAGTGTGAAGAGATGGTTGATTATTATGTATAAGTGTTTCTTTAGCAGATACGTTGGAATGGTAAGTTGAAGCTTTCGGTAATGTAAAAACGGGAAAGTGCTGTCGTTGATGATAGTGTCTTGTGAAATGTCTGTTCAGATAAAAGTTCAAGATACTTTTGACATAACTACAGAAGCAATATTTTTTTTCTACTTATTTAAAAGTTTACACGAGATATTTATAAGTTTGGTTAAGATGTTTCATGTTTTGGCCAACATTTTCCCCCCTTTGGCTAACATATTTTTTTTACTTGGGTCAACATATTTCATAGTTTAGCCCATATTTTTTTCCCTTTGGTTAACAAATTTTCCTACTTTTCAGAAGTTTGGTGTAAATTTGTCTTTACTTGATCAATATTTTTTCCTCCTTAGGTTAACACATTTTCCTAAGATTTATACGTTTTGTGTAAATTTTTCTTCACTTGGGAAATATTTTTTAACATTTAGTTATCAAATTTTCATAAGTTTTATAAGTTTTGTGTAAATTTTTTCTTCACTTGGGCAATATTTTTCTCATTAGGTTAACACATTTTCTTAATTTTTATAAGAATGGCTGAGACATTTCTTCACCTCGCCAATGTTTTTCCCGTTAGGTTAACACATTTTCTTAATATTTATAAGAATGGCTGAGATATTTCTTCACTTCGCCAATGTTTTTCCCGTTAGGTTAACACATTTTTCTCCTTTTCATAAGTATGGTTGAGATATTTCTTCACTTGGTCAATATTTTTCCCTTTTGGATAACACATATTCCTAATGTTCATAAGTTTGGGCGACATATTTATAAGACTAGTTGAAACATGTCTTTACTTGGACAATATTTTTCTCCTTAGGTTAACACATTTTCCTAAGTTTTATAAGGTTTGCGTAAATTTTTTCTTCACTTGGGCAATATTTTTCTCATTAGGTTAACACATTTTCCTAAGTTTTATACGTTTTGTGTAAATTTTTCTTCACTTGGGAAATATTTTTTCACATTTAGTTAACAAATTTTCCTAAGTTTTATAAGTTTTGTGTAAATTTTTTCTTCACTTGGGCAATATTTTTCTCATTAGGTTAACACATTTTCCTAAGTTTTATAAGTTTTGTGTACATTTTTCTTTACTTGGGCAATATTTTTCTCATTAGGTTAACACATTTTCCTAAGTTTTATAAGTTTTGTGTAAATTTTTCTTCACTTGGGTGATATTTTTCTCATTAGGTTAACACATTTTCCTAATGTTTATAAGTATGGTTGAGATATTTCTTGACTTGGCCATCAACATGTAACACCCGCTCACCACATGGCACTCATATGTACCGTCAACACTAAAAACCAACAAGTGAACGCACTTATAATACATAAAACTGTTTATTTTACAGTATTTCCAGCAAAGTTCACACACACAAAAAGGAACAAGCGTAATACCAGTATACAAAACGGATGGTTAAATATGGAATGTTATATCTAGTATGATCATGCACAGTGGTGCCTAACGTGGGTCATAAAAGGGGCGTTATTTATTAAACAAGCCGGAATTCTGGGATATGATAGACATAAAAACATATAGCTGGAATCGTCTCTGTAGTGTATTTGGTATTTGGACGTTGTTGCATAGCGTAGGTAAGAACGTCATGTTCGTGTACTATTTTGATAAAATCGTCAAAGTCTTGTCTATTTCTGATTAGTTGTGGAAGTTCTAAGACAGAAGCATTATTTGAAGATGCGTGATACAATCGAAGAGCGTCTGTTTCGCTGTGCCTAAGGACTATATGATAACTAAAGTTGATTTTGAATATGCTCTTTTGAATGGTAAAGATCTTGTTCAAGGTAGATGCCCAGTCTTTAGGGTGGATTGTGTGTGGGCTAATATAAAATGTATAGACAGACATATATTTGTTTATCTTGTGATGTGTTTTGATACTACTCCAGTTGTCGGTGTATACTTGTCTAATATCATCTGGAAGAGTGTGTAAAGAAGCCGCTTCATCCTTGGGTTGTGTGTCACTGACTGGCTGGGAGTTTTCGTCTTGTTTAGTCTTCTTCTCGCTGACTGCCACATCACTATTAGTAGCCACATGTCTCTTACGTGGTGTTGCTGAAGCGGGTGTTGAAGCGTCTGTTGGTATTACACTGGGTGATACTCCTGGTGTAGTGTGTTCCTTTGTAATGTGACGTTGTAGATTGTCTTTTCTGTTAAACTTATGACCACAAGTGTGACACGAATACACTTGCTCCTTGGTACTGTGACTGGTCCGAGTATGGCGAAGCAGACTGCGCCTTTCAGTGAAACCTTTCCCACAAGTTGCACATAAGTGGTTCTCAGATGATTGCCTAGTTGACATCTTTGTATTTTTAGGCATGTTCACTAGCGACTTGATACTGAGACAAGCAACTGTCGACTTGACACACGTTCACAGCGAGCCGATGAATATAGCGTTGAATATATTTAGTTTCTATCTTTCACCAAAGGTAGATAACACGATGTTAGCTAGATAGGTAAGTCAAATACTCAAACAACAAGATGTATTATTCACTAGTCTAGTAAACCGTTTCAATCCCGAACACTTTTTTCCTCGTCTTTGTTTCAAGCGCCGATGACTTCTTTACAGATGACGTTGTAAACTATGGCAGAATAATGAGGTTGCTTACACTTTGGATGAGTCTGGGTAAGAATCTGGCTGATAATTCTTACAAGGCAGTTGTGAATGTCCAAAAATTGGAAGAAAGAGCCGCAAAAGCTGTAGGTCCGTATATGGCTGATAGTCCGTGGATACTGAGACAAAACGGTAAATGGCAAACTTTCTAAACTTGAAGGCAAATAGTCATTGAATAATCACAAAACTGAAGATCCAATCTTTCGTCGTTCTTGTGTACATCACAAAGTGAGTGAGAGGTAGTGAGTTGGATATATATTACATACAGTAAGTCCCGCCCACCGTATAGTTGCTAGCCAATCAATGCTTGTCTAACATAAAATGTGGGTCAATTCTAAAACAATTACCCTGATTGGTTGTAGACCACAAGTGAACAGCCAATCAATGCTTGTCTAACATAAAATGTGGGTCAATTCTAAGACAATTACCCTGATTGGTAGTATACAACAAGTGAACGAAGGAATGTAGTGGTATGCAAACAGGTCAGATACATGGAGAAAGACAGACATCGTAGTTATTACCACACACACATTTCTGTTGGTTACAGACATAACTTCACACGAGTTAGGTCCCGTAGCGGACTTGCCGGTATGTTGTATGGTTCATTTGTATGTAACTAATACACCAACGTATTCATACCCTTGTGCTTTGTACTTATTTGCTAATGTAACACGGGTGTTTGATATTTTATACATATCACTGTATTTAATTTACCTTGTAATAATGTACTTGAATTCTTTCAACTACTTCCTATTTAGTACTATATTTATATACTGTGATTATGTGTATTGCTTCTTTTTGTATACATTGTGGTAGTGTATGGCTGTCTTGTGCGATGTTGGTTTACTTCTAACACACTAATACAGACGATCAGAGACATGAAGCTTGACACGGGAAAAATGTAGCAAATTGACTACAAGAAGTATTTGTCTTTAAAAGGATAGATTCGATATGTTGAAGATAGTCTTTGGTAAGGTGGAAAACATAATGACTAATATAAAGATGTCAATTAAAAGTAGAAAAAGAGTGTTCAAGTACTACATAGAACCTATACTATTGTATGAATGTGAAGCGAGGACAATGGGTAGACAAGTTAAAAACCATCTAATGACACTGGGGTGTGGATTCTGATTGGGGAAAAATTAACTAGACAACCACATGAAACTCCATTCAAATACTACAAGGCAACAGAACAAAACATACTGCGTAACAGACACATAGATACTATACAAGCTCTGTAAGGCAGCATACTCTGATAATGTATACATAACGGCCGCTTTCCAATAATACTACACACGTCTATAACCAGTGGTAAATGCGCATACACAAACATACATACTTTCCTAAAGTAGACTCTAGCCAAGTTCGCATTGCAGCTATATAGAGGCATGTATATTGAGTTGATGTGAAATATTTTTGGTTATTTCTCGCACCCGGATGTAATAGGCGACAACTCACAACACAGCTACGATGCGCGGACAGAGGTAACCTTATCAACTTCGCATATTGATCAATCTATATAAACCTCCCAATAACATAGCACACCATCCTTCTTCAAACCCCAATCGTTTTCAATGTCACAAGAATAACGAACTACTGATATTTAAGATCAGAGTGGCATATGCTGATACTGTTTGTGATATCTCCTACTCATACCACCTGTTTTAACTGAATGAGGACACATACACCTAACCCATAATTCCCAACCGCCACATATGAGAAAAATCGAGAGTAGTGCTATTGATTTTTGTTGGATATCGCGACAATAGGTGTTAATCTCTTAATCCCCTACCAACCTTTATATGAACCTTTATTAATAACGCGAACTATTTACAATGGCGGGGATATCAGGAATATTATTAACCTGACTTGGTCATTACGAGGATGATAATCCCATGGATTAGCCGTTATGAAGATGCGTATTGATTTTTTTGTAACACCTGTTATGGTATTGGGTATATCATATTTTGATTTTTAAGTTAGGTTATATTTTGTAACTCGTAGGTACAACGGTGAAATCTGCTGCCTGTGTTTTTCATCACCGGTGGGACTTGTGGCTGCGGCGACACGGGCGGATAAAGCGACCCTACACCTTATGATCACCTAGACACCCACATGTTGATGACTGGCAATTTTACCAACGACAAAGTACCGAGATTCGAACCTGTCACTTCCACAGTGTCTGGGGTACCATCTAAACATACTCCGCAACCAGCACACCACCTCTCCTATTCTAAATATAGCCGGGTTAATAACACCAGAGCTCGAAATCACAACTAAGTAACCAAATATTATTCTACCACTAGACAACCCCACTGGGATTCGAACCCGCTGATAGTGTTCGGAAGGGTTTATCTAATTACTCATCCACTCACCCCACCCCTTAACAATGAATATCACAAGGTCATACCCACTAAATGCAATAATACCGGTCATCTTTACATTTTTAAAGTTTTAATTTTTAATCTGTATGATGATAGTGTTTAAACCACTACGACCGTCTACGGCTCACTAGTAACCGCTACCCACTCCTTAACACCGACTTTCGCTAAGCCATACCCATTAAAATCAATACTACTGGCCATTTGACATTTGTAAGGTTTTCATTTGAAGCTCTAAAAAGATATGATGATAGTGCTCGGAAGCATTTACCTACCTACACCGCCACTCATCCATCCCTTAACAACGAATGCCGCTAAGCCCCGCCCACTACAACCCATGATAACAGTAATCATTAAATTTTAATTCTTAAAATAAATTAAAAAAAGTCTAAAAAAAGGGGAGGTAATATCACAAAAACAGACGCTTATTTACTCCTGAGTTATGTCCCGCACCTGCTTCTTTGCGCTTACTAAAAAACGACAGCACCTACCGGCACCTGCCGCACCTCCTTTATTCTTAGTAAAAGAGGTGCGCACTTTCTCCTTGGGGCTAGTAAGCAACATATATAACTACTCTTGTTCACTGACTGGTGGATGTGTGCTGCAGTGGTGACTTGAGTTGTAAGACAGGTGGCTAGCTCAGCTTCCACTCTGCAGTGATATAGAAGGAACATTAGGATCTAGACAACGACCAATCTCATTCTGTTGCAAAAGAGATTGTGACAGATTAGTTTTCCCTACTTCCAGTGTCCCTCGCCAACAGGTGAATCGACTCCGACTTCTAATATACGTGTTATTTACGTCCCCTTAAAACTGTCGTTTGTCGGTCTTCGTGTCTCCATCTTGCTATGGTTGAGGAATCGACGTGTTGCAATGACCATAAAACTTTGCCTGGGGTCGCTTAGCTACAATCAGGTTCTACCAAACTAGATAGGTTAACTGGATACCTTGCACGTAAACGGGAGCGATGGTGGCGAAGTGGCTGGGATGCTTGCCTGCCGGTCTGGTAGTCAGGTGTTAAAATCCCTTTCGAGGCTGGGATTCCAACCCCATCCCTCATTAATCTGACTCCCAGGTCGATCCAGCCAAATGTAAGTACCTGGGTCTCACGATGTTCTTGATGATAAGTGCGTGAGATGGTCGTTGTCTAGGTATCGATGCTCCTGGTGTGTCAATTGAGCTATCTAACTGTCTCACAATGCAACTCACCCCAGTAATACACATCCCTCCGTCATTAAACTAGATTGAGATGGCGCACATAATCCTTTAATACAGAAAGAACACGGACAAACGGAACATCCTTATATATCCAGACACAATATAATCCATAGAATATAAATATCCTCCTCACAATTTAACACCTACACATCACTGTCTTCTCACGGCCTGCTTCATCTCGAATCCATAAGACAGGTAATCCAGCTCCTATCCACAGCTGGACCTCACACAATACACCCACACACATGGGTCTAGTCTCCACTAACTATAAACCCACTCTGGGTTCAGGCCTCCATTAACTATGTAACCCCCACTGGGTTTCAAGCCTGTCTTCACAACTCGGAGAACAACACAACCACCAATCCGCTCGGCGCTAAAACATCAACTCTCCAGAAGTCCCCTGACTTCACACGAACCGAACCCCAGTCGGTCTCAGCTTCCACTGCCTAGTCAAAGTTTTCCACTGTCCTTTAACCCTGCTGTCTAGCCCCTCCCTGGGCTCCCAACAACATTACACCCCAGCCTAAAAACTGTCTTTCTCCCCATCCACCCTAGGGGTCTGCACTCACAACCGCCCCATTATTTCTCAGGGTTGATTGTTTTTCTCGTAGCCAGGTCACTCACCTTACTGTCAATGACCCAGGCATATGTCACTGGGAAATTTCCTGGAAGTAAATGCAGATGGCATGATGTATAAAACATCACATGCTGAATGCGATTTATCTAACACATGGGGTTAGCATCACGTAGCCAATAAACTTCTTGGCGTGAAAAAGGGTCCTTTAATTAATTTATCTTTTCATGTAAACGGAGGAAGTCAAGGACGATAGAATGCAAATCCAATATAACTGCCCGTGGAAATCTGATTCACTGGAGCCCAGGTCTTTGGAATTAGTGTAATTAACGTTATAAGATATTTACAAAAAGTAGAACTTGTCCTTTTCCTCACCTGAAGGCGTAATGGGTATGCGGTAGAAGTTAGTAAAGGATAACCTTTTACGCCATGAGGCTTATTGAGTATATTTTGGTAGCCCCATATTCGTAGACCTTGAGTTTCTAGGTACCCATTTTAAGGCTTCATTTTAAGAGAGGGGGGGGAGGGGGGCGACAGAAAAGGGTGTGGGGTGTTGAAAAACAAAATGCCCACTGCGATGGGGTTTTGAACACATGACCTCCAGGCAGATAGGCAGGCAAGCGTGATGGTCACTCCTCTCTTGTAGCGTCCCCTTACTGCATTTCCTTGAGTATATGTTTATATACGGTTACATCTTCAAGGCTATTATATCTTTCTGAAAATGAATCCCATAATTTCAATTGTCTACCACGGTGAAATTACTGCAGTATGTACCTAACAAGATGCAGGGAAATATGCCAGGCAAAAATCCTGCAATCTATTGTTTGTGTCATCATTATTCATATTATTTCTTTCTTAGCCCAGCTTTGCTTATTCTAGGCTATCTAATAATAATAATAATAATAATAAGTCTTTATTTTCAAAGGGTTAAGAATTGGGCACGCAGGCCCGTCTGACATTCTGCCCTTCTTCTCTATTTCCTCTCATACATTCTTTCATTCAACATCACTTATGAAGCAACTTTTGACAACAAAAGAACATTAAAACGCATGAAAAATAATCAATAACAAATGACTCACTGAAGCAGTGTTTAAAATGGGCATTATAAATACCTAAGGAGGGTGTAACGTGCCATACATAAGGGAATGTTTTTTGGCTAGTTGTCGTTTGAGATAAGTTACCATTATTGTCTTTTTTGTATTATTTGTTATGGGGGCATGTAGTCTGTACTAAGGTAGTGTTCAAACAGGTTGCGAATGTATGAATCATGATTGGTGGTGTCTTTGATTTCTTGTGGAAGATTTTCTAAGACTACTCTAGGTTATTTAAGAGAAATGTTAGGAACAGAACTGCGAAATGTTCTCCACTTTCATTGACGTTACCGAGGCTTTTGATACAGTCAGTAGAGAAGGACTGTGGAAGATTATGGCAAAATATGGCTGTCCACGAAAGTTTGTCCAAAAGTGCGGTTATTTCATGAACGCATGCAGGCAAGAGTACAGGAAAATAGTGAACTGTCTGAGCCCTTTCCTGTCACCAGTGGAGTGAAGCAAGGTTGTGACCTGGAACCAACACTGTTTAGCCTCATGTTTTCAGCTATGTTGACGAATGCCTTCGAGAAAATTCATTGGCACCTTGCCGTCTTGACAGACGATAGTTTGTGCTTCAAAAAGGCATAAAAACTTTTACCCATGGCGGTAGCGAATGTGACTGGTAAGACTAATTCGCGCTGTAAATGTGCGTTCACAGTGGGTGCATGTGAACACGTGGTTATTTCCACCATCATACACCATCTTACGTCTCACACGCTCGGTGTGTGACTTGTCTGAAATAATGTTCTCCTTTGTCTTTACTCCATTTCTGATATTTGCCCTCCATGCAACACGTTCAGCGGCGACTTGCTCCCAATGTGCGTTACCAATGTCTGTATCAGTCATGTCCCGCTTATACACATCTTTGAATCGTAGTAGAGGCCGACCCTAAGATCTCTTAACCATCTGTAATTCACCAAAAAAGATGTCCTTTGGTATTCTACCATCATCCATCCTCCTATGATGTCCTATCCATCTAAGTCTACGAAGACTGAGCATGGAATAAACCGTCACACAACCTGACCTTTCCAATAATTCAGTATTAGTGATTTTGTCTTGCCACTTAATACCAAGAATTCTTCGCAGACACCGCATATGAAAGCTGTTTAAACGTTTCTCTTGATGTATGTTGTCCAGGTTTCACTGCCATAAAGAAGAGTACAATGGACACAGGCTTGATAGACAAGGACTTTTGTTTTGGCAGTAAGCTTCCTGTTCACCCAGACTCTTTTTCTGATCCTGTTCATCCATTTGCAGTCGGTCCAGCAGGAGAGCGTGCTAGCCAATAACGCGGCCACTTCTGTGTGGCTGGACAGCACTTTAATTACCCAATAGAGCTGTTGCTAGAACCGCTGTGTCATGTCTTGTACGCAAGTCACATTTTCTGATCATTATCATCGCCACCACCATAATCATCATCGTTATTATCACCACCACTATCAAAGTCACCATCACCATCATCATCATTATTATTACCACCACCATTATCGTCACAATCATCATCATCATCATCATCATCATCGTCACCACCACCATCATCATTATCATCACCACCACCATAACCATCATCAGCATAATCATCATCCTCCTCATCATCGTCACCACCATAATCATCATCATTAACACCATCACTATCATCATCACATCCACCATCATCGTCACCACCGTCATCATCATCGTTATCGTCACCACCATAATCATCTTCATCCACATCATCACCACCACCATAATTATCAGCATCATCCTCATCATTATCATCGTCATCACCAACATCATTGTCAAATGCATTGCTGACTGGCGTGGCAATCTCGCTTCTCAATATTTCGCGACCCCCAACAACATGTATCAATTCGTATGCTGACGCTCTTCCGTACCTGGACACAAGGCCGTCAAGAATGTTCTCTCAACAGTCTGTAGTTTTCTAAACAGTCTGTGATTTCATATCACAAGAAAACTGCAACATTGGAAGGTTGTATTAGTTCTTATTTTCTAGATCCGCTGACCATCACATGTAACAAGGTTGATGCATGTACTTTACGGGTCGTTGCAATCAATCGCATCGTTGGGGGGGGGGGGGGGTGTTTGTTATTGACTGCATACGTTTATGCTCAGTAGTTTGTCATTGTTTTCTGAGCGACAGACACTCAAAATCAACACAATGCGGGCTGATGCGCAGGAGTTCGAATCGCGTTCCACTGTCCGTTCGTTACAAACGCCGGAAGCAGATGTAAAGAATCTCTTAATTATAGTTATTTGTAAATACAGGTGCCACAGCATGCAAGGGGAATAACTAACATTAACATTAATGTAACTCTAAATTTCGTCTTTACTTCCCCTGTTGAATGTTCTACGGTGAAAATCAAAGTAACCACACAAGGACCCTCGGTAGCGTAATGACGGGGCACTTGCTTACCGACCAGGAGGTAATGAGTTTGATCGGCATTTGGGCTATTTGTGATTAAACAAGAAAACCGACCTGGGATCCCACGTCGACCCAACCTAACATGAATGCCAAGAATATCTTAAGAAGTCCAGGCGGCCGGTGTGACCTGACCATAACATCCACCGAGTGACAATTGATCTATACAATGCACCGTATGCCCGATGCTGCTTAAAGTGTGAAATCAACCTCGGGAGAATCCCAGCCATCCTATTATGCCTCTCGGCAGATGTGAAGCTCCACTACCTTATCGGTTTCTGGGCTTTGATATAGGGAGAAAGGCTCTGCAGGTTGCCCTACCACTAAGTCCACATGAATAAAGCAGCATGGAGTTTACTCAAGGTATCCATGCATATTGAGGATATTTGTAGTCTTACACGACGACACACCTGATTGTGTTGCCAGTATCACAGAAGCAGTTCATGCATGTTGGGGATGCGATATTTGTAGTCTTACACTACAGCACACACCTGATTGTACTGCCATTACCACACAAGAGTGTGTGTGTGTATGTGGAGGGAGGGGGGGCGGGGGAGGGAGGTGAGTCTATGTATGTGTGTGGGTGGTGTGTGTGTGTGGGGGGTGGTTGTATGAAGATCACACTTTCAACAGCATCAACAGTGGACTCCGTATTTCACACACACCCGCGCGCGCACACACACACACACACACACACACACACACACACACATACAGTACTGCTCTGTGTCTGAATGTAGACAAGCAGACACAGCAGCATCAGAAAACGACACACACTTGATTTATTGCCGCCATCTTTAATTACGTCGCATGTAAGACATATATCTAATTGTTTGCAATTCATATAGGAAATATAATGCGTCAAGAATAAACAATCAGAGCAGCCTATTTCCATCTGCTCACACATCCAACCATACAAGCTGGGAACCCGGTGACATTCGCACTGATGGTCATTGTTCCTCTTTATGACAGGATCCGATAGGGATTTTCCTTCAGTATCTCAGTGTCCGATCCAGTCTTCTTTTCTGCAGGATGGACTATCCCGTTGTTCAATCGGTGGCCTCGTTTCTAGACAGATATATCCTATGTGTTGGTAAACATAGATCATAAGTTAATGTATGATGATCATGTCATTGTTGTTACTGAGTCTCTGATAGTTCAATCGATCGCACACTTTTCATAATTACAGTGTGCATTAACATATCTCTGACCAAGTGATAAGTCTTCATAATTATTCACTGCGTTCCTCTTATTCAACCTTGAGTCAACACGTTGACATGTTTGATAGTAACGATGGCCTTGATATCCTCCTGGGATAATCACATGCTCTACAACTCGCAGATTTGACGTCGCTCAGACGAGACCTAGTCTGCTGATATAAATATCACAGTTGCTGTATGTGTTGGCCACGTGTTATAGATCACGATGGTCATTTAGATGGCATTTAAATATAAAATTCATTCACTTCTGAAATAAACACGTCTACTCGTGTTGGTGGTTCGAACTTTCCTTCAGGTGTTCTGGCAGGTCAGTCGTTTTTATAAACCGATTGACCTATTTACTGTCCGTGATCACAGTTCGCGAGTTGTCCGTGCGCTCATGTATTTTCAAAAACCTACTGGCCAAGTTCATCGTGGCCGTACATGTTTCTCATTCCGTGATATCTAATGTTTGTCTTGCCCGATTCATCATCATCATACTATGTCTCCTTTACTCAGACACTATCATCATTTTTCTATATTATGGGACATGGCAGAGGGGCGCATATATACTGTGTCACATTTGTGACCCGGTGTAACAACATGCAGTTGCGGCTGTATATTTCTTATTCCACAACATTACACTGATAGATTTACGCAAAGATGAATAACTCTTAACTAGAATTCAACGAGTCTCACTCCCAGTGACCCCAGCATAAGCTCACTGGATGTTTAAGAACTAGTGCTCTTGTTCATTCGGCCATTCGTGCAATTTTCATTCTGTTTGTTGTTTTTTCTTCATAATGTTCATAACACTTTACCAGACTTTAGTGACGTTTTATTTATTTGTTATTTGTTAGGTTGGTGAATCGACTGAAAGAGTTTGAAGTGCATTGTCGTTCAGGTAGTTTGACCCCTGAAAAGGGCCGGAAACTATTGGAGTTCGGTTGGAGTAAACTCTCGTTCTGACGTGGTACTAAAGTACCTTCTCCACACGGACTGTGTTACAAAATCCCAATTCCCAGTTCTATGCTTGGAACCCACTACAAGCCTGTTGACAATGAATTATTTCAAACTGCGCAGGAATAGCATTACCAACCTCGGGAGAATCCCAGCCATCCTATTATGCCTCTCGGCAGATGTGAAGCTTCACTACCGTTCTTCCACATCTTATTGGTTTCTGGGCTTTGAGATAGCGAGAAGGGTTCTGCAGCACAATTCTTGAGAAGATGTACTTTAGTTCTTGATCTGGAGAAAATTCTATAATCGAATCTCACTCCCATAGACGCAAGCCGTTTTCAGAACTTAGACGACCTGAACGGCTATGTGATTTTAGCGTTAGAACTCGCATGTCTGGAGTAGCTTTCATAACAAACGAAAAACTAAAAAAAAAACTGTCATTTACTGCCAATATAGTACCTTGCGGTGCATGGCAGAGGAGTCTTTGAGCGTGAGGAATTAAGGCCGCCTGGCTAGTGCAATCGTCGTGAACTGTGCAGGTTAGGATTTTCTTTTTGCCCCCGACAGAAAAAAAAATCCCACAACTTACCAAAGGATCGAACCCGGGTCTCCCGAATGAGAGTCCGGCGTTCTAGTCACTCGGCCAGCCGCTCCTCGTATAAAAAACGATAAACTAAATAAATTTGGTGTTAACTAAAATGTATGTTCAGAATATGCATTTATTTCACATGAAAACCTGCTAATTCAACATATTATATCTTAATATTCTTTGCATCATCATCAGCATGTTCCCTGACAAATGTGGTAGTCGCTAATCTCTCTACACAGATCTCGGTCCTTGATTTTTCTGAATCAGTTCTTTGACCATAACGCGTCATTTCTCTTTGTCCCCTCTGTCTCCTCCACTGCTGATCTTACAAGTTGCCACTGTGCTGGCAGTAATTTGTGAAGACAATTGCAGCTATTTATTAAACACACGAATATCTACCATCTATATGCCGCTGCACTCAGGCATGAAAGGCAACAAGCAAGCTGATCTTTTCCCGAGCATGGCGATGATAGAGGTTAAGAAGAGCAATGGATAGACCAGACATCATCTTTAAGAAATGCTGGACGAACGGATACATTTAAATAAATCTGGGAATCTGCTTCCATGTCCAAAGTGAGAAAAATGGAAGTGAAACGAGGAGCCACCAGACATCAACATTTTGTCAAGAGCACAAGACATCTCACTAACACAGAATTGGTACGATCAGTTGATATACGCAGGAGACAACAACAGACATCAACATTTTGTCAAGAGCACAAGACATCTCATTAACCAACACAGAATTGGTACGATCAGTTGATGTACGCAGGAGACAATAACAGACATCAACATATTGTCAAGAGCACAATACATCTCATTAACCAACACAGAATTGGTACGATCAGTTGATGTACGCAGGAGACAACAACAGACATCAACATTTTGTCAAGAGCACAAGACATCTCATTAACCACACAGAATTGGTACGATCAGTTGATGTACGCAGGAGACAACAACAGACATCAACATTTTGTCAAGAGCACAAGATATCTCATTAACCAACACAGAATTGGTACGACTTGGGAACGTAAGATAGAAGTACCCCAGAAGTCGGAGTGGGATTCCCTGATTGCGTAGGGCACCAGTAATACTGAAGAAAAACTGTCAGGTAAAGCATTAAGAGCTGGTCTCCGTTTCCAAAGGCTTGCGAACGCGGTTCGTGAGCCGCGTACCAGGCGTTCGAAACGAGCTGTGACCGATTTGGCAGCAGACAGTGTCGCGTTGTGTTAAAACGTGTTAGTATGGGAGCCGGTCGTTCAGAAAGCAATGGCAAACTACTGAATGCAATCTTGCCAAGACATCAACAACAGCAATGCTGGTGTTGACAACGATGTCCTGTAAATATGATATGAAAAAAATAGCATTAAGAACATTATGAAAAAGAAACAAAACAAACTAGCACAGAAAATAAAGCACAACTTTGTTTAGTAAAATAACTAAAGGACCTTTTATATGCTGTAAGGCGTACTGTGCTTATGGTGCTAGTCTCATACTTATATTGACCAATCACCAATATCACTCCAGCCGCCTTTACTTTCTATGACATTTCCTGGTTCCCATTTTATCTCGATCGACCTGGGAACACAGGTAAATCATCATCAAGTGCCATGTCAGCTGGGATAGGCGGTCATGTCTCTCCTCATATCTCGATCTTTGGTGTTCTGGCTCAACTCTGCTGCTGATATTTTCCCATGACACCGTCTCAATCCCAAAAGCATCATTTCTCTTGGTCGGCCTCTGCCTCTCTTTCCCTCGAACTGTCTAGTTATCACGATGTTCTGCAATAGCCTATCTTCTCATCACATGACCAAAGAAAGTTGTTTGTTCTTTCTTATTATTATATATAATGTTCCAATTTCATTAGCCTCTTTCAAGCAATCGTTGTTAGTTACTCTGGCAGTCCAAGGAATTTACAACATTCGTCTTATGAACCACATCTAGGTTGCTTCCAAGTTCTTCCTAACTTGTTCATTTAC
Organism: Cepaea nemoralis; assembly: GCA_014155875.1. Taxonomy (NCBI): domain Eukaryota; kingdom Metazoa; phylum Mollusca; class Gastropoda; order Stylommatophora; family Helicidae; genus Cepaea; species Cepaea nemoralis. Next base: position 200,847 of record JACEFZ010000337.1, on the reverse strand, counting down.
ATTCCAAGATTCACTGCCACACAGCAAAGCAGACTCTATGTAGCACTTCAGCAAACTCTTTCTTACATTAAATGATAGTGACTTATTACATAAGATGCTTTTGATTGTCTGAAATGCAACTTTTGCGTGTCCTATTCTGCTCTTAATCTCTGTTGTGCACCTTTCATCTGATGTTATAAATTCTCAGAGGTATTTAAAATTATCCACTTAGTTAAGAATTTCTCCTTCCATTTCCATTTAACATTATGGTATTACATGATTCTTTGATTCACCATTGTTACTGTTTTCTTTATATCCAAGGAGAGGCCTTTCTTTTGCAATCCTTTACTACAATGTCCATCAATTCTTGTAGATATGTTGCATTAACCACCACCAATACTCTGTCAGCTGCATAGCGTAAATTGTTTATATTAGTTATAATCTCCGATTAGTATTCCCGGCTTCTCTTTGATCTCTTTCATTAATGCTTCACTATAGAGAGAGAGAAGAGATCTGGTGACAAAACATATCCATATCGTACTCCTAGCTTTATTTGGTCATATTTGCCGTCTTTGTTTCTCATTTTAATTGCTGCTACTTGGTTCCAGTAAATATGTTTTTATTGTTCTCAGATCTTTCCCATCAATCTTCCAACGTTTTAATTAGTTCATCATGTTTCACTTTATCAAATGCCTTAGTATAATCTATGAAGCACTAAATATATGTCTTTCTGTGTCTCTGTTGATCTTTCTATTAGTGTTCATTACCAGGGAGTGCGTTTGCCATTGTCTCTTTAAGTTCGATGCTTGTCTAATCACTGGCTTATTTAATCCATGTTCTCACTCAGTCGCTGGCATACTTTACTCGTTTATCTAGGTTATTGGCTCTCAACGTAAGAAAATATATCAAATGCTCAACCTTTGAAGTGTTTATAAAATAACGCCGTCCTAATTCGATCCTTTATTATGGGGCAGTATCCCAACGAATCACACAACACGCAGGTAATTCATTAATTCACCCTATTCGCATTTACACTGTGTCCTTTAGTTCTGTCCCTTTCAATCGGATTCGAAATTATCGTCAAGCCTGCCATTGCACTATTTCACACTCACCTATGGCTTACACTTACGTTACATGTCCATAACTATCCTACTCACGCCACAGCTGCTTGACAGCATCTTCTCCATAGTCGATTAACTTTGACAACGACCCATCTGTGCTGCTTGTGCTTCATATCCAATTCCTCCGCTATTAAGCAGTGTTTCGTGCCCCGTATCCTTTCCATTGGTTCTTGATAGATATCTTCGCATGTTCCTTCATTGTATACTTCAACTGTCTCTTCCTAATGTTGACAATTAATAATTAGCCTCTCAGAATTCTGCCGTGATGACCTTCCTTCTTGCCATTCTTCCTTGCTCTCCGCCGTCTGTCTGTTGTTGACGTCATTATCTCTAAGTAAGCGCTGGTGCTTTCACTGTGCACTTTATACTTTTACTTTTAGTTTCCCGATACTGCCTTTTCTCTACTGCTCTACATGGCATTCATAATGTATAATTGCATTGTTTGTATTATTTCCTTCCACAAATCCATACTGTTCTTTACCAATTTACATTTATATTTTCGTTTGTCTCATTATAATTCTAAGTAGAAGCTTAGTGACATGGTTTATGAGATTAATTGTACGAAAGTCATTGCATTAAATTACACCTTGTCTGTTTGGTGTAGCTATAAATACAGATTTCAGCTCAGTGATATCCACTGCTGTAAATATCATTCAACTTCTTCTTCTTTTAGAGTATGTGGACCTTGTAACTTACTTTCTTCTGTTAATTCTTCCCTTTCTCCATCATATAAATTACTTATATAATCATTCCACCACTTCATTATAGCATCTTCCTCCAATAATAAACACCCAATATTTACTCATATGTTTCTTCCTGTGAGCTCACTGATTTGTTTGTGCATATATTTTTTCTCAGTACTTCTAATTTTTCTATTGTGTTGTCATATGGCTCAGGTGTTTATCCTTTCTTCATGTGTTTGACAGCTTCAGCGACTTCTTCTTTTAGAGTAGGTTCTAAGTTAATTCTTCCCTTTCTCCATCGTATAATTCTCTTATATACTCATTCCACCTCTTCATTATAGATGATTTCAAACGCCCAATATTTACTCCTATTTTTCTTCATGTAAGCTCACTTTTTTGTCTGTGTATAGTTTTTGTATCTTTAACAGAATTTAATTAAACTTTCCCGCACCGCTCGTTTAACCAACTTTCTGTTGCCTTCACACGCTTATCTATTATTTCTGTCTTTATCTTATCATACCCTTGTTGGTCATTTCTACTCTGTTTTCTTTTGTCCATCAAACTTATCATATTATTGATATTTGCCCATTCTATTAGTTTCTCTCCACTTTCATTTCTTGTATCTAAACCATAATTCCCCACCACATCCTCCAATTTTAGCTTTCCTAATTTTGCATTAACATTTATTATTATTATTATTATTATTATTATTATTATTATTATTATTGCTTGTGATTTAATTTGAGACTATTTCGTAAAAGTGTTCTATTTCTTATCACTACTACTTGTTGGTGAGCAAACGTGTATAATATTTATATATATATATATTGGTTTGCCTTTCATATGGACTATAATAACTCCAGCTGAAATACACCAGTAACCATTAAATGACTGGGCTGTCTTTTTTGTTGTTTTTTTTTTAAAATCAAATATTAGTCCTACTTCCTTCTCACGTGTATTCCCTCCATAATAAATTATTGTGTTTGTCGGTTATAATTTTTCCCAATCCCTTCCATCTCATCTCACTTATGCTCACACAGATAGTCGCTATCAAGCTGCAAGAGATTTTGGACAGGGGGAAGCTTCTTCCAAGAGGTCTGGGGAGCTACAGGCCGGGAAAAGATATCTGGTCAAATGCAGCCACTTTTGCCTTTGATGTGTATGAGGGGTTCCAGAGCAGACAGGATACGATGGCGGCAGAGCTTGATCTCGAGGATGCATACAACAAAGTTCGATATGATATTTTGATGATCGCACTGATGGAGAAGGGGGTCAATCCCTGGTTGGTGAACTGGATAGCAGCCGTCCTGCATTCTCATCGGGTTGCTCTCCGTCTGGGTGAATGGACCTCAGAGCCACATATTTTAACCCCGGGACTGCCACAGGGATCTGCAATCTCACCGGTGCTCTTTAACGTGTATACGAGCAAGATTGCAAATCTAGAAGCGCCAGGGGTTGGAAGGATACTAATATTTGCAGATGATATTCTTGCATATAGGCAGGGGAGAGATAGGGTTCAAACAGCCCAGGAGCTACAGGCGACAGTAGACAAAGTCATTGACTGGTGCACAAAGTTATTGACTGGTGCACTGAAATGAGTGCTGCCATCCACCCGGAAAAGGCAGCTGTTTTGTGGTGCTCTCTGGACAACAGAATTGTGAGAGCTGATGTCCCAGGCCTCACGATAGATGGTAGAAACGTCAACAGAGAGAACAAACTGAAGTATCTGCGAATCACATTTGACAGGAGCCTGTCCTTCAAGGACCATGTGGAGACGGTTGTGACAAGGTCTCAAAAGGGACTCAATGCATTTAAAACCATGGCGGCAATGGACACAGAGCAGAGAATGCTCTTCACACTATACCAGCATTTGATCCTCTCAGTGATTGATTATGGACTAGGACTGCTCACTGTCTCAAAGAGTCAGGCTGGAAAAATTAAAGCGCATACAGAACGAAGCTATGCGGGACATTCTGGGATGCACCAGAGACACCCCAGTAGGTTGTATGCGTTACATCCTTGGTCTGCCGACTGTTGCTGGTAGGCTCAAGGTGATGCAGGTGAAGGCATACATCAGAGTAGCTGAAGACACAGATCACCCGTTGCATGAGGCGCTGGACGCCGTTAAAGGTCAGCTACTGATAAGAGGGAAATCATGGATGGCTCAGGAGGAGGATACGATCAGACAGGTGTGCTACTTGGAGAACATTAAGCGAGGAGAGGAGTGGGTCAGAGTGCCAGCGGAGCAGTCAAACTTGTGCAGAGTTATAATCAAATTGAGCCGGGAGTGCAGGGAGTGGCCAGCAGGGGCCACGGAAGTGGAAATCAAGCAACTAATTCAGGATAATGCTCGCTCAGGTGATGTGATTATCTACACAGATGGGTCGGAGGTGAAGAGGTAGGAGAAGTGCCTGAGGGTTCTTAGCAAAAGCTAATGGTCGAGAGCCTGGCATATGCTACCACAACATCTAGCTTAAGAATGGAGGTGGAGGCGGTCAGTGCAGCTTTCCGCTGGATGGAGAATACGATACACACACACACACAAATCGTGATTGTAACTGACTCAGAAAGCATGCTGAGGAAGGTGAGGACAGGCAAGCTTCGGGCAGAGTGGCTTGCTTCGCTTCGGAGGTCACGGGTGGCAAGCATCGCCTCGATACTTTATCCGGAGCATGCCGGTGTGCTGGGGAATGAACAGGGGGACAGACTGACTGGCTCTGCAAAACTTGGTGGAGTATTGATGCATGACAAGGCAGACGTGGTTGCGGCTTTGTGGGAGCACGTGTACAACTCGGAGGAGCAAATGGATCACCATGGTCTGGCAAGAATGAGACAGCGTGGAGTGACGAGGGGATCTGGCAGACGCTCAACGCTCAGAGGAAAGGCGAGACGGACATATAATCAGATTGCTACTGGTACTATCGGTGTTTGAACTCTTCGCTGGCTGCTGGGGATGGGGACGGACCGCTTATGGGAATGCCCCGAATGCTGCTATGTCCGTTCCTTAATAAATCAATCAATCAATCAATCAATCAATCAATCACTTAAGCTAGAATATTCATGTTCAGATTTTCCATTACTCTTATCACATTGTTAAACTATCCCAACTCAGTTAATGTCCTAACATTCCATGTTCCTATTGTAAATGTATTTCCCATTTTAAATCTATTCGTTATGACTTTGCTATCAGTAGCTGGACGACGGTCTGGCGTCACCTGTAGCTCATGACTGTCTCTGCCGGACGAGTATGTCCTAAGACAGCCATTAACGTCGTTCACTGCCGTTGATATGTGACTACTCATGAAATCTTGGTAAGATAATGTAGTGTTTCCCCTTGGCTTTCAGATCCACATGGGGGATTTTACCTCTGCCTTTGACAGCCATGTCCGGCTGTCAGTACAAGTGAGTATCCTGCTCTGCTCAGTTGCAGAATCGTCCACTTATCCCGGTATATAAAGTAAAATATAGATTTAAATGACGTAATGTAAGGTAAATATAAATTAAACTACTCATAGTTTTAAGTCAATTAATGTAAGCTAAACATATAATAACATATATATATATACATTTAAATGACTTAATGTGAGCTGAATATAAAGCAAAATATAGATTTAAATGACTTAATGTAAGCTAAATATACAGTACATATAAATTTAATAGAATTATTGTAAGCTAAATATAAAGTAAAATATAGATATAAAAGACTTTAAGGTAAATATAAAGTAAAACATAGATTTACAGTATTTAATATAAGCTAAATATAAAGTTAACTACTCATAGTTTTAAATTAATTAATTTTATATATATATATATATATATATATATATATATATATATATATATATATATATATATATATATATATATATATATATATACATAAATTACCCAATGTACCCTAAATATAACATAAACAACTCATAGTTCTAAGTCAATTAATGTAAGCTAAATATAAAGTTAAATATAGATTTAAATGACTTAATCTGAGCTAAATATAAAGTAAACTACGCATAATTGTAAGTCAATTAATGTAAGCTAAATATAAAATAAAACTATATTTAAATGACTTAATGAAAGCTAAATATAAAGGTAAATATTGATTTAGATCACTTAATGTAAGCTAGATTTAATGTAAAATACTCGTGGATTTAAATCACAAAATGTAAGCTAACTGTAATGTAAATACTCATTGTCTTAAGTTACTTGACGAATTGTTAATAAAAATAAAATCAGAAATAATAGAATAACATAATCTATACAATATTAAAGGGCAAAAGTATGACAATCTATATCCTATCGAAGGAAGTGGGGAACACAATATAAATATCTGAACTGCCCGGAGAGTATGAAACAAATAAAAACGTATTAATAGAAAAAAAAATAAAACAATTATAGACACCATGTGTTCCACTTATAACCTAGAAGGGTTGAACAGGATATTGTCTTTCAAAAACACTTGATGCAACAGAAAATATGTAATGGAAGAGTACTGTACAAAAAGAATACTGTTTTTACCAATTTTCATTTCAGTGTGAGCAAATAACTAATTAACAACATTAGCAAACCTATCCGAGAGTAATTACAGCCATACAAATCAACATCATTCACAGCAGATGTGTAGGGAAACTATAAAAACTACAATTAGTTTCATACACTTCAATCAACAAACATGTTGGATTTTTATATTTATATATTTTTCATGCTGCTTTAAGTGTATTTTAGCACGAAATATATATAAATATAAATACAACATAATGTTCACAGGTAAGTCAATTAATAAATTAGAAAATATATCCGCCACCACGGGGATTCGAACCTATGAGCATGAAGGCAGCGCTTGTAGTACAGGGTGTATTTTTACTGTGGGGGGTTTTGAAAATATTGCCCGTCCAAGTTTTGCGTTCACCATCTGTGGAGTTCATGCAGCATAAAAGATAAATACAAAACTTGGAACGGCTATATTTTCAAAAACCCCACAGTCATTAAAAATACACCCTATAGTATACACTAGTAGTAATACATATTTATCCATAAAAACACAATGTTGCCAATAAACTTCATTGACTTGTTCTTTTTGCGTTTAATGTCGAGAATGTTTCAACTGAGTGGTTTGCGGGCGAGATTCTACAATCGATTTGCTAAATGGTGATGATGGTGATGTGTTGTTTAACTGATTCAGTGCCAAAGAAAAAGTAGGGTTGGACCAAACAAGGTGACCAAACAATCAAATGAACAAGTATTATAATGTAAATTTACATTGACTGAGCCGTGTGGAAGATACCACGAAATAAAATATACAACACGGTTACCTTAATATGGCAATATATCGTCCTTCTGTCCAAATGTCAGGTCACATTTGGCGATAAATTATCCTTCGGCAATGAATTAGTTAAACCTAACACTGTGTATCAAATATAGTTTGTTATACTCAAGTCACCGAGTACTATTCTGGATTCTCCACATACTATTGGCTGAAGCCAACTAATGAAGGATTCGTTTCCAACAGCCTCTTCAGCATCTCAAACATCTGTTCTGCAGCCGACCGCTTAGATAATTTTCTCCGTCGTCCTTTTCCTACTGGGAATGATACAGATATTTGTTTTGAATATTATTTTCTTAATTACGAATAAACAATTTGATATTGCAGTATTACAATTACTAAAATGTAATATTACAATAGAAGCGAAAATGCTGGCCTAAATCATTAAGTTAAAATATCTAGCGACAGTCACATCATGTTAACTATGTATGAGACAAAGAATAAGAGTAGAATGGACCAAGCATAGGATGTATAAGAAGCTGTAAAGTATCTATATAATAAGTTACTAGTATTTAAGGCCAGAAAGAGAGTATTGGAATATGATATGGAACACTTGTACTGCTGTATGGCAAAAAATTCTGACATGTGAACAAACACATTAGGAAGAGCTATGAAACAATAGAGATGTGCATTCTGTTACCACGATTGCAGATACCCTGCACTGCCAGAGATATTTAATTAAAACGAGTGCATGGAAACGGCTACTGAAAGTTGAACATTATATTCAACTGTAAGAAGAAACAATAAACAATAATGTTGGGTAATGAGAAGAGAAACACTAGACAATATCGTGACGACTGAATAGATCAACAGTAGAAGATGAAAAACCAAGAGAAATGACAGATGCAGATCATGGAAAAACATCAACGCCTAGGTCTTTTAGCAGGTCACACAGTTATAGTTATAGTATGTCCACATTTGTTTGCCGCAATATAAACATCCATATCTAAGTAACCAACTGAGGGAAAATTATGAGATTTAGTATATAACCTTATCATTATGTCCACCCAACAAAATATTTTTTGTTCTGGAGATTTTACAGCAGATCTAAAAGTTTGTTTATATGCGGTATATAATTTACGACTTAGAGATTACGTCCATCATTTTAACAGTATTACAGCTTCACCAAGACACATTCCCGCATTTTAAAAAAAATTTCTCGTGATTTTCGTTTTGAAACAAACATCGCGAAGTTAAATGGGATTGTTCAGAAGTGTCTCCAAATGGGGGTTCTTTCATGAAACGTGATTTTATAAATAAACTAGCTGACAAGGCCCGGTTTCTGGCGGGGATCTATCTATCTATCTATCTATCTATCTATCTATCTATCTATCTATCTATCTATCTATCTATCTATCTATCTATCTATCTATCTATCTATCTATCTATCTATCTATCTATCTATCTATCTATCTATCTATCTATCTATCTATCTATCTATCTATCTATCTATCTATCTATCTATCTACCTACCTACCTATCTATCTATCTATCTATCTATCTATCTATCTATCTATCTATCTATCTATCTATCTATCTATCTATCTATCTATCAATCTATCTATCTATCTATCTATCTAGCTAGCGACCGACCGACCGACCGACCTACCTCCCTCCTACCTACCTCCCTCCTACATACCTACCTACCTACCTACCTAATGTTTTTTTTTTGCCTCAATATAAAAGAGACACTGACAACTATTTTCATAGTGCTAAACAAGTAATCATGTTCCGTCTCTGAACGGTAAACAGCAGAGTAGACAGTCTTTCACGAAGACTCAAAGCGGGTCTGTCACCCATGTGTACGTGTGAACAAACTACACAGACAGCTAAACAGATCCTTAAAAATGGAAACATGATGACTAAATTGCGGTATCATTTCTGGTCACTCCATACGCACATTAACGCACAGCTATTTGGAAGCTTTCACGAACTCAATATAAAAAGCTAACATGAATACTTGTGTACACTTTATTAACCAGCAGCTGAAGAAACAAGAAGGAAATGAAAAATAAGGTAAGAAATATAGTCCTTCTACTTTCCTGTTAATTTACAAATTATTTACCCCGTGCCTCTGTAAATTCTCTGTCTTTACTAATATTACACATTGCACCCTGCCATATACCTGGATCAGGATATGGATTATAAGACACACTTTGCACGGCATTAGTTCAAAAGAATGATAAGTGTGCAAGACGTTTTGGTGCAAGCACGAAAACGTCACGAAAAAGGGAGTTAGGCTTGAGCCGGCGTCCAGGTCGGACATGGTTGCTTGTCACTACAGCACGGCTAACACTATGCTACTTTAGTTAGAATAATGTATTGTGAAGTATAGTTGTAACATTTCTGTGGAGCGACTGCGTTGTCAGAATCGTCGTATTAAAGTGGATTTGTGTGAAGAAGACTATCCTAGCGTCGTCTTATAAAAGGTTTGGTTTTTCAGTGGCCGAAGTTTGGCTTTTCACTTTTCACCTAAAGAACAAGGAGAGTGAGACAACATAATATTTGTATTAGTAAACCCGTTTCTCTCGCTCCTTGGCAATGGGGTTTCGTACCAGTGATTATGAACTCGTGATTTATTATCAATTTATGACATATTTGCAGTAATTTAACGCTTATACAATGAATCGAGCCATATACATGTGAAGGCCAAGGTCATCTAAAGATTCTCATAAAAGGTCAATTACGTCATTGCATTCAAATTAGTGTGTGGAATAATCTCAAACCAAGTAACCAAATTTTTGAGCATTGGTGATGACATCATTATTTTGGTTGCGTACAACACATCCGGAAACAATATTCAGTTATCCAACAGTCTGCAGTTTGAAGAAAACGAAATACTATGTAAACTACAATCACAGTTACTGATATTGTGACACTTCTAAAAGAGCATGCTGAAAATAAATCAACCGTTTGCCGAGAAAAATTAGTGAGAATTCAGAACGGCAACAAATAAACTGTGAAATGGAGAAGGTGAATTGAAAGACATAGATCCTGAATCAAGGGCAATCACTTAAAGGTTTGTCAAGCTAATATTTAATATATGATATCAATTATATACTTACCGACCGCTCTGGGAGATACCAGACACGGTAAAAGTTGATCACTATTGGATGATATGCTGCAATCAATAAGCTGTTTGTTCTGATACAATCATGTCAATGATTTGATCTCATCTGTTCTTATGGTTTTAATCCAAAGCAATGTTCAGCTGCTATTTAATCACATTGTGCCTGATGTAGCACATAATAGAAGTCAACAAATATCACATTCAAGTAACGGCATTGAAGATTCATTTGGCCATCATTAATTATTTCGTACAGTTACTCAATTAAACAACAGATTGGCAACACTATTAGAGAATTTACGCAATTTCAGAACACTTAATTGTCTTGATCTGCATAAACATTTGATGTTTCGGCGACACGAACATCTTAACTTCATCTAGCATGTCGTCAAGATTAAGAGTAATCCAGTTTACTGATGGTTCTGAGGATATTTCTTAGATCACTATGCTGTTTATCATTTGATCGTATTCAATTACAATTCGTCTTCACAAATACAAAAAACACTGTTCAACGAGAAGTGAAATGAATTGACAAGTAAGCTTGTGAGTGGTTCCATTGGTCGTAAATCGAATGAAAGCGTTCATTGAAATTACGCAGTTACAAAGTACTATATTCAACTAGACGTATATATGACATGATAAGGAAGAACATGAAAGGAAGAACAGAAGGACAGACAAGTTGAGTTCAAGATGTTGATCAACGGTGTACGTAAATCATGACTGTGATCAACAGTATTACTGGTTCATCATTTAAATCTCGATAGATTGTGCTCATATAGGTTCGGATGCTGACCTGGTATAACAGACACTCCGAAAGAGACAACTACAGATTGTATGATAGTAACTTTGTAAAAGATGCTTAATAAAACGGCATTGAACTGTAAGATCTACACGTCAGGATTCGGTATACTCCAGTTCACATTTTATCTCAAATACTTGATCGTTATTACTGTGAGCCTATATTCTTCTACCAACGTATTTGTTGTTATACATATTGATACGTCATGAAAGAAGACTAACAGTTGTCAAAAGAAATTTGATATACGCTATTCACTGAGAACATTCGAAAGAAAATATTTTAGAATACGACAATACAGAACTAAAAATCCACATCAATTCGAACTACACTGAATTTTAAAATTATCATTGATCAAAGTTGAATTCCAGGAAGCGATATGTTGTTGGATGAAGTCAAATTGATACGTTAACATTGATAATTAAACATTTGGATGAAATCAATTGAATCTTATTTCGAAATCATGAACCAATATTCTCAGAACATTCAAATATTATGCTTAATTGGAGAAATTTTGTGAAAGAATTCGGAGGCAACGAAATTCGAGTATGCAGAACATTCATAAACAATTCTTGCATACATTAAAGGTCAATTTCGAGAAACAGAACTTATCGAAACGTACATTAATACACAGATCGTCAATAAGCCAAATGATAATTACATCTTGAAATACGTACTTCAATTAAGACAGTATGAATTACATACACGAAACATTCTACATGCAATTGACATTTTGAAGCTATAATCCTGTCCAGATGTTACTGGTTAATCAAAAGCAAGATACTCAAACATTCATTATCAAGTTACGAACTTCTTTCGCTACATTATCAAATCTGAGAGATCTCCATGCATGTTCCAACTGTAAGGGTATTTTCTCACATCGTACTGTTATTGAGGAATTACGCAAAGACATTGAATCATCAAACCCGCGGATCGATATTAATATACGTCTATTGTGTCGGGTCCAGAAGAAATTCCGATCAACATATTCAGCATAGACTATAATTTTTCGATCAATCGATCGCTTTGGATACATCGGTTGAGACCTCCTTTATATAGATGTCCGATTCCTCAATCATTAAATCTATCTCAGTCGTTGTCTGCATTGGAATATCGGATACTAGAAGACAATCTAACAAACTTCTGTGTTATCCATGGACAACAATTTATTTACCAATCACAAATTAGAAATACACGACGTTGTTAAATTGAATGAAAACATACAGGGATATGGTCGAAGAACTGTGTGATCAGAATGAAATCTAGATACTAAAATATAAATTACATTTAAAGAACTACCATTCGTCCAATGCACCTGAGGAAAGCTAAATAATAGTAATTTACATCACTTATCATCATCACAAATAAAATAATTTCATGTTGTTATCACGTGAAACCAGCACGTGATCATCTTACTAGATAAGGGTGTTCCTTAGTTCAAGGATAGTAAATTAGGGGAATTGTGTTAATTTGTTTATTCTTCGTTGGTTATAGTCAGTAAACCTATTTTATTTATGCTAAATTTTGGTATACATATTTTTTTTAGACACTATTCATGTGGTCTTGTAATTCAGTTTTGATTTTGCTATTACTACTTGCTGCTTGATCATACGCAATTGTTTGCCATTTGTTTTATCAAGATAATTGCAGCGATAGATAATAAAGGTACAGAGAAAAACACACATAATGTGAGGGTACGGTGAGGTGTGCTGGGATAGAAGCAACTCCCCTACGCAGATATAACAGTATACTAGAATTGTACCAAGATATGCGTTACATCTCTAGACGAATATGGAGGTGTACTGTGGACTAACCGACGTCATTAGACTAAGAGGTTTGGGGAAACTCTCTTTAGGCTGATACGCGAAGGCAGTCTATATGATACCGAGATATGACCGTTAGAGAGTTAAGAATGATTTTATGGATACCGAGTCATATAATTATATAAAATCAGCATTATGAGTTAGCTTCTCTGCATACATGTGTGAGCATTGGGCAATGGAACCATATTACAACAGTTGAGTAAAGGAAAAGATTTATCCTGCTGGAGAAAGAAATGAAAAGCATTAGATTTATCCTTAAAGGAGAAAAAAAAAGAATACGATTCGTCTATTGATCGGTGTTTACACAGAGAGAACTATGGTGTTGTTGGGAATTATATTGTTATTTGACTATGGTATTATTAGATTATTAATAATAATTATTATGTGAATAAGTTATTAGATAGTTAATGAGTTAAAGTAAGTTAAGTTGTAAGTGGGACAGACAGATGACACCACTTCTCTTTCCTTTCAGGGTAGAACAAGCAGAATAAACTAACAAAATGTTTGCAGCATTTTGAAGGGTAGAGGGGGTGAGGGCCATATACCTGGATCAGGATATGGATTATAAGACACACTTTGCACGGCATTAGTTCAAAAGAATGATAAGTGTGCAAGACGTTTTGGTGCAAGCACGAAAACGTCACGAAAAAGGGAGTTAGACTTGAGCCGGCGTCCAGGTCGGACGTGGCTGCTTGTCACTACAGCACGGCTAACACTATGCCGCTTTAGTTAGAATAATGTATTGTGAAGTATAGTTGTAACATTTCTGTGGAGCGACTGCGTTGTCAGAATCGTCGTATTAAAGTGGATTTGTGTGAAGAAGATTATCCAGCGTCGTCTTATAAAAGGTTTGAATTTTCAGTGGCCGAATTTTGGCTTTTCACTTTTCACCTAAAGAACAAGGAGAGTGAGACAACATAATATTTGTATTAGTAAACCCGTCAGCTCTCGCTCCTTAGCACACCCCTCTCGGGATTCTCCGTGGTGAAGTGGTCAAGCCGTCTGACTCGGGCTCCGAAGGTTGTATGTTCGATTCCGGGCCTTCATTCCTTCATTTCAAGAGTGCATATTTTCGGAGACTCCCGAGGGTCGTCGCTGCTTTGTGCGACGCTTTCCGCGCTGCGGAAAGAAACTGAGCCATATGGGATAAAAACCCGGTGTAATGCAGCCGACCCTGTCGATTGTAAGCTACTTCTTTCATTGCAGCCACTCCCATACGAATACGGATACGCCTTTGTGTGTCATCTGAATTGGCAGGTCTCCCATTACTGTAAACATAACTTTGTTAGCGAGAAATCACTAGTTGTTCAGCAAAGCATCAAAGGAATGTCGCCGCTTTCAATGATTTAAGATTGTTTTTGGACCTATCAAAGACATATTCCTTGGGTGGCGGTAAATATAAGACGGCTGGAAAAATTTCATAACGATGCAACAGACAGTTTTCAAAATAATTGATCGTGAATGACGGCATTCAAATCGGGACATACTATAGTTGCATATCCCTTACAGAACTTCGCAGTCAACCCCATAATTGTTTGGCTGTTTGTGATTACTGGACAAGTTTACGTTCAGTAGATTTCTATTGATTTCTGAACGACCGGCACCCTTACCATTTCATAAAAAAACCAACACAATGCGGTTTGTTACCAGATCGCCCACAGCTGTGTTTCAAACGCGGTATGCGGAATTACGAACTGCGTCCGTAACTCCGGGCCACGAAGCCGGACTTGTCACACAATGATAGTGAATTACCATGACTTCTATCAAGAGCTGATAGATAGCACTCAAATGTCCGAATGGATAAAGTCTCTGACTTCAGAGGTACTTGTAATTTACATTCCCAAGTCACGTGGCATAGTCGAGACAAGAACTCTGAGCTGATGCACGACTCTAGAGATCAAATGAGAGGCCGATAAGCGTGGGCGGTCATGTTTCGCCATCTTACACTATCATCAGAGTCATGAATCAGCTCTGCTTTTGTCTCAACCATGCTATGTGGGCAAGCCATCCATATATTTACCACGCCCCCCCCCCCACACACACACACACATACAGCCATACAGTTGTTTTAACATATATATAGGTACCTATAGAATTCTTAACGGGAAAGTGTATTGTACAGACACACTCCCACTTATTTTCTTGGCTGTGTCTGTTCTCTTGAAACGTGTAGACAGGTAGCGCTGTTCTGGTCTTTTGACAGACACTGTGAAGTCTCACGAGCCCATTCACCTCTGCGTTTCCATCAAGGGTATCCACGACTGATCTACGGGACATGGAACAATATGACTGTACATAATGAATAGTTCATCATAGGCGTGGAATAATTAAAGGATAGCGACAAATACTACATATATATTGTAATATGAATGTACATAATACATCGTTCATATGAGACCTGAGAATGGAATGGCAGAAGAATAACGAAAAACACTACATATATAATCGAATATGCTAAATGCACAGGAATGTGGATGACTACCCCAACCTGATATGGACATAAGCCATGATGAGGCCAAGAAACTCATAAGAAACAATAATAGAAGCAGTTTTATCCACTAGGCCATACGACTCTGCAAACAAACCACAGATCTTCCCGCATTTGGCATTCCCGTGGAAACTCTCGCAGAACGAACTCCATCGCAAGAGGAACGTAGATTAACAGTACAATTCCAGACAAAAGCGAAAGGAAGATTTGACAAGGAAGAACAGAACAACGTGCAACGAAGAACAGCCACCCTCGGCGTCTTTTATGAAGAATACTAACATTACCTCTGGATCAGTCTACACAGATGAATCAGCACAAAATGCTTTATTTGGTTTTACAGGCTCCTTAACCAACAATAAAGGACACTGATCAAAAGACGCGCAGAAGAAGACTGGGCATTGGAATGCAGAGGATAATCAGCATTAAGAACCTATAGCAAAACACCATCAATCAAATACAAGTAACAGTTTTGAGAATGCGCATCTCTCCCGTGACAAAGTACGAACGCCAGTCATGGTCTATTTTATCTAAAATACAAAATAAGAAAAGCGAGTCTTTTGAACGTAAATGTTGCAGACAAATTGTTAGATTATTATTGATCAAGACGAAGAAAAATATATGCATTGTACAAGATCCGAAGGGGTTCAGCATTGCCGATGACGTTCGCTCTTAAACGTTCGGTGTGTCCGAGATAGTGTGTTCAACCCTTACACCGGTCAGTTGGATTAAAATGTTGACTTTTTGCTGGGGGGGACATGAATTATAAGTACCTCAGATGTCAGAGTGGGTTCCCCGATGGCGAGGGACACTGGTAGTAGGGAAAGCTAATCCACACACAACATTTATTCCAGCGTTACTAGAAGCAGTAGCCCGTGTATGGACTACGCTTGGGTCCAAAGCCAGCCAACGTGTTAAATGAATATGAAATAACAGCCAAGAAAGGCATGGTTCCTGGTAGAATGGACAAGAGTCGAATAGCACGAATTTGGGCACAGGACAATGAAGACACGTTGGACATGACAACCATTTGGCAGGGGAACTGTCAAAAGATCGATAGTCTTTTCTTCAGACAATGAGAGCAACGTTCTGCAGCATGATTTAGACAGTGTTGTTTGTAATACTGCTTCAGCAATTAGCCCTCTTTACTTTAACTGATTAAGTGCCATGGGATGTGTGATCGTCTTAAGGAATTTGCCATATCTGCCATGGGCTTATACATCGCCGAAATGTTGTCAATGCAAATTGTAGTCTAAACTAAAATATCAATACTGTAGTTTTTCCCAAGCAACCTCTTTTAATTTGATATGTTAAACAACTTGTCTGCTACAATATTACCAACTTTTAGGTCATAACTGACACAACGCAACTTTCCATTTTCCGATATCCATTTTTGTTCGGTCCAAACCTACGTTTTGTTTGGCACTTAATCTATTACGGGATCAAGGAAGAAAAATAATATATTTCTGATGTTTATAATCTATCTCTGTGTGGATGATGTTTCTTTCGTCAAACCACACTTGCCAGTTAAGCGTCGGGGATCGGGAAATTAACCTTGTGCTGTAAGACCTCCTATGTCGCCCTGGCTGTGTCATATCTGTTAGTCTACTGTTGATGTTATCTATTCGTCGTTTCCCTGTATCAGTATCCAGATCTCATGTTTTTGTGGGTGGTATAATTATTATTTATTCTTAAGATTGATTTTCTTCCTCGTCCCTCATTCGAGAGTTGTGCTTTACACTTAATTTTCCAATTAAAAGATCAATATGTCAATCTTCTGCATGCATTTGTGTAAGGCTTGCATCCTCCAGACAGATTTCATTCAATATATCTTGTCGTATCTACCCTTGTGTAGGTGTTCTTGTCTAAACATTTTAACAAGACGGCGGCGTTACGGCCTACTCCTTGCGATTTCCAACTGCTGTAAGATGTTTAATGTGCATAAATTGAGCACGAGGCCCTACTGTTTTTCGGCCTTTCCCGAAAAGGCAAGGTATCCGGTCTCACTAACGAGGAGATCAGGGGGTCGGGTGATAGTAAGTAGGAAATAACGGTTCTTGAAATATTCCCAATCCTATGTTGGGAACGAACCCGGTACCTTCTGAACCGTAGACGGACACAGTAACCTCTCAGCCACGGTTCATCCCCACCCCAATTTAGGATATCTAATATTTAGTTGTTGTCTCTCCATAAATTTGATGTGGGTTATATAATATATTTAACTGAGTCAGCGCCAAACAAAACAGAAGATTTGGACCAAACTTGGTACACAATGAAACGACCAAGTATTATAAAGTCAATTTACGCTATCTAAGCATTGAAACTGTGGAAGATACCAAGAAACAAAACAAATAACAACGATGACCTCAATATGGCGATATATCGTCCTTTTGTGCACATGGGATGCCAAATGTAGCAATATATTATCCTTCGGCACTAAAGCAGTTAAAATGACAGATTTCATTCACTTCATTTTCCTTAACACCAGTAAGTTGATCAGGGATTTCCCCCTTGCTATTGTAATGAAGACATTGCCATCGCCTCTCTCTCTGTCTGTGTGTGTTTGTGTGTGTGTGGTTTTTGTGTGTGTGTGTGTGTGTGTGTGTGTGAGGTTTGTGTGTGTGTGTGTGTGTGTGTGTGTTTTATTTTTATTTTTTATTTTCAAATCAATCATAAATAAAACAACAAGAAGATATGACCCATTTGTTTCACGTTTTCATTTAAAATGAAAAATAGGTATAAAAAATCATCTTACTGAACCGCTTGCTGCCAAGTGGGTGGTTGTTTCTTTCTTTTAGGTTTGTTCTGTTTAGGTTTGTCCATAGAAGAAACAAAAAGTATGTTAAGATCACACGGGAAAACAAGCATGATCACATGTACGTTACAAGGGTCTCAAGTCAGATGAACAGAAATCACATTTGGGACAATGAATAAAAATAACGTAATAAAGACTAAGATAAGCAATAATAAATATTTTAAAACACCTCAAACTTGTCCGAAAAATTAACTAACAAAAACATTATTATAAATTATAGCACGCAATATAGAAGTCGACATGGCACGGAAGGATACTAGCGCTCGCTAATACACTTCCTATGCGCTGATGGCGAGGTAAGGGGTTCATTCCCTACGTCGATATTAGGATGGACTTAAACATTGACGTTTCGTTCAGAAAACAATGGCAAAATGACTGACTGACTGACTGACTGACTAACTGAATGACTGACTGACTGACTGACTGAGGAGCACCTTGCCGTCTTGACGTACGATAGTTTCTAAAATGGAGTTATCTCTCCATAACACAAAGCCTGGGCTGAAATTAGAGACTATGTGTTGCCCACGCAGTATAAGCACTCTCTTGACCTACCTAGTTTACTCCAGGGGAAAGGCAACACTAATACGTCTGGAGCAAGACAAGCTGCAGAAGCTGCCGGATCAGTAGAGCAATGCTTTAATTATCCGCCTGCCGGAACTTTCATCCTAGACCAGTTGCCGACCAAGGCTTAGAGCATTGTCTGCCCTGCCATGGCATTTAGTCTCTAAGTTGCATTTCCTTGGACTAGGGTAAGGCTTGTACCCTCCCAACTGCACTCCTCCGCCCGAAGCCATTGGAACAATGTGGAGTGTCGGGTTTGGTGAGTGCTGCCCAACATTCGGCTCTAACAGAAAGCAGGTAGTACCGTCTACTGTCATACGGTAGCTCAGTCATATCTGACTAAGACCTAAGATATTGGCAAGCAAACACACAACATCCACTGCCTAGTGAAATTATGAAAGTGAAGGGCAGCAGGTTAAAAAGAGGATTTAATAGCCAACTTTCTTCAATATTCAGCTCATGAAGTATGGATGAATTTGTTATTTTCTTTATCCAAGATATTCTTAGAACGCGTCTTAACATTTACACTCAAAGGCATGTATGCGCTACTCAGCTTGTTTACGAGTAGTAAGTGTCCTGCTCTCACAGGCTTATGTTGCAATGGGAAAGATGCACGCTCTTAAAAATCTAATTTTTGTAGTTCTGTCTGTCCCACTCCACAATTTATTCAGTTGTTTTAGTCTTTGAAGTGCAATAAATAATCGTCTTTTAATTTCTTTTATTGTGTCGCCATTGTTGGTAATCAATGACCCAAGATATTCAAAATGCTCTACCACCTCCAATGATTCCTCATTAACATATATTTCTTTCTCCATAGTATTATTATTTGGATCCATTATCTTTGTTTTTGCCATGTTAAGATATAATTTGTGATTTTTACTATTCTTTTGAGTTGAGGTTATTAGGTTTTCTATACCATTCTGTAATGTGGATAGCATTACTGTATCATCAGCATACCGAATCTCTGGTTTGTCATGACCACCGATATTTAGGGCATCATAACTATGGTCTTAGATAAATTAAAACCTGATTGGCAAATGAGTTTCACAACTGTTCGTACCAAGGAGGCATATTACTGAATGAATACAGCACCTAATTAAGTGTCATGAGATAATTCCCGTATCTTTCATGGGCTTATATAATCGCCGAAAGCTTGTTATTGCGTTATAATACATCATGCAAGCTACCATATTAACAACTTGTAAGTCATAACCGTAACAGATCCCTACTTCCCATGTTCCGTCTTTTATTTCTGGTTGGTCCAAACTTACTTTTTTTGACACAGAATCTGTTAATATTGCATTTATACAGTGCTAACATATCGGCACTCTAAACAAACCACTACTTGGTCAGTTTCTCTATGCTGATGTTGAAGGATACGTATGCTCGATGATCCTTTATTAAATTGTTGTGAGTAGTGGTATTTTAATTTATAATTTTAAAATGCTTCTATTTGCCAGTTTTTTTTTGTTTGTTTGATTGCAAATTCCAGAATTCTTTGGCGTGGTTTGGTGCAGACCCAGCCAATCTGTCCGCATAATCGTTTTCCCCCACGCCAGCATGTCCTGGAAAAACAATACAACAGATGCTCTCTGTTTTTGAATGGAAGCTTGCCACTCTAACCGAAGCATGCCTTTCTTATTAAATATAACTTTGAACGCATAAGACACAAACAATATGTTGCCTGACATACTACTCGAATGTAGCGCAAGTGCTACAATCGTAATCGCATATTCATTATCAATTCTTTCTCGTTACACATAGTTTTTTTTGTAGATATATAATGGTAAAAGCTCCAGACTAACAAAAAACACAATCTCAAGCGATAGGGTTAAGGTGAGCGGAGGGCGACACAAACCCGCTCTCTGGTAGGTAGACAGAGGATAGTCAAAGACTAGGGTAAGGAAACCCGAAAGCACGACTGTCCAAATTGGATGAGCTAAGCTACAGACTTGGCGCAACGGTACAATGTAATTCACTTTATGATGTCACTCAATATATTACATAGCAACGCGGAAGGAGTCCTTACACAAAAAAGTTCCTTAACAAATCGCCTTAATAAAGACAAAATTAATCTGGCGTGCTTCCAAGAGATATACATCAACGCCCATCATGAATGTTCCGTCAGAGAATTCAGGACACATGTTTCAAAAGCAAAGCCACACAAGGCATGCGTTCTAATACTCACACGAAACTCAGTATACAGCAGTGATGTAATTGTGAAATGTATCAAAATAATAGACATTTTAGAGGTTAACAATCTATATAGTTCAGCAAAGAACTATTTAACACACTCAAGCATAGAAAAAGTAACACAACATGCATAATAGTGGCGGACTTTTCTAGCCGCCCAGAGTTTTAACGTGTTTAAAAGGCAAGAGGTTCGACATCATTGCACCGGGTTATATACCACATGGATGTCTGTTTACGCAGGGCGTCTGCCGATAGTGTCACACAAAGAAGAAACTTAGTAGCCTCAGCGACGATCCCCAAAAGTCTTCGAGAAATTTCACTCGTAAACTCAAGCCGGAATCGAACCCACAACTTTCTGAGCCCCGAGACATGCAGCGTAATCACTTCGCCACGGAGACTGCCTAGTCACCCACTGTAGGGGATGCCCAGACACTGACAACTCTGGAGAGACATAATAGCACAAAACAATGTCATGATTCAGCACAGCACATACAGACTGCCTGAGATCAGACCAAGGTTGGCAATGTTTCCACCACGGATTTAGGTATTTCATTGGCAACCGAATGTCCAAAGGGGACTTGTGACGTTACAAGTTTAGGTTCACAGTTACAGATGCAGCAAATTATAGTAACACTGAAGATAATTTACAGTACACATACTTGTTTTCCTCTTCGTCTGTATGTAATAATGTACTCTGGGTAGCACTGCAACTCGTCATACACTGCAAACTCCTTGAACATAAATCCTGTTCTTGTTATGATCGAGTCATATCTTTGTTCAGAGTTACATGAACACGATTCCCCGTGCTGAATACATGGAGGGTGAGTCAGTCTGTCAGCAACTGTTGAGATTATTCATTAAAACAAAACCTAGTAACAGAGCACAGACTGCAAAAATCCAATAATCAATGACATCTTCATTAACATTAAGTAATCACAAGCTGCATTATAGGATACAATAATACAATTCATCGACGACATGTAAAAGGATATGCAACTAACTTTTAAACCAAAACCAACAGAAGGGAAACAATCGTACTTGGGTCAGATTCAAGGCAAACAATTATAATTTACAAATTCTATGAACTTCTGGGTTGAAGTTTTTCAAAACTGTTCCAAACACCCCTCACAAAACAATATATATATATATATATATATATATATATATATATATATATATATATATATATATATATATATATATATATATATATATATATATATATTTCATATTGTATATGTTGTATTGAATTTGCACATACACCTATTCGACAAATCAAAACTCTGTAAATAATACCTCAACAATACACGCAGTGTACCTGTTAAAATATGCATCGCTTCTCGGCCTTTTGTCTAAGATCAAAGTGCATTTGCTGCCACCCTCCAATAGTGCACTTTGTCTGGTCGGAGGCCGGGATGATCAAAAATCTTCACAAATCCTCACATTAGCTGTGGGCCTGGTGGACCACTGTAGGCAATAGCTCACAGTGAGACTAACGGCCCGCAATAAAAGGTGGGGGTGGGAGGCGGGGGAACCAAAGTGTCGCTCTATCCTCTGGGGTAACCGACGACCCCCCACCCACTCGGCCACCCCCCCCCCCCCCAAAAAAAAACAACAAAAAACAAAACAAAAACAAATCTGCACTTGATCATGCCAGGGCCACACGCAGAGACGGTCATCCGAATGACACGTAGGGACGTGGGCCTGGTGGGGTGGCTCAGGCTCTTGGGGAACAGCAAGCCATTATACAAAACTTGATCTGGTCAGGGCCATCAGCAGAGGCGGTCAACTGAAGTGACAAAAATGAATTCCGAAGAAATGACCATTAATACTGGCAGACAGGCCTCGGTGGACCACAGTGCGCAGAAATGCACATAGTGGGACTAAGAGGACTAAAAAAGATGTGGTAACACTGACACAAAATAAAGGGCATCATATGGATATGAACCTGGGGACGGTGACTCATATTGGTTTTACCATCACTTCATAATGTACCTTTGCCTTCTGTGGACGCTAGATTATGTTTCATAACTGGTTACAAAAAGAGCGATTTTCTAGAAAATAGAGCTCAGGCAGAGATTAGGATTGCCTCCTGTTGATCCAGACTATACCGGGATTGATCCAGACTATACTAGGATTGATCCAGACTATACTAGGATTGATCCAGACTATACCAGGATTGATCCAGACTATATCGGGATGGCTTCAAGCTATACCAGCTTAGATACAGATTATCCCAGGATTTATCCAGACTGAACCAGGATTGATCCAGACTATACTAGGATTGATCCAGACTATACCAGGATGGATTCAAGCTATACCAGAATAGATACAGATTATCCCAGTATTTATCCAGACTGAACCAGGATTGATCCAGACTATATCAGGATTGATCCAGACTTACCAGAATTGATTCCGACTATACAGAGATGAATCAAGACTATACCAATATTGATCCAGGCTATACCAAGATTGATCCAGACTATACCAGGATTGATACAGACTATACCAGGATTGATACAGACTATACCAGGATTGATCCAGACTATACCAGGATTGATCCAGACTATACCAGGGTTCTTCTTTCTTTCTTCTTATGTCCTTCACTGCCTTTTGTCGTTTAGGCGTCGCAGGCTTGAGTGATCATTGATTTCAGAACTAGGGCTCGCTCGGTTACTTGGTATGCTGAGATGTTGTAGGTCTTTAGGGTCTTGGTGACTCCGTCGATCCATCTTCTTCGTAGTCATTCCCTGCCTCTTGATGTTTCCATTTTCATGTTGTATGCTCTTGCTGCTGGCGACATTGGGTTCATTCTCTTTAGATGTTCTAATCAGTTACGTCTTTGTTTTTCAATGAATTTAACAATTGGTGTTGCTTCAATGTTTTGTAGAACTCTTCGTTTCTAATATGGTCCTTTATTGATGTATTCGCTGCTTTTCTTCAGCATCTCAAGTCCCAAGTGGTGAGCTTTCTTTCTTGTTCTTTAGTTAGTGCCCACGTTTAGAACTGATAGCCCGGGAAGGTTAACCCGGTCAACAAATGCCCGCAGAATTCGGATGTGTCGGCCTAAGGGTGCAAGAACGCAGCTCTGCTGTAAACAGGCACAACGCAATCACGTCCGAAAAAAAGTCTGGATGAACGCAGAAGAAGAAGAAGAAGAAGAAGAAGAAGAAGAAGAAGAAGAAGAAGAAGAAGAAGAAGAAGAAGAAGAAGAAAAAGAAGAAGAAGAAGAAGAAGAAGAAGAAGAAGAACGAACGAACGAACGAACGAACGAACAAACTTTATTTTCAAAGGGTTAAGAATTGGGCACGCAGGCCCGTCTAACATTCTGCCCTTCTATCACTCTCTTTCATACATTATTTCATTCACACATCATTCAAGGCTAACAAAGAACAGCAACAATATAAAAGATATGCATTATAAAGGCATGGGCAAAATGCAAACATCAAAACTACACGACACAGTAATATTAGATAATGGTCTGACACTTGTTATTAGCCATGTGGAATATACTGGCCTACAAAAAGGGGATTGGCTGTTATACTAGGGTTTTGTTATTATTATTATTATTATCTCTATTATTAAGGGGGAAGGTAATCCGTATTGAGATAGTGTTCGAATAATTTGCGATTATATGAATAGGGATTGGTGATGTCTTTGATTTCTTGTGGAAGATTGTTCCACAGCTGAGCTGCAGAGTACGTTAAGCTTGTTTTGTATAAGTCAATCCTAGGCTTCGGAATGTGTAGTATATTTAAACGTTTACTGTGTCTAGCATTATATTTAAACAATGGCCAAAGGTAATTTGGGGCATTCCGATGCAGGATTTTGTGAATTAGTTTAGCTTTATTGAAAAGCAGGCGTTTGCGGAATGGTAGTAACTGAAGGCGTTTATACAGGCTAGGATTGTCAGATAAATGTTTGCTATAAATTAGACTCATGGCCCGTTTCTGGAGTGAGTAAAGTCGCTTGGTGTTTGAATTAGAACAACCGTCCCAGATTGTAGAGCAGTAGTCAAAGTGTGTCTGTATATGAGAAGTATAGAATAGTTTCCTTGTGTCCTCATCAAGGAAGTTTTTAATTTTGGCGAGTTGGTAGACTTTTTTCGCTGTTTGTTTAATGAGCGCTTGAACGTGGGAATTAAAGGTTAGGTTTCTATCAATGATTAGGCCTAATGTTTTGTGCTCAATTACACTTTCTACTGGCATGTTATCGATGTGAAGTTGAAGTGATGTGTGTGAGCTTAGAGTTTGAAGTCTTTGTCTGGTTGTTAATAACATTGCTTTTGTTTTAGTGATGTTAATTTGCATACGGTTTGAATAGCTCCACCTAACTACATTATTTAATTCTTGTTGTAAAGACGACTCCAGTAAAATACAGTTTTCAGCGTTTGTGTACACCGTACAGTCATCTGCAAATAGATCGCAGGACGACGAAAGATGCAAAGGTAGATCGTTAATATATATGGCAAATAATAGAGGGCCAAGAATAGAGCCTTGCGGTACTCCAATATTGAAGGTAGTGGTTTGAGACAGAGATTTATTATGTGATACTACTTGCTTTCTGTTTGATAGAAAAGATGATATTAGAGTGACTACATTAGGGCCAATTTTCATTGTCTCGAGTTTTTTAATTAAAATAACATGGTCTATCATATCAAATGCTTTCTTGAAATCAATAAACACAGTTCCACATAGACTGTTGTTGTTTATATTCTGGTGCCAATTTTCTATCATGTTTGTTAGGGCCGTATGGCAAGAATATTTTGGTCGAAATCCTGATTGGCTGTCAACAATAAGCTTGTTGTGAACTAGATACTGTAATGTTACTTTATGGATGTGTTTTTCTAGTGGCTTAGATAGTGATGATAGTAAGGAAATGGGTCTGTAATTGTTCGGGAGACCATTGTCCAATGAACCAGATTTAAGAAGAGGGTACACTTTAGCGATTTTGAGAGCTGATGGAAAGTGGCCTTTGGTGAGACACTGATTATATACATAGGTTAGTGATGTACAGATCACTGGCGCAGCACAACGGAGAATCCGGTTGCTGATTCCATCTAACCCAGATGAGGTTGTGTTTTTTAGGTTACTGAGGTAAGTGAATACTTCAGTGATTGTCATTAGCGGTATGTCGGAAAGAATATCGCGGGAGCATCTATTCTCGCAAAACGATGACAATAAAGATAAGTTGCAAGGAGAATTAGGTATTGAAGCCTTCAACTGGTCTATGTCAGTTTGAAAAAAATTACTGAATTGGTCGCATGTAATATGATTTGATGGTAAAGAATTTCGGAAGTTATACTTGTTTGTCAAGGTGTTAATTGCCTTCCATATATCCTTACTATTTGTTTTATCCATTACTAAGTTCTTAAAGTAATTTTTCTTTTCCCGTCGTATGTTATATTGAACTTTGTTTCTAAGAGTACGGTATGCACTGAGATCCCGCTTTTTATGTGCTTTATCTCTGTCTCTCATAATTTCAAGTATTTCCTGGGTGATCCAAGGTGGCTTGACGTGGTGTTTTACTCGAACTTCCTTGACTGGCACATGTCTATCAAAAACATCAATAAAGGTTTTCATCCAGAATTCCAGAGCATCATCCGGGTCAGGAAGCTGATAAACATTGTCTAGAGGTGAACTGAGCAAGTCCTGTAAAAATGCGTTTTGGTTGAAATTTTTGTAACTTCTATATTTTACACTTATGTGTTTATGTTTAGGAGTTTTAATTCCTTTTTTAGACCACGTGCAGCATATTGGGTAGTGATCGCTCATTGCACAATTGGGTACGGTGCATTCTATGATGTTGTCTGAGCAAGTTACATAAATGTGATCTATGACTGTTGAAGATGACTTTGTTACTCTAGTAGCTTGTTGTACTATTTGTTGGAAATTGTATGATGCAATTATATTTCCCCATATTATGTTGGATTTGTTGGTGTCAATGTTAAAGTCTCCGAGTAGTATAATTTCCTTCCCAGAAGCGAAAACCACATCCATCATGGTAGTGACGTTTTCGTACCAGACGTGTCCAGCACTGGGATTTCGATAGAGGTAGCCAATTATCAGGGGTGTGCGGTTTTGAAGTTTTAGCTCTAACCAAATACATTCTATTTCGCAAGTTTCAAAGTCTAGCCTACGGTGAGCATTTAGTAAATTAGAAACATAGGTTACTATGCCTGTCTCTTGTTTCCTACAGGGATCCCTTCTAAAAACTTTGTACCCTTTAATAGAGATGTCCTCATCTGAAATTTTATCATTAAGCCTACTTTCACTAAGGCCGAATAAATGAAAATTTTGATTAAGAATAGAAGATAACTCTGGTAGCTTGTTAAATAAGCTGCAAATGTTTAAGTGTCCAAGGCGTATTCCTGACTTATTGAGCCAGTGTTGCCACTTCTCAGACATTTCATCCATGAAGAAAGTGTAAATTAGTCAAAGTTAAGCAAAAATACAAGATCATAAAAAAATCACAATTACATTAACTTACAAAATATCAGTAATACAAATCGATAAGTAAATGACAATATTATAACGATATAACTAATTAGACCAACGAATATAATGCAAACAAGGAACAAAACGAATTAAAGAACATACAACAAATAATTAACCTGAAAAAACTACTTCACAAGCTAAGTACCAACTGTTATCCAAAAGAATCAATAAATGACTATACAAGTCAATGTCTCTGTTTAAAGCGGGGAGTGAAGACCCCCTCACTCAGAGTATTAACGCGATAAAAAGTATTATAAAAGATATCTAAGTGTCAATCTCTGTGACTTCAATACGAGTCAATGTTTACAGCCACGTACAATCTAATACGTTGCTATATAAATCAATAACTAAGTATGCGCATAAACTTTCTAGGAGAGGCTCTTTCTTGTACCGAGATCCGGTGTTGCTTTGAGCTGAATTGCTAGTAAATACCAGGCTGTGTTGGTCCTTGGTACAGCGACATCATAAATGCCTGCCGAAGTGAAGCTGGGCTAAACCGTGTGAGGTATAACAACTCTGGGTTACAATGGAGTGGATACTGTTGATTTCTCACGGGTGTGTAACGACTTCCAACTACAGGCTCTGATTCGTGGCTAACAGGAGGCTGTGGTGGCACGTTGTTGTTACTACTGGATTGATCCTTGCTGTGGAGAAGAGGGAACGTATCTTCATAATTATCACCCTCCTGTGTGAAAGAGGGCGTATTGTACGGATTTGGTGTGATGGAAATGTTCCGCCTGGCTTGGTTTTCAGGTGCCGTGGTTATGAGTGGTCTGCTCTCTTCTGGCTTATTGGTACTTGATGTGGCGGCAGTATGTCGTCTGGCTTGAGTTTGAGGTGGTGTAGCTAAAAGTGTCCTACGCGATCCAGTATTGGATGTAGGTTGTGTACGTTCTGGGTATTTAATATTTTTGGCGAGCAAGCTGGTGCCCAATGTTGACAAATGTACTTGATCTTTATAAAGTCGCTTTTTAGGTGCTCCTGACTGTGAAGTAAACACCGGTGTGTTGTTGATGAACTGTATGTTGTTGTGAGAACAAAACTTCTGCAATATGTTGTTATTTATGTCAGCTAGACGACGCTGGAATCCATAACTCGGTGATATGATGGAGGAGAAGAAAATGGACGAGTTAGGAAAAGTGTGACGTAATCCGTTCAAGAGCGCCAGCAGTTGAGATGTTGTGATTTGCTGGTTGTTCATGGTGTCATTGATACCAATATGAACGCTTGCCCTTTTTACGTTAAGATTTACAGCCAACCTCCTAATCTTGTCTGTTAGCCGGTCAACACCAGCCCCAGGCAATGGAATTATGGAAACAATGTCTTTGTCTGTAGTAGCCATCCGGTCGCTGTATAGACCTTTCATTAGAGAGTCGCCTATTATAATGTGTGTACAGTCGGGTCGTGCTGTCTGCACATGTTGGTTGTCAGTACGCCTTGCTCGTTGTTTCTCCCATTTAGCAGCAGTCTGTACGTCTCCATGTGACTCTCCCTGTGTTTCCTGGAGGCGTGTGTTGTCTGTTGGCAGTGCACTATAGCACTGTACGTTTTCTGACGAATTTTCTTGAAGCACTTCGAATCTGTTGCTTATTTTTACACCAATGGGATAGACTGCTTGTAGCGTTTTATCTTCCTCTGCACGTTGAGGTTTTTCCGCGTCTTGTTTTTGGTGAAACTGGGCTTCAAGATTCTCCGAATTTGATACAGCTGCTTGGGAGTTACACGCTTGTTCAGTTGAGTTGGTGGAGGACTCGTGCTGTAAAGTTTCTATTGTTTTTCTTAGCAACAGATTTTCCTCTCTCAGGAGCGTGATTTCTTCTTTGAGAGCAGTGTAGTCACTGCTGGTCTTGCTGTTAGCTGCAATGTTCGCTGTAACAGTAGCAGTGAGCGCCTTTAAGGATTGCTCTATTACCTCAATGCGCCTATGACAATCGCACGATTGTCCATTGATAGTTGGCGTGTTATCTAAGGCTGGTATTTCTTCTGCTACTCTTACGTTGGTCTCAACGTTGTTTTGGAGGTGCTCCATTGGATATTCAATGGCCAAGAGTACTGATGGGGTAGGTGACCTCGTGTTGATGGTATTGTCCTGTTCATTCATTGTATGTGTTAGTTGAGAAACATTGTCTGCTGTGATGTCCACAGCTGTAGTTGTGGGCTGTGTAGATTCTGAGTCCTCACTCGAGACGAGCATGTTGATGATATCTTGTGTCTTTGATATGTCTCTACTCGTGAATGTAAGTATTGAGTTCTCCAGCTCGACAAAGTCTAATTTTAGCCAAGAGTTAATGTTTTCAACGCTGCCCTGAGCTAGTAACTTGTTCTTCGAATGATATAAATGTATTGTAAGGACTGGCGTCGTAATCAGATCTTCCACGTAGGCCCCGCTTCTATCTTGTCTGTGTTGGATTCGTTCAGGCTTGTAATAATTGATGAGGCACGTTCGAAATGCCTCATAATGGAGTGTATTGTTAAAGGATACCGTAACACATTGGCCGGAGTTGGTGTGTTGGACGATTCGGCCGACTGGATTCGCACACCTGGCTAGCTTGGTCTTCACCGCCTTCTCTTTGTTTAGTGTGTATGGTTTATTCACGGCCGATCGTAAACCGGATCTTGTTTTAACACCAGTCACCTCCAGAGAGGCCTCTCCTATAGATGACATTACTGCATCATGTTATCAAACCCGTTTGAAGAATGCAGCGAACTCATTGTAGTCTAGACGCGCCGCGGGCTATTTGAAGTCATGTGTTGCGGTTCGTTTGTTTTGATAATTGAGACAATAACACAGGGCTGATCAGGAACTTGCGATATTGTGTGCTGGCGACTTACCACGCGCTAGTCAAGCATGGTTTACACACGTTGTCGTTAATCGATAATTGGTAGGTTTCAAAATTGAATGACCTTACCGTCCATTTATCAAAGAAATCCTCATTTCACTAAACCACAGTCACATAAACTTAAGATATTAATTCGTATTAGATCCAGTTTTAGAACTAACACAGCATCTCGATTGAAATAGGCAAAACTTTGATAAACTCTATGAAAACTGGGAGAGCTTGTGAAAACACGTCCGCCCGTAACCGGAAACCGGAACAGACAAGAAGAAGAAGAAGAAGAAGAAGAAGAAAAGAAGAAGAAGAAGAAGAAGAAGAAGAAGAAGAAGAAGAAGAAGAAGAAGAAGAAGAAGAAGAAGAAGAAGAAGAAGAACTGATAGCACAACGTTGGTATACAAATTGCATTTATAATGTTCTTCTTTATCTCCATGGGGATAGACCTATGTTTCAGGGTGGGTGTATGTTGATATGTACAATTTTTTGTTTATCTAGTTCTTGTCTCAGGACTGATCCATACTATACCAGGGTTGATCCAGTCTACACAAGGATTGATACAAGTCAACTGCCATCTGATGAGGAAATTGGTGATGCAGAAAACCATTTTATCATGTAAATTCTGGCGTTAAAATTGTTTTCATTCCTTCTCATTTATTAAATGTTTGTTGTGAAGCTCATGAGCTGCTGTATAGACAAGTGAGTGTATGTGGAGGAATAACATTTTGAATATTTGCAGTAATACATATATAACAGAGTCCATGGGAATCTCGATGTAAGAAGCTAATAAACGAGCACTCTTCGGCTGTTTATGCTTCACCTAGACACCGCAAGGTACAAGAGGAACAAGATGAGATGATGATGATGTGATATATATATATATATATATATATATATATATATATATATATATATATATATATATATATATATATATATATAAACTTTAAGAAACGACCCATATGTAATAGATAGATGTTTTGCATATCCTTTACAGGACATCGCTGTAACACCAGCATCATTCAGCTGATTGTTGATTTCTTGGCAAGATGCTCAGTAGTTTGCCATTGCTTTCTGAGCGACCGGCTCCATACTCTCATAAGTCAATGGCGCAACTCGAACCGCTTCCAATTCTCGTGCGCTCACGTCAACCACGAGAGTATTCGGGGTTACGGAGAAACTCCTCGGCAAAGGAGACTGGCCCATATGCAATACTACAGGAATATTACACAAACACAGTGGCGAGATGGACAACAAATGTGTATGAAATAAACATGTCAAAACATGTCACACAGCTGGTGTTTCCGTCGTTACTGAAGAGCACACCACATGGTGTGGAACAGCCTAACTTGGAACAGCTGAAGGAAAATGCCTAGCGGAGATTAGAATAAGATTCGACATGGGAAAGGTAGCCTTTTGCAAAATGGAAAACATACTCACCAATAAAGCAAATACTGTCATTAGCAGCTAGAAACAGAGAGTTAAAGTGCTATAGACAACCTATACTGTTGCATGCAAGTAAAGCATGGACAATAAGCAGACAGGCTGCGAAACATCTAATGGCAGGGACAATGCAGTTTCTGGGGAAAATGCAGAGAAAACCACTAGAGGGTACAATCATAAATGAGACGGTTCTTCAAACATCAAATGAAAACCGTTAATTGTTGGAAACAAATATTAGACGTGCATGGTCAAGTTGTTCTGGACCCGTACAGAGATCTGTGAAGAGGCATGAATGTCTACATCATTTGACAGGGCACATCATGATGATAACCCGGACAATCTGTTTAACCTACCAGCTCTGTCACACTTGTATGTTTAACCTACCAGCTCCATCACACTTGTATGTTTAACCTACCAGCTCTGTCACACTTGTATGTTTAACCTACCAGCTCTGTCAAACTTGTATGTTTAACCTACCAGCTCCATCACACTTGTATGTTTAACCTACCAGCTCTGTTAAACTTGTATGTTTAACCTACCAGCTCTGTCACACTTGTATGTTTAACCTACCAGCTCCATCACACTTGTATGTTTAACCTACCAGCTCTGTCAATCTTGTATGTTTAACCTACCAGCTCTATCACACGTGTATGTTTAACCTACCAGCGCTGTCACACTTGTATGTTTAACCTATCAGCTCTGTCACACGTGTATGTTTAACCTACCAGCTCTGTCAAACTTGTATGTTTAACCTACCAGCTCTGTCAAACTTGTATGTTTAACCTACCAGCTCTATCACACGTGTATGTTTAACCTACCAGCGCTGTCACACGTGTATGTTTAACCTATCAGCTCTGTCACACGTGTATGTTTAACCTACCAGCTCTGTCAAACTTGAATGTTTAAACTACCAGCTCTGTCACACGTGTATGTTAAACCTGCCAGCTCTGTCACACTTGTATGTTTAACCTACCAGCTCTGTTAAACTTGTATGTTTAACCTACCAGCTCTATCACACGTGTATGTTTTTCACACGTGTATGTTTAACCTAACAGCTCTGTCACACTTGTATGTTTAACCTGCCAGCTCTGTTAAACTTGTATGTTTAAACTACCAGCTCTGTCACACGTGTATGTTTAACCTAACAGCTCTGTCACACTTGTATGTTTAACCTGCCAGCTCTGTTAAACTTGTATGTTTAACCTAACAGCTCTGTCACACGTGTATGTTTAACCTAACAGCTCTGTCACACGTGTATGTTTAACCTACCAGCTCTGACACACTTGTATGTTTAACCTACCAGCTCTGTCACACGTGTATGTTTAACCTACCATCTCTGTCACACTTGTAAGCCTGACCCAGCACCACCCTGGCCAGTATTACTGTCAGCTCAGTACCTGGCGGTTTGCGGTTGTCAGGGTCATCTGAAAAATCAACACATGAAACGTTTACGTGTACACGATCCTGTCTGAAACATGATCTAGTCTGATACATGGTATTTTGTGTTGTTGTTGCGCTCGCTCGCTCGCTTTGAACTCAAACGTAGTCCACATACACTACTTCTAGTAGCAGTGGACTGAATTGTGCGTGTGGGTTAGCTTTCCCTATTACCAGTGTCCCTTGCCATCAGACGAACCCACTCCGACTTCAGAGGTACTTGCAATTTACGTCCCCATATCAATGACGAGAAGTCTAAATGTTAGTACAACTGTTCGGCGTAGGGGCTGAACCTTTTACCTCAGAATCAGCACACCAGATGTATAAGAACTTGATTTCTTATCTATTCGGCCATGCTGACCTCCTGATACACGATATAACTCAATACATGATATAACCTGAAAAATGATCCAGTCTGACACATGATACAATATAATGTTTGGTCCAGTCTGAATCATGATGTAAACTAAATACATGATCTAGTCTGATAAATGATGTAACCTAATACATGAGCAGTCTGAAACACGATCCAGTGGAACACGTGTATCGCGATCTTCGGTAGTAGAGAGAAAACTCCACGGGGAATATAGAAGACAGTCGGGCTTGGCCTTTCGGACAGTCTACCTACTGAAGGAATAGAAGATAAGTTTGGCTCGTCGAATGCTAGGGAGGGAAAACATCAGTCCCAGAAGAAAATCAACACTCCTAACAGCTACACTGGATTGGAAGTTAAGACTGGGAGCTGTAACAAGATTAAAGACAGCAGGTCTAGGGATCCAGGCTACTAGTTCCTATGATAAGTATGAACCCCCAAGTGCTGTGTCATCCAACAAAACAACAAAGTCACAAAATATAAAGACGACTTCGTTCAGTTTCTCACCCTCTCTCTCTCTCTCTCTCTCTCTCTCTCTCTCTCTCTCTCTCTCTATATATATATATATATATATATATATATATATATATATATATATATATATATATATATATATATATATATACGCAGGAAAGAATACATATACGCAGGATATAAACTCACGCTAGCGGAATGCTTTCCTGGGACGATCCAGTATGAAACAGTGGTATGCCACATGATCCAGTTTAAAACAATCTAGTCTGACTCTCGATCCAGTTTGAACAATTTAGTTTGCCACATGATCCAGTCTGAATAGTCTAGTCTGCCACATGATCCAGTTTAAAAAAGTCTAGTCTGCCACATGATCCATCCTGAATAGTCTAATCTGCCACATGACCCAGCC
This sequence comes from Cepaea nemoralis, assembly GCA_014155875.1. Classification (NCBI taxonomy): domain Eukaryota; kingdom Metazoa; phylum Mollusca; class Gastropoda; order Stylommatophora; family Helicidae; genus Cepaea; species Cepaea nemoralis. The sequence goes on along the minus strand of JACEFZ010000337.1, from coordinate 166,540 downwards.
TGAATTGTCTAGTCTGCAACATAATCCAGCCTGAATACTCTAGTCTGTTACATGATCCACCCTGAATAGTCTAGTCTCCCACACGATCCAGCCTGAGACATTCTATCTGGTAAAGGATACAGTCGGACACATGATTCAACCTCACACACGATTGTCTGACACACGATTCAATCTCAGCTTGATTCTAGCTCACCAAGAAAGCGTTAATTGTCTGTTTGTAGTCGCTGAGAATGAGGATTGCATGGTACTGAGGTATCTGTTGCACCTTATATTCCAGCACATACGGCTACGTCAACATTTTAACGGGAGTTGGCTTATTTTGTCCTATCTGGTCGGGGGAAATGTAGCTATAAACTGATCTGCTGTCCTATCATGGCCATTTGGCAGAGAAGTGAGGAATTATGTGGAAGCTGCAGAGATGTGGCTTTACAGAACAATAATAAGAAAATCAAAGATAAATAATAAATGTATTGAAGATGTCATGAAGGAAGTTAATTTACATTGAGAATTGGTTGCTAGCACCTGAAAAGGACTGTCTACATTGTTTGGGCACATCATGAGAAGGGGAAAGCTGGAGTACATTGTAACAACAGGAAAGATAAGGGGAAGAGAGACAAGTGAGATTGAAGATGGTAGACAATCTGACATCGTGGTATGGAGGAACATCTGTATCAGAAATGATCGGCAATATACAAGATAGAAGACTGTCAACAGACATGATGACCAACGCCACACGTCTTCGACTATAAGAGAAAGATCAGTCTGGCACAAATGGGGGTCTGTGAAAAAAGTTAATGTCTGCCTAAAACAACTACTAACTAAGGTATCCGCAGATATCGAAGAAATCAGACTGCACTGTTGGCGAATGTCCTCGTGGCAAACAATGAAATGGTCCAAAATAGCATAGGTTTTCAACATTCTAGAAAAGCATACTGATCCGTGTCTTTGCTTCATTGACTACACAAAGACTTTCGATAAAGACAGACATGTTAACATGATGAAGATTCTTGCAGATCTACAAATTGATGGGATATACCTTACTTGTAAAAACATATTGGAAACAACAAGCTGCCATAAAAATTGATAATGAAGTAGGTCAATATCAGCCTATAAAGAGAGGTGTGCGACAGGGGTGTGGAATGTCTCCAGATATTTTGTTCCCTAAATAGTGGCAATATTTTTAGATGGTTATAAGATATGAGAGGAATTACCATAGGGGAACATAACATAATATGATTAGATATGTGTATGATACAGTATTGATTGCAGACAGTCAACAGGATCTACAACATTTAATAAATGTGGTTATTGTACACAGTGAACAACTAGGGTTAGAATTAAATTGTAAGAAGACACAGATTATGGTCGTTACAAGAAAAAGAAAAAAATAGGAAATACCACAATGCAATATATGGGTACATAGGAATATTCTTAAAGAAGTGAATCGGTATAACTATCTTGGAACAGTTATATCATCTCATGAAGGTGCCGTGAAGCGATTAGAACAAGAATCGCGATGGCAAAGGAAGTATTTTGCAAGATGGAAAACATACTGACCACTAAAAAGATGTCAATTGCAACGAGAAAAAGAGTGCTGAAATGCTACATACAACCTGTACCTTTGTATGGATGTGAAACGTGGACAATGAGCAGATAAGCTGAAAAACATCTAATGGTAGTGGAAATGTGGTTTCTGGGGAACATGCAAAGAATACCATAATCAGATAGAAAAACAATGAGCACGTTCTACAAGAAGGAAATGAAAATCGTAAACTGATTAGAGAAATTACAGGTAGACAGTCACATTATTTTCAGCACGTTATGAGAAGAAATAAACTAGATAACTTGATGACAACTGGCAAGATTAAGGGAAAATGAACAACAGGAAGGCAGAAAAGTAAATATCTAAATGGCTTTGCCACATGGCATGGTCGAGACAAAACATATAGTCTATCCACGACTCTGGTGATCGTGTGAGATGACCAAACATGACCTCCTACGCTTATCGGTATGGCACATGATGATGATGACTTACCCGCGTACTGATCTGCTTTCTGGAAACTGTCCGAGAAATATATTGCCTTCCCAAGCAGATTGTTCGGGTCAGCTTCGCGTATTTTAAACCCGATGTTAGCAATGTTGGTCGCAGCATCTTCGTCTGTGCCGTGAAACAAATAATATTCGTTCACAGTGGTGAGTCTGTACAATCCGTCGAAGCCCGCAAGTGGTTCTGAGATATCTGTATTAGCTAGACAGCGACCTCTTCTCCGGGCAATTTCTCGTGTTTTTCCGTCGTATGAATGAAACAATTCAAGGTTTTCTACTCTCTTGACGCCAATGTTCTTGATCCCTAAATGTTTTAGTTTCACTGCATCCCTTCCTGCTCCTACTTTATTAGGATCCCATGTTGATTTAATGATTTGGGTTATGCAAAACTGAATTCTCGCTGGAACATCTTCTAAGAAATACCTTTGACCGATTTCTGATCTTCTGTTAGTCCAATAAGATGGGATACAATTAACGAAGGCTGCCATGTTCTTCTATTGGGTGAATTGTCATGTTTAAGTACTCTAAAACACTTTAATATGAATGCCACTTTATCTTGCCTCAGCGATATTTCCTGGCCGAACTTGCAATAACAAATTAGTACAGCCATACACAAACATTGAAACGTATGCAGACTGAATTATAAACTTATAAGAAATTAATAGTTATCGCGTTTGAACATTTGTTGCGAAATTAAAATATAATAAAATTCAAACAATTAAGTTATGCTTACAAATTTTCGGAAAAGCCTTGATGTATTGCAAAACTCTTAATCAATTTTAAACGATATAGAAACACGAATTATAGGTCAGCTGTATAGAACGTCGGAGCTGTGGCGAATGGGTTAAGCACGCAACTCGCAATCCCATATTCTTCATTGGAAACACAGCTGCGGGAAATGTGGAAGCAGACCGCCTTGCCATGGTTTTCATAAATGGTATGAGTGCCGGTCGCTCATAAAGTAATGGCACACTACTGAACGTAAACTTGCCAAGATACCACAAACAGCCAAAACATGCTGGGGTTGACTGCGACGTCCTGTAAAGAATATGCAACGATCTTGTTTTTAAAATAGAACACAATTAAGAACAACAAAGGATAAATACAAGAAATCACAATAACATATAAACTACGGAAAGACGACACAGTGACTATATTAAGCCATAATAACAGAATGAGAAGACAACCAAGTGACTATTAAGACACAATAACAGAATGAGAAGACAAAACAGTGACTATATTAAGGCATAATAACAGAATAAGAAGACAAGACAGTGACTAAATTAAGAATGAAAAGACAACACAGTGACTATATTAAGACATGAGAACTGAATGAGAAGACAATACAGTGACTATATTAAGACATAATAACAGAATGAGAGGACAACATAGTGACTATATTAAGGTATAATAACAGAATGAGAGGACAACACAGTGACTATATTAAGACATAATAACAGAATGAGAGGACAACATAGTGACTATATTAAGACATAATAACAGAATGAGAGGACAAAATAGTGACTATATTAAGGTATAATAACAGAATGAGAGGACAACACAGTGACTATATTAAGACATAATAACAGAATGATAGGACAACATAGTGACTATATTAAGACATAATAACAGAATGAGAGGACAACATAGTGACTATATTAAGACATAATAACAGAATGAGAGGACAACATAGTGACTATATTAAGGTATAATAACAGAATGAGAGGACAACACAGTGACTATATTAAGGTATAATAACAGAATGAGAGGACAACACAGTGACTATATTAAGACATAATAACAGAATGAGAGGACAACACAGTGACTATATTAAGACATAATAACAGAATGAGAGGACAACATAGTGACTATATTAAGACATAATAACAGAATGAGAGGACAACACAGTGACTATATTAAGGTATAATAACAGAATGAGAGGACTACACAGTGACTATATTAAGGTATAATAACAGAATGAGAGGACAACATAGTGACTATATTAAGACATAATAACAGAATGCGGAGACTACATAGTGACTATATTAAGGTATAATAACAGAATGAGAGGACAACATAGTGACTATATTAAGGTATAATAACAGAATGAGAGGACAACATAGTGACTATATTAAGGTATAATAACAGAATGAGAGGACAACATAGTGACTATATTAAGGTATAATAACAGAATGAGAGGACAACACAGTGACTATATTAAGGTATAATAACAGAATGAGAGGACAACACAGTGACTATATTAAGACATAATAACAGAATGAGAGGACAACACAGTGACTATATTAAGACATAATAACAGAATGAGAGGACAACACAGTGACTATATTAAGACATAATAACAGAATGAGGAGACAACACAGTGACTATATTAAGGTATAATAACAGAATGAGAGGACAACACAGTGACCATATTAAGGTATAATAACAGAATGAGAGGACAACACAGTGACTATATTAAGACATAATAACAGAATGAGGAGACAACACAGTGACTATATTAAGACATAATAACAGAATGAGAGGAAAACACAGTGACTATATTAAGACATAATAACAGAATGAGAGGACAACACAGTGACTATATTAAGACATAATAACAGAACGAGAGGACAACACAGTGACTATATTAAGACATAATAACAGAATGAGAGGACAACACAGTGACTATATTAAGACATAATAACAGAATGAGAGGACAACACAGTGACTATATTAAGACATAATAACAGAATGAGGAGACAACACAGTGACTATATTAAGGTATAATAACAGAATGAGAGGACAACACAGTGACTATATTAAGACATAATAACAGAATGAGAGGACAACACAGTGACTATATTAAGACATAATAACAGAATGCGGAGACTACACAGTGACTATATTAAGGTATAATAACAGAATGAGGAGACAACATAGTGACTATATTAAGACATAATAACAGAATGCGGAGACTACACAGTGACTGTATTAAGACATAATAACAGAATGAGGAGACAACACAGTGACTATATTAAGGTATAATAACAGAATGAGAGGACAACACAGTGACTATATTAAGACATAATAACAGAATGAGAGGACAACACAGTGACTATATTAAGACATAATAACAGAATGATAGGACAACATAGTGACTATATTAAGACATAATAACAGAATGAGAGGACAACATAGTGACTATATTAAGACATAATAACAGAATGAGAGGACAACATAGTGACTATATTAAGGTATAATAACAGAATGAGAGGACAACACAGTGACTATATTAAGGTATAATAACAGAATGAGAGGACAACACAGTGACTATATTAAGACATAATAACAGAATTAGAGGACAACACAGTGACTATATTAAGACATAATAACAGAATGAGAGGACAACATAGTGACTATATTAAGACATAATAACAGAATGAGAGGACAACACAGTGACTATATTAAGGTATAATAACAGAATGAGAGGACAACACAGTGACTATATTAAGACATAATAACAGAATGAGAGGACAACACAGTGACTATATTAAGACATAATAACAGAATGCGGAGACTACACAGTGACTATATTAAGACATAATATCAGAATGAGAGGACAACACAGTGACTATATTACGGTATAATAACAGAATGAGAGGACAAAACAGTGACTATATTAAGGTATAATAACAGAATGAGAGGACAACATAGTGACTATATTAAGACATAATAACAGAATGAGAGGACAACACAGTGACTATATTAAGACATAATAACAGAATGAGAGGACAACACAGTGACTATATTAAGACATAATAACAGAATGAGAGGACAACATAGTGACTATATTAAGACATAATAACAGAATGCGGAGACTACACAGTGACTATATTAAGGTATAATAACAGAATGAGAGGACAACATAGTGACTATATTAAGGTATAATAACAGAATGAGAGGACAACATAGTGACTATATTAAGGTATAATAACAGAATGAGAGGACAACATAGTGACTATATTAAGGTATAATAACAGAATGAGAGGACAACACAGTGACTATATTAAGGTATAATAACAGAATGAGAGGACAACACAGTGACTATATTAAGGTATAATAACAGAATGAGAGGACAACACAGTGACTATATTAAGACATAATAACAGAATGAGAGGACAACACAGTGACTATATTAAGACATAATAACAGAATGCGGAGACTACACAGTGACTATATTAAGGTATAATAACAGAATGAAAGGACAACACAGTGACTATATTAAGGTATAATAACAGAATGAGAGGACAACACAGTGACTATATTAAGACATAATAACAGAATGAGGAGACAACACAGTGACTATATTAAGGTATAATAACAGAATGAGAGGACAACACAGTGACTATATTAAGACATAATAACAGAATGCGGAGACTACACAGTGACTATATTAAGGTATAATAACAGAATGAGGAGACAACATAGTGACTATATTAAGGTATAATAACAGAATGAGAGGACAACACAGTGACTATATTAAGGTATAATAACAGAATGAGAGGACAACATAGTGACTATATTAAAACATAATAACAGAATGAGGAGACAACACAGTGACTATATTAAGACAAAATAACAGAATGAGAGGACAACACAGTGACTATATTAAGACATAATAACAGAATGCGGAGACTACACAGTGACTATATTAAGGTATAATAACAGAATGAGGAGACAACATAGTGACTATATTAAGGTATAATAACAGAATGAGAGGACAACACAGTGACTATATTAAGGTATAATAACAGAATGAGAGGACAACATTGTGACTATATTAAGACATAATAACAGAATGAGGAGACAACACAGTGACTATATTAAGACATAATAACAGAATGCGGAGACTACACAGTGACTACATTAAGACATAATAACAGAATGAGGAGACAACACAGTGACTAAATTAAGACATAATAACAGAATGAGAGGACAACACAGTGACTACATTAAGACATAATAACAGAATGAGAGGACAACACAGTGACTATATTAAGACATAATAACAGAATGAGAGGACAACACAGTGACTATATTAAGACATAATAACAGAATGAGAGGACAACACAGTGACTATATTAAGACATAATAACAGAATGAGAGGACAACACAGTGACTATATTAAGACATAATAACAGAATGCGGAGACTACACAGTGACTACATTAAGACATAATAACAGAATGAGAGGACAACACAGTGACTACATTAAGACATAATAACAGAATGAGAGGACAACACAGTGACTATATTAAGACATAATAACAGAATGAGAGGACAACACAGTGACTATATTAAGACATAATAACAGAATGCGGAGACTACACAGTGACTACATTAAGACATAATAACAGAATGAGGAGACAACATAGTGAATATATTAAGACATAATAACAGAATGAGAAGTATAGAACAACGAAAAAAAAAGAAAAAGAAAAAGAATTGTGCGATACTTATCTCAGAATCACAGAATGTGAGGCACCTAATTAATCGAGTTTAAACAATGCAACGACCATCACTGGCCTTACATCAAAGATCATCTGCGACGAGACCACGAGGACGTCCAAGAAGAAAATGGATTGACGACATCAGAGACATTGTACAACCACACGGAATGACACTATCCAGTGCCGTACACCGGGCGCTGGAACGCAAATTATTCCTCCCCACGCCGCTTGGCGGCAGAAGTGGAAGATGATGATGATGATGAAACAATGGAAAACTTAACACAATTAATCACATAAGACACTACCGATTATGATACACAGACAGGTATGCAGGTAAGCAAACTGAGTTAGGTAGGTTACTTGATAGCTAGGTAAATGAATTAAAAGGTATACAGACGCATGTATATTTGCCATTCAGATTATTTTTTTTAGACATGAAAGCATTACAGCAATCCTATGAATCTCCAATATAGTTTAAAGATGTGTACCGCTGCTATTATCTGTACTGATGAAAATGTAGTACAGCAATTCAAAATACAAGGAAGCGATCGTAGATTGTTAAAGTTAGTTATATCACAAACTGAAACAACTGTATCTGGTTCTTTTGTCAGGATGTTTTATAGCATCGATCCAAAGTACGAAATACAACTAGCAACATATTTACACGTTTGTTCATAATTTATCTCTGGCTATCTTTAGATAATCTTCGAAGTTCAAGATGTTTACAGTATATGTATATATATAATTCTTTTTTATTTTTCTCACGCACCTTGCCGTCTTTACAGACGTTAGTTTGTTGCATTGTGCTTCAAATAAGACATAATGCAACCTATGGCGGTAGCAAATGTGACTAATCAGACAAATTCACGCTGTAAATGTTCGTCAACAATGAATGCATGTGAACACATGGTTATTTCCACCACCACGTCTCACACGCTCAGTGTGTTTCCTATCTGCAGTCATTTTCTCCTTTGGATTTATTCACTTTTTGATCTGTGCCCTCCATGCAACACTATCAGAGGCGACCTGCTCCGAAGGTGCAATATCAATGCCTGTATCAATCATGTCCCGCTTACACACGTCTTTGTATCGTAGTAGAGGACGGCATTTGAATGTTGTTTAGACGTGTCTTATATATGTGTCGCGGCTGCGATAGCTGGGCCTAGGCAACATAATAATTAATATTCATGCTCGTGTTGACATGATAGTTGGATTAACACGGTAGCGTCATGTTGGCAGGACACTATATAGTATTGTTGTGAACGGCTAGTTAGACTGTTACAATGTTATCAGTCAAGACACAGATAGTTGTGTTGGGAATTGTCCCTGAACAGATTGAGTGTTCGTATGCGCAGACTAAGCCACAATGTTATATTAGAACTACATTGCCATTGATGTCACAAAAACATCTAAGAAATCCAGAAACAACATAGAGCCGTGCCGTTTTACATAATCTATTCACGTCTATATTTCACATAATCACATATCCACATGAATACTTGTCACTAAAATAGTATTATTATTAGTATTAGTAGCGAGTTCCATCGTGCCGCGACCGGAAATGAAAACCGAAATCATGTACGGAATCATATAGCCATGATTCACCGTGTCTCCATGTGCTGAACCGTAATTATTTTTTTTTTTTTCTGTCGCTTTCAATAGAAAACCATCAATTGTAGATGGCTGTTCGAATTCTGGATCAAATTTTTCAGAAATTTGGAAAGTTTCACGCTAAACTTGCTTTAATTGTGGTTGAAAAACAGGCAAAGAATTCAAACATGTTATGATCATGAAACCCAAAACGGCGGCTTGACTATATAAGAATCTTTGTGGACAAAAAGCCGTGTTCTCGCTAGCGTAGTCGTAAGCAGTCCGCCCGTCACACGGAAGTGCGTGGTTCTGTTCCCGGCTGGGCGTATTTTTTTTTTTTTTTTAATTTTCACAACATTATTAGGTGATATAATAGAAACTATTAAACATTACGAACTAAAATATTATATAGAACTATGAAACTGGAAATTTGTGGAAACAAAGTGTGCTCTATGGATCTGTGCGAGCTGCCGACTGCCGAGGATCGCATCCCACAGGGGCAGCGGAATGATCGCGTATCGGAATCAATGGATACAATAGATAGATGTCTTTGTTTAATGTAAATTTTAATTGCCATATCGCCCCTAAATCAGCACAGTTTCATCGCTAAACTTGCTCGAATTGTGGTTGAAAAACAGATTTTCTGCGAAGATGTGACTTTGTGAATTGGAAACCCACTGGTCATGATAGTCGCACATATCGATTGTGCTACACTTTTCAACACACAAAACGTGCGATTTAACCTACTAAAGTTAAAGAGAACATAAGTTTAAAGATTATTAATAATTTATTTGTATACTTGCACTATTTTGCAGTCATTTAACATGACGGAACATATTTTTGAAGTCAGTTTTCATATGACCTTTTGAGACTGCCTCGCACGCACACACACGCACACCCGTTCGAGGAGGTAATGGACACACTAGAGAGTTGTAGTAACGGATGAATAGCAAGAGAAATCGCAACTCGTCTCACCTTCACAAAAATGTGAATATCTTAATATCTTCACTTAGAAGTGACATACAGGCATCATTGAGGTACCATTAGATTTGTAATTTTAAGGCCTATCTTCTGTGGCCGTCTCATTAGCAAATTCTCAAATTTAAAATCGTGATAGTTTTCGCTAATATATATATATATATATATATATATATATATATATATATATATATATATATATATATATATAAAAGGCGATGTATGTATGTCTGTCCTTTATGCGTTCGCAAACGGTCCATCCGATTGAGATGAACTTTTCTACACGTCTTCTTCTCATTCCCGTGCAGCCAACGTCATAGTATGTTAGTGTACAATCAGCTATTTATTTACTTACTAAAATTTAATATTTCATTTTTCATTATCATTTATATATAGCGAGGGGACTTAACTTAAGAAAAGTTATTTCAAGGGGCATAACTTTAATAGTATTGCTATATATTTTATATATATATTGTTGCATTGTTATCAAAGATTTATAAACTCTTTGTCTACAGTTATTTACAGGCGTATGTGTTATAATATATAATGATAAAATATTCAAGGTGTATTCAAAGTTTTCATAAAATTAATGCATCTATTTAAATAGTGAAAATTTTCTAACTCATCTTTTTATTTCTCTTCAACAGCACATTTAATTTTTTTTAAACATTCTCATGTGTATTTCGCTTTAAACCCACGTTGGGTATTTATGATGTCCATTTTAAACATTGCCTCAACGAGTTACTTTTCATGCGTTTTAATGCTTATTGTTCTTTTGTTGTCAAAGAATTGCTTCATATGAGATGTTGAATGAAAGAATGTATGAGACAAAATAGAGAAGAAGAGCAGAATGTAGGACGGACCTGCGTGCCCAATTCTTAACACTTTGAAAATAAAGATTTTCAAATATTGAGCACAACCCACTACTGGCAACGCTGATCGTATTCTGGTATGAGCCTAAGGCCTATCCACGTCAATATGGAAGCACTATACTCGAGTTTCGCCCTCGTTTCAGCTCGTCAGTAGTGCATATCCCTGACCGGATCCGGAAACAAGCCCCGGATCACTGGCGTGTGAAGCGGGTGTGTAACCACGCGGCACATGTTGGACACACAGCCAAAATTATCATAACAGAATATTACAACGTCACCCATCGTAGGCTATGCTCAAGATTGCCCAATCGCCGCGACTGACGTCCGTCAATCGATGTGGACCCGAAAATCAATTTGATTATTGCTCATTGGATTTAGGAGGCCTGATGTCCTTGCCAGTGAGAAGTCCTGATCGTTTCGGGTTGTCACTTGTTTTCCCGGGAGGACTGTGGAATCAACAAGCACATCTTCAAACTTATTATCTGTTGGGATTATTGACTGACTTCTGTCTACACTCCTCCCTTCTGTCTTCCCTTCCATATATCTATTTCTTTCACTCTCTCTGTTATTCCCTCAACACATACTCCGACAACAGTTCCTTTCAACGATAAATAAAAGATTTATTAATAAAAACTATGTCTGGTGTATGTATGGACTGTGTAAGCGTAGTTAATAGTGTATTCTATTGTTGGTGCCAGAATGAACTCTGAATGTCTAGCAGCAGTGTCACATCTCGCCCATTCATAATGCAGAACAACAGGACAGCACATCAAACAGGAAAGCTCTCACCCTGGATGATCCGTATGCTTGAGTCTGACGGTAAATCCGTTATTGAATGAAACAAAACTGTTCACCACTGAATCACTGTACAGTAATAATAGTCCCGTAAGTTTATTACTGCGCCCGAGTCTGTTTCATGAAAGTAATTATCCAACATCGGAAAAAACCACATCACCACAGTTCGGCATAGTGTCGTTAATGAGTAGCAATGTTTTTACTTGTCTATTCTTTCTTCACTAGGCATACAAGACGTATGCAGTTTTATTTTTCTTTGCTTTCTGCACTTATATTACTTTTTTCCTTATCACTTTGGTTATCTGGATCTTCTTTTTCAAAGTTCCTTTAAAAGCATCGTTTATTTCTTATTTGATCCTGTCTAATTTATTACTTGGTTTATTGGGGTATTTGCTCTCCCCACAAATGAAATGTCTTGAGTTTTTCAACCAAGCTTTTCCAGCACACACGAAGTATGTGTCTATCTTCTTTGCTATATCCGGATAGGAGTTGGAACCTGTGAAAAGTATAACAGATTCAGTGATAAGCGTCTGCCACTTAATACGACTTATGCAAGTGTCCTTCTCCAGCCATAATGACAAGGCTTCCGAAGTAACCACCCGCATAAGACATATGAATTCACCAAAGTCTAAACTATTCCCTAATAGAAAGCAATGGTAAACGCTATGCACACACATCTATGTTCCTATGCTAAAACTATACTCTAATATATTAATACCTTATATATGCACTTATCCTCCTGGAATCGAAATACACTAGCGAATAACACACTAATATCCCATATTCTTTCTATCACTCATGAGGCATAGATCATTCAGCCCAGTTTGGAACACACACTAACTAGAAACCCCAGGTTCGGATATTTATAACGAGTGTCCAATCTTCCGGTGAGTGTTTGATCTACCATCCTCAACCCTCATCTCTTGACGTATCCTGCCCATCAAAAGCGGTGAAATCACGTAGTGGTTAGTTGTTCGTTTCTCTCCGTTCCTAAGCTGTTTCCCTCGTTCATCGCTCGTCGCACTTCAAAGAAATCTATTCTTTGATCACCGTCTCCCGCTGTGTTTGTCCGGTGTCGAAGTTTCCCCCAGCGCGATCATACCGTTTCCCGTGTCCGGTCAGATCGTCAAGCAATGAACTTTGCGAACACCTGTTTCCTATTTTCATATTTGTCGGTCAATGATCTTTTATTCGTCCTCATCTCAGAATGAAGTACACGATTGTTAACCCTTCTCCGATATTGCCATTAATGTTATATAAGTTATCAAGGAATCACTAAACTGCAGTTTTTCCGTGACACGGGTCCACATCGATTGACGGACGTCAGTCGCGGCGATTGGGCAATCTTGAGCATAGCCTACGATGGGTGACGTTGTAATATTCTGTTGTGATAATTTGGCTGTGTGTCCAAAGTGTGCCGCGTGGTTACACACCCGCTTCACACGCCAGTGATCCGGGGCTTGTTTATTGCCTTCATCGACCTCACAAAGGCATTCGATTTGGTCAGTCGTGAGGGTCTGTTCAAAGCACTAAAGAAGATTGGCTGCCCACCAACTCTTCTGTCCATCTGTGGAATCATTCCACACAGGCATGAAGGGTATAATCAAGTTTGATGGCTCAACTTCAGAAGAGTTTGAAATCAAGAGTGAAGTTAACCAAGGTTGTGTACTATCCCCCACCCACTTTAGGATATACTTTTCACTTCTACTGAAATATGCCTCTCGTGATCAGGATGACGGTATATACATTCACTCACGCTCAGATGGTGGCCTTTATAATGCTCAGAGATTGAAGGCCAAGATAAAAATTAGGAGGGTACTAATCAGAGATTTGCTTTTTGCGGATGATGCTGCGATTACGACCCACTCTGAGGAAGAATTACAACATCTACTATCTGCATTCTCCAATGCTTGTTCTGAATTTGGTTTAACAATTAACAAAAATAAGACACAGATTATGTCACAAGGTTCACATGGCGTACCATCAATCTTTATTGACGACGCCAAACTGAAGATAGTAGACCATTTTACATATCTAGGAACAGAGGTAAATAGCAAATTATCCCTCGATCAGGAAATCAACATCAGGATTGGCAAGGCAGCAACAACAATGAACATGTTAGCAAAAAGAGTCTGGGAGAACAGGAAGCTTACTGCCAAAACAAAAGTCCTCGTCTGCCAAGCCTGTGTCCTTAGTACTCTTCTTTATGGCAGTGAAACCTGAACAACTTACTCACGCCAAGAGAAACGTTTAAACAGCTTGCATATGCTGTGTCTGCGAAGAATACTTGGTACTAAGTGGCAAGACAAAATCACAAATACTGAAGTATTGGAAAGATCATGTTGTGTGACGGTGTATTCCATGCTCAGTCTTCGTAGACTTAGATGGATAAGACATGTTAGGAGGATAGATGATGGTAGAATACCAAAGGATATCTTTTTTGGTGAATTACAGACGGGTAGAAGATCTCAGGGTCGGCCTCTACTACGATACAAAGATGTGTGTAAGCGGGACATGATTGATACAGGCATTGATAATGCACATTGGGAGCAAGTCGCCGCTGAACGTGTTGCATGGAGGGCAACTATCAGAAATGGAATAAAGACAAAGGAGAAAATGATTGCAGATAAAGCACACACAGAGCGTGAGAGACGTAAGATGGTACACAATGGTGGAAATGACCATGTTTTCACATGCATCTACTGTGGGCAAACATTTGCAGCAAGAATTGGCCTTACCAGCCACACTCGCCACCGCCATAAGTCGTAGTTATTAAGCCTTTTTGAAGCACAATGTACCAAACTATCGTCTGTTAAGACGGAAAGGTGCCAATGATGATGATGATATATATATATATAAATTTAGTGTCAGGTCTCGGTCAGATCTGTAGATGTTACTACCTGCTTTCTGTTAGCGCCGAATGTTGGGCGGCACTCAGCAAACCCAACACCCTACATTGTGCCAGCGGCTTCTGACGGAGGAGCGCAAATGGGAAGATCCAAACCTTATCCTAGTGCAAAGAAATGCAACATAAAGACTAAATATCATGACAGGGCATATCAAGCCATAAGCCTTGGTCGGCAACTGGTCTATTATGGAAGCTAAGACAGGGAGACAGTTAGCACATTGCTTTGCTAATCCATGGAAGAATAATAATAAACCCGTGTTATCCGATTGGTGAGCATGTTGTTCCTTATTGCAAATAGCCGCTTTTGTCATAGCGATTGTCATTCTAATATTCACAAGGCATCTTCCGTTAAATATTGTGACTGTTCCAAGATAGTTTCAGCTGTTTCAGAAATTTCCCATTTACTTGCATGTAACATCGCTGCATTTATATATTTTTTTAAGATTTACATAACTTCATGAACATTAGCATCAGTAAAACAGAGGTAATGACCATAATAACAGAAAAATAACACAACAAAGATTCATGTAAAAGAACACTCCCTGGAACAAGTAAAGAACTTCAAGTACTTAGGAAGTAGAATATCATCAAATCGCAAATCAGAAGACAAGATCGAAAATAGATGCAATAAGGCAAAATTGGAGTACTTGGTGACAAATGGTAAGATCGAAGGGAACAGACCAAGGGGAAGACCTAGAAGCAAATACCTGGATGGTTTGGCCACGTGGCATGGTCGAGACAGAAACACGGAGCTGATCCACGACTCTGGTGATCGAGTGAGATGACAAAACACATGATTGATGGAAGGCAAATCAACACGTTGGCCAAATGGCATCGATGTTAAAAAACAAACACGTATCAGTAGTTACTAAGAACGCACTCTATAACACAATATTCCTACCAACTATATGCTACCAATGCGAAACCTGGACGCTGACAGAAAAAGAGAAAAGAAAAATCACAACAGAAATGAGATTCCTGCCTGAGAAGAATATTCAATGTATCAAGAAGAGAGAAAATCAGAAATGAAGAAACTAGAACTAATAACAGCGCTAGATTTTATCGGAAGGCAGTAAGTTAAATGTTTTGGCCAAGCAACTAGATTACCAGCTAACAGTATACTACAACAAGCAATGATTTACAGACCAAATGGAAGCAGAAGAAGAGGTCGGCCACGTAAAAGATGGACAGATAGAATAAATAGTACAGTTCAGTTCAGTTCAGTCGCCACCGTTCCGACATCACAGCAACGGGTCGTCCCCATTATGCCCTGTTCCTGTGCCAGTGAATATCACATAAAATGTTCCTCACTGCCCCATGTGAAAAGTGGAAAAGACAGGAGTCGCGACAAACAACAGCCCGCTAAGGCACACTGTGCATAGTGCCGCCACCAGAATTTCACCACAAATATCTTCTACGAAACACACCGTTCATCATTGATGGAAGTGGCATTCACTTCCCAACCAGATGTTCACCTACAAAGTCTCGATGTTTCTAGATGTTGGTGTTCCGTTTCTGGATGTTTTCTAGCCAACCACGCCATTCTATCTCTGAAATGCAGTTCACGCAACAAAACAACCTAGGACAGATCTAAAAATTGTCACTGTACATAATGCCATCGCCAGAATGACAACACAAAAGTCGTCTAACGAAACATGTAGTTCATCCGTGATGGAAGCGGCAGTCACCATCCCAACCAGAAGTTAGCCTACAAAGTCTCGATATTTGTAGATGTTGTTCCGTTTCTGGATATTTTCTAGCCAATTTTTTCTCAGAAATGTAGTTCACGCAACAGAACAACCTCGAACATATGTTTAAAAAAAAACAAACAAACCCATTTCACTGTACATAATGCCGTTGTCAGAATGCCAACACAAAAGTCCTCTACGAAAATACAGTTCATCATCGATGGAAACCGCAGCCATTAGAAAACAAGGCCAACATAAAGTCACTTCTGCGACACAACCAGCCGCCATGCATGCAGATATTTCTAGATGTTGTTGTGTTTCTAGATGTTTTCTAGGCAGCTACGCCATTTTTCGAGCATGCAATTCACGCCACAACACCTCGGAAAGATGTAAAAATCATTTCACTATACATAATGCCGTCCCCAGAAGGCCAAATGAACAACCCTCCACGAAACACAGTTCATAGTCAAAGGAAGCGGCAGAAAACCAGAAGACCAGCAGCCACACATTTCTGGATAAGGCACAAAAACCGGTAAATTCTGGGACATAGCCAGCCGCCATTGCTCTGAACTTGCAGTTCACGCTCCACAAACTCCGGCAGATTTAAAAGCATTTCACACGAAATTTACAGCTCACAACGTCGCGCCACGCACTGAACTTAGAAGCAGAGCGACGGAACCATAAACTACCAGTCCAACATGACGAACATGCGAATGCAAACGATGGCCACTAGCAGAAACACTCCAGAGGCCTTAACCGTTTCACTGCCTATCCTCCGGGAGTCTTCGTGGCGAAGTGGTCAAGCCGTTTGACTCGGACTCCGAAGGTTGTGGGTTCAATTCCGGGCCGCGTCCTTCGGTTCAAGAGGTAAATTTTTCGGAGACTCCTGTGGGTCGTCGCTAGAGCTGCGGAGTTCGTGCTTTGGTGCGATGCTTTCCGCGCTGCTGAAAGAGACCGAGCCATATGGGATAGAACCCAGTGCAATGAAGTCGACCCTGTCGACTTTTAAGTGACTGTTTAAAGCATTTTTATAATAGCTCGCCTTATTAAATCCTTGTCAAAGCTGTCTGCAATAACCTTTCTACTTACCGTTTGGTTATTGCGTGGTGGTTTAATTCCAGATTCTTACACTCATCGACGAAATGACCGCTTACTCAAACCCAATGCATGCACTGTTCTTTTTCAGAATTTGTAATAGTATAAAACAGTTTCCTGCGATCAGCTTCTTGACAAAAATATGTGTACAACTTCATAGCGATGCTTTGAAGTGTACATACTTTCGCATTCAATCCCACTGAAAAATATTCACACATTTCAATGTTAGCGATAAGTGGTAAGATTTAAGAAAAAATGTCCACGACACCTCTGAAGACTGCCAATTTAAACTGCGCGGGGTTCTTGGCACAAGGCCAACCCCGTGAAACACGCAAAATATTCAACGTTGAACCCTGATTGTCTGGCTGACGGTGTAATACATTTAAAATTATGAACTTAATCTCTGACTCGTAAATTATATACCGCATATAAACAAACAATGAAATCTGCTGTACAATCTCCAGAACAAAACTTTTTTTGTTGGGTGGACATGATGATAAGGTTATGTGCTAAATCTCATAATTTTCCCTCAGTTGGTTACTGAGATATGGATTTTTATATGGAGGCGAACAAATGTGAACGCACTATAGGAAATATATTTATAGTTGCCCTAGTTAGGTTTGGTCTTTGTGTCGAGATGGTTGAGAAATGGAAGGGGCTTTACATAGATCAGGGTTGCCAGATTGTGTAAGTGAGAAATGGGAACATTTCCTTTAAGCATAAGAAGAATCACACATGTTGCAAACATTAATAATGTCTCTATTGACATTAATAATAAAAATAATAAGATTAAGAAACGATATCACACTCAATACTAAAACTTAGTTATTTCGTTCATATTAATAGTTACGTAAAGACATAAAGAGACAGATATAAAGTGGACGGATTGAAAGATCAATGAAGATATCGCCAATGGTACTAACTCACAAAGAGAGTTCCTTACTTGCATCACAAGAAGACAGTACACATTCTTTGGGCGTGTCATGAGAAGGGGAAATGTGGAGTATGTCGTCACATCGGGAAGGCTGGAGGCTGGAGGGGAAGAGCGGCAGGGGAAGACCAAAAGAGAAGATGATGGACAGTTTGACATGGTATGGAGGAACTTCGGTCGGTAATAGACGTTGTCACGAAACGTGCTCGCTCTCTCTCTCTCTCTCTCTCTCTCTCTCTCTCTCTCTCTCTCTCTCTCTCTCATTCTCTCTCTCTCTCTCTCTCTGGGTCATTTATCATTGAGAGAACTCGCTGTGATCTGGCTCGTTATGAGGTTTCCTGAAAGTTAAATAGCCTGCCAATCTAGTTGCACTCACTTGCACAGGACGAGACAACTGTCATTCCCATGAACAACTCCAATACGGTTGGGAAGTGAACAGCTATATATATTCTACAGCTGGCCGGTAACAGATAACGAACGTTCAGTGTACATGATAATGATAAGACCTTCAGGTTCTTTCATACCTTTGACACAGTGGTACTGTTCCAACAAATCTACTCCTACCTGGCGTGGATGTTGGGTGACTAGTTTGATCTATCGATACCTGTGTCTGTGGTGTCAGAAGAGGCTACTCCAGACTCTGATCCGAATTGAACTCTGATCTGTCCATGTCAGCCAATGTCCGTTGGCCGGACTCAGTTGCGCCTTTGTGAGCATTCATGACGCTGAGCACAAGATACTTCAAGCCGTTCATTCGATGAGTTAGAGCTGCATGTCTAAGCCTGCATTGTCGTCTTCATCCTCTCTATCTGTGTGTAGACTAACCACATAAAGCTGGACATTGTAGACTAAGTGTGAGCTAGCTAATATAAGTCCTACGTCTGAGTTGTTTGCTGGCTGGTAAGCGAATGCCTTGAAACAACCGTTTGGTTGTTAATACACGCACTTGTGACGTCTTATTTGTTTCGCGCAAGTACTATATTGTGCTGCTCTTCTGATTTTATCTTCTGATGCGCTTGCTCATCATTTTATCTGTTTCTGCCTGTCATTCTAACAATGACAGACGTGATTGGAAGCATGAGAGACAGAAGGATATGGACAGACATGATCACCAACGCCACTCGGCATGAACTATAAGAAGAATAGTTTCAGAATTGTAACCTTCCTCGCTGACTCCTGCATCGACTACATCTGATATTTGCCTGACCTCAAAGCCACGAAGAGATGATCTTGTCGCTGAGTGCCATAACCATAAACTCCAAGCAGCTCCTTAGATGATTGCATAAACTCCAAGCAGCTCCTTAGATGATTGCATAAACTCCAAGCAGCTCCTTAGATGATTGCATAAACTCCAAGCAGCTCCTTAGATGATTGCATAAACTCCAAGCAGCTCCTTAGATGATTGCATAAACTCCAAGCAGCTCCTTAGATGATTAATTAAAACTTGGTTCACAGGACGTCGCATCCAATCCAAAATTTGTTTTTGACTGTTTGTGATTTACAAGGCAAGTTTACGTTCAGTAGCCAGCCATTGCTTTCTAAACGACCGATGCTCATAACAATGTTAAAAATCAACACACGGCTGTCTACTTCCAAAATAGCTTGCTGCTGATTTCTAACGCGGTATGGGGGATTGCGAATCGCGTATACAACTCCTTCACCACAGACGCCGGCCAACAATTAAATACACATTTAAATATTGCTTCAGCTGTTTACACGCGGAAGAGATTTCGTTCCACTCTCCACCGTACATTCATGATAGAAAATACTCTATCCACGTTTGCCTTGATGTCCTGGAAGGCTGAAGATACATTCTCACATATTCTGTAACTGCCAATAATGAGCCACACATTCACGATGTCCACATAAATAGGTCGCTAAACATTCCATTATTTCCATTCTACCATTACTCCTACCCCGTTCAACCTCACAAGAGAAGTTATTTTAGGTTCCATGAGCCCGACTCAGATTAATAATCCTGAGACCTTACAACATTTGTTTAGACAATTCGTACAGTATATATTGCACAGTATGTATTGTACAGTATGTATTGTACAGTATGTATTGTACAGTATGTATTGTACCGTATGCATCCTGGCATAATTTAACAGTTTAATTATTATAGTTTACTCACCAAAACTCAAAATATCGGCTGCCGTCTTTGCAGAATTATAAAACATGAGAGAAGGGCAAGACCTACAAGAAGCAACTGAAAAAAAGCAAACTGATTAGAGAAATTGGAAGTAGACAGTGAAGATATTTTGGGCACGTTATGATACGAAACAAACTGGAGAACTTGGTGACAACTGGCACGATTGTGAGGAAATGAACAAGGGGAAGGCAGAGCAGTAAATATCTAGATAACTTGGTCACATGGCATAATGAAGACACACACACAGCTGATCCACGACTCGTGTGACAGCGTGAGAAGGCGAACCATGACCGCCTACGTTTATCGATATGAAACATGAAGATGATGATGTGTGCAGACAAATAGAGCATTGTTTTATCAAGTACCCTGCCGTTTATTATGTTGTTCAATGATTCATGTGGATGTGGTAGTCGTAATGATGTAACAATATCTTCAAGTGCCTTGCCGACTGTCATGAGCAATCATGCTTCACGACATCTTGCGATCTCTTACGGCAGGTATCAATTTGTGTTTTGGATCTCGTCCACTCCAAGACACACGACTATCTAAAATGTTCTGTTCCTGCTTTCCTCTATGTCTATTTCCATGAATCGTTCCATTTGTCACAAGATGTTCCAGTTTCTGTCTCCTTACAATGTGGCCAAATAATGGTGAATGCTTATTTCTAATGTTTGTGATACATTGTCTGTGCGTCAAAATGTCCAGAATACTCATCGTGGCTGTTCTATAAAACTATATATCCAAAACATCCAGGGATTTTTTTCCGCTTGATTACAATGTGTCCAGGACTAGCAGATGTATGTTAGAACTGGTTTTACGTAACAACAACTACTATGCAGCACACAGCATAACGTCGGTTACCGCGCGAGCCAAGGAAAGGACCGTAAGGTAAGCTGTGAATAGGGCGCAAGAAAAGATGCAATTCCAAACAGATATTTCAGAGGGGAAACACCACCAAAAGTTGAATAGATTCAGTCAACAGCCTGATGATGTTAGCAATAATAACGAAATTTACTAAGAATCCTCTAAAACGTCATCCTTGAATCAACCGGCACTCTTCCGACAGACGGGTCTAAATAGTTCTGCAGTGAATAAGTGATTAGGGTTAGGGTTAAGGTTAGTGTTAGTTATATAAAATTATTCACTGCAGAACTATTTAGACCCGTCTGTCGGAAGAGTGCCAACCAACCCATGCCAACCATTTCTCCTTCGTATTTTTCTTTAAACACCATTCTTTTGAATATATTTTCCTGGAAAGAACACTTTCTCCTTCATTTCGAAATCCGTTAGAGCGATCACACAACACTATACACGATTATCACCAATAATAGATAAGAATGTCATTCATTTCGCCCCACACAGAGATCACGTTGTTAAATATTTAAAGCCTAGTTTACATACAATTACGTACAAGACGACAGACCGAAATCAACGAACTATTGACGCCAGGGTTGCCACTTTTTTTTTTGGACCAAAAGTATCTAGAAACGGCCCAAACAACATCCATAAATATCTAGATTTCGTTGGAAAGGATCTAGGAAAAATATCCAGATTGAGAAAGTAAGAAATTACATATGTATTGATGTAACTGCCGGTCTCCCTGGCGAAAAGTTTACGGCTATCGCCGTAATCCCGTATATTCTCGTGAGTAACGCAGGTGTGCCCGAACCGGCAGCGGTTCGAGTCGCGCTGGTAACTTACAGGGGTATGTGAGCCGGTCGCTCAGAAAGCAATGGCAAACTACTGGGCGTAATCTTGCCTAGTACATCAACAGCAGGTGAAAAATTCTGATGTTGACTGCACCGTCCTGTAAGGGATATGCAACATTAAAAAGAAAATTGATGTGACTTACCTATAGAATCATCTCCTCATCCTCACTGATGCCTGTCTCACAAGATGCACTTAGCTTGGATGATGAAGTTGAAGCTTCAGATTCAAAATGACTCTGGTATGCTTTAGCTGTTCCAGTTTCTTTTATTACACGATCAGGGAGCTGATAAGTTGAACAGCATTTTCATGCTCTCATCAGGCCAAATCTTATTGTCAAGATAGCATTTAAGAGATCAAGTTTCATCCTATTTCTTAGTTTACATTTTGTATAATTCACAGTACTGAAAACTCTATCCGCATCAGCATTTGAATGGGGTAGTATCATGGCAGACATCGCACATTCAAGGAGCTCACAGAATGGACTGTTACTTGAGACATTTTTAAATTGTCTTACTTCACTCCAAAAAGCTTCAGTTTCTGTTTTGTTTGTCCAGTCAACCAAATTTATTTTGGTTAACTAATATTCTGCTTCCGCCACACTATTATCAGTAGCCCCTAAACATTTAATAACTTGACAATATTTAGGTATGTCCTTTATTGGCTGAGGTATGTTGTTAATAGAAAAGAGTGAAATATTTTTCAATACATCTAAATTTTCAGGAAGTCTCTGCTTCAGTTGATCGAATAATGAGACAAGAAAATTTTGGCAGCGCTTTCTTAAGTTGTTCTCTTCATTTTCTGTTAACAGTCCTTTTGTTTTTAAACCATCAATTTTTTATTTGATTATTCGATTTGGTATCCCAGGTATGGCTTGGGAGCCAAATAGCTCTCTATAGTGCAAGTGAACAAGTCAGCTTTACAAGTTGGCAATATAAGTCTTTTACCAATTGAGTGAAATAGCAAAGTGAGGTCGTCAAGTAATTTAATTTTATCAACATTGTGAGATTCAAATAGTTTATTAACTTTTTGCACTTCACTTAAAATGGGTTGTAAAAAGAGAAGGAATGCCAAATTTTTTTCATCACACTACATTCCATATAGTATTTCAGCTGTGTAGCACTTTTCATTTTGTCTTGTTATTTCGAAGTGTGTCTTCAACTCCAACCATCGGTTCACAGTTACTTCAACAGCTGCTTGGATTGATAACCATCTAGTTTTGAAATATGACAGAATTTTCAGTGGTGAGGAACTATCATTTAATGATTTATATAAATTATTATATTGCTGTTGTCTGACAGATGATTTGGAGAACCAGTTATGTGTTTTAGCAATAAGGAATTCTAAATTCCTTGGTAAACATTCTGATGAGGCATGTGATAATGCTAGCTGCAAGGAATGACACGCACATTTTATGAGGATTAAAGATGGGATATCTTCCTTCAATTTTGCATACTGGCCATGGTTGATACCAACCATTACCGATGCATTATCGGTTCCAATTGCAGTCAAATTCTTGAAGTTTAAATGTTTACTGACCAAAAATTCTTCAGTGCCCTTATGCGCCCTTTTACTCATTACCAGGGGGGGGGGGGGGGGGGGTTGCCAGATTGTTGAGCGTTGATCCAAGTCAGTTCAAAGTTTAAAGAATGGCAGTTACCATACTTTACGCGCGACCAGCCAGACCAAACATAAAATGGGTAAATGACACCGAAAGAAAAGTAAAATCTAGAAAGTATTCAAAATATCCGACTCCAAATGAAAAGTATCTAGAACTGCATCCAGCATCCAAACGTCAGAAAACGGTATCCAGACGCCGTCAAAAACCTCTAGATCTGGATATAAAATATCTAGAATGGCAACTATGCTAGACACCCCTTTACCTGGGCCAATCAATGATCCTGCACTGAAACTGAAACAATGATTCTAGGAATAGGCGAAACCAAAACACAGGTATCACTGAATGATAAACAGTGCGTTAGTGTGTGTGTGTGTGTGTATTAGTGGACAGATCATCCTCATTGCACATCGAACCATTCAGTCTATAGTGTGTGAGTGTGTGTGTGTGCGTGCGAGAGTGTGTGTGGGTGGGTGCGAGCGAGCGAGCATGTGTGTGTGTATGTGTGTGTGTGTGCGTGTTTATGTATATGTGTGTGCGTGTGTGTGTGTGTGTTTTCTGTTTGTTTTTTTACGTTAAAAACGTGACTGAACTCCACACTTTCTATTTATATTCGAATGCGTTTTTTTTTTTTAAACAGACAGATGTGAACTCAACGCTTTCTTAGAAGATATAGTGACGTAGTCTGATCTTGTCTGAATGGTCTTCAGCCTACACTTTCTTTCTAGAATTACCTCTGCTTTTGGCTTGACATGACGTGTCTCACTTTGAGTGCGGCTTGAAGTGGCGTGTCTCACTTTGAGTGCGGCTTGAAGTGGCGTGTCTCACTTTGAGTGCGGCTTGAAGTGGTGTGTCTCACTTTGAGTGCGGCTTGAGATGTGTGTCTCACTTACGGCTTGACATGATGTGTCTCACTTTGAGTGCGGCTTGAAGTGGCGTGTCTCACTTTGAGTGCGGCTTGAAGTGGTGTGTCTCACTTTGAGTGCGGCTTGACATGTGTGTCTCACTTTGAGTGCGGCTTGACATGTGTGTCTGACTTACGGCTTGACATGATGTGTCTCACTTTTAGTACGCATTGACATGTGTGTCTCACTTACGGCTTGACATGATGTATCTCACTTTTAGTACGGCTTGACATGTATGTCTCACTTACGGCTTGACATGATGTGTCTCACTTTTAGTACGGCTTGAGATGGTGTGTCTCACTTTTAGTACGGCTTGACATGTGTGTCTCACTTACGGCTTGACATGATGTGTCTCACTTTTAGTACGGCTTGAGATGGTGTGTCTCACTTTTAGTACGGCTTGACATGATGTGTCTCACTTTTAGTACGGCTTGACATGATGTGTCTCACTTTTAGTACGGCTTGACATGATGTGTCTCACTTTTAGTACGGCTTGACATGATGTGTCTCACTTTTAGTACGGCTTGAAGTGGTGTGTCTCACTTTGAGTGCGGCTTGACATGGTGTGTCTCACTTTGAGTGCGGCTTGAAGGGGTGTGTCTCACTTTGAGTGCGACTTGAAGTGGTGTGTCTCACTTTGAGTGCGGCTTGAAGGGGTGTGTCTCACTTTGAGTGCGGCTTGACATGGTGTGTCTCACTTTGAGTGCGGCTTGAAGGGGTGTGTCTCACTTTTAGTACGACTTGACATGGTGTGTCTCACTTTTAGTACGGCTTGAAGTGGTGTGTCTCACTTTGAGTGCGGCTTGACATGGTGTGTCTCACTTTGAGTGCGGCTTGAAGGGGTGTGTCTCACTTTTAGTACGGCTTGACATGTGTGTTTCACTTACGGCTTGACATGATGTGTCTCACTTTTAGTACGGCTTGACATGATGTGTCTCACTTTTAGTACGGCTTGACATTCGTGTCTCACTTACGGCTTGACATGATGTGTCTCACTTTTAGTACGGCTTGACATGATGTGTCTCACTTTTAGTACGGCTTGACATGATGTGTCTCACTTTGAGTGCGGCTTGAAGTGGCGTGTCTCACTTTGAGTTCGGCTTGAAGGGGTGTGTCTCACTTTGAGTGCGGCTTGACATGGTGTGTCTCACTTTGAGTGCGGCTTGAAGGGGTGTGTCTCACTTTTAGTACGGCTTGACATGGTGTGTCTCACTTTTAGTACGGCTTGAAGTGGTGTGTCTCACTTTGAGTGCGGCTTGACATGGTGTGTCTCACTTTGAGTGCGGCTTGAAGGGGTGTGTCTCACTTTTAGTACGGCTTGACATGGTGTGTCTCACTTTGAGTGCGGCTTGACATGTGTGTCTCACTTTGAGTGCGGCTTGACATGGTGTGTCTCACTTTGAGTGCGGCTTGAAGTGGTGTGTCTCACTTTTAGTATGGCTTGACATGTGTGTCTCACTTACGGCTTGACATGATGTGTCTCACTTTTAGTACGGCTTGACATGATGTGTCTCACTTTTAGTACGGCTTGACATGTGTGTCTCACTTACAGCTTGACATGATGTGTCTCACTTTTAGTACGGCTTGACATGATGTATCTCACTTTTAGTACGGCTTGACATGATGTGTCTCACTTTTAGTACGGCTTGAAGTGGTGTGTCTCACTTTGAGTGCGGCTTGACATGGTGTGTCTCACTTTGAGTGTGGCTTGAAGGGTTGTGTCTCACTTTGAGTGCGGCTTGAAGTGGTGTGTCTCACTTTGAGTGCGGCTTGAAGGGGTGTGTCTCACTTTGAGTGCGGCTTGACATGGTGTGTCTCACTTTGAGTGCGGCTTGAAGGGGTGTGTCTCACTTTTAGTACGGCTTGACATGGTGTGTCTCACTTTTAGTACGGCTTGAAGTGGTGTGTCTCACTTTGAGTGCGGCTTGACATGGTGTGTCTCACTTTGAGTGCGGCTTGAAGGGGTGTGTCTCACTTTGAGTGCGGCTTGAAGTGGTGTGTCTCACTTTGAGTGCGGCTTGAAGGGGTGTGTCTCACTTTGAGTGTGGCTTGACATGGTGTGTCTCACTTTGAGTGCGGCTTGAAGGGGTGTGTCTCACTTTGAGTGCGGCTTGACATGGTGTGTCTCACTTTTAGTACGGCTTGAGATGGTGTGTCTCACTTTTAGTACGGCTTGAGATGGTGTGTCTCACTTTGAGTGCGGCTTGAGATGGTGTGTCTCACTTTTGGTACGGCTTGAGATGGTGTGTCTCACTTTTAGTACGGCTTGAGATGGTGTGTCTGACTTTTAGTACGGCTTGAGATGGTGTGTCTCACTTTGAGTGCGGCTTGACATGTGTGTCTCACTTTGAGTGCGGCTTGACATGTGTTTCTCACTTTGAGTGCGGCTTGACATGTGTGTCTCACTTTGAGTGCGGCTTGAAGTGGTGTGTCTCACTTTGAGTGCGGCTTGACATTTGTGTCTCATTTTGAGTGCGGCTTGAAATGGTGTGTCTCACTTTGAGTGCGACTTGACATGTGTGTCTCACTTTGAGTGCGGCTTGAAGTGGTGTGTCTCACTTTAAGTGCAGCTTGTCGATGTGTATCACACTTTGAGTGCGGCTTAAAATGGTATGCTTCACTTTGAGTGAAACACTTTCGATGTTTTGGTTTCACAGAATTCGAGACTTAACAGTAGTCTATCCTGGTGATGTAATGAGTTGGGTCCAGAACCGACATCACAGCACATGGAAAATTCCCATACGTTCTCCGTTCTCATTTTCAACAGGCAGCGAAGAGTCCCAATACTAACGGTACCAGCTCAAATTTGATTATATGTTCATCTGGCCTTTTCCCGATACCTTGGTCACTCCCTGCCGGACCATTCTCTCCAGGCAATGATGATGTATCTATCCCCCACACTGAACACATGATCCTAAAGGTTTCTGACCACACATAATTCCCACACAATGAAGTAATCAATATCATGTTGGCTACAAAGGATAATGTTGCTGCTGACCCAGCGGTCATGTGTTGAAATCCCTATCCTGGGAGAGATTTGTTACGAACTCTTGCAGTTTCATGCACCAGTACCCCACCCAACAGTGCAGAACTAGCCAGTCTGTTCATCTGCTCGTTTCCCACCATACGAGCATGTCCTAGGGAAAAGATTCAAGAGATGCTCCCTATCTGATGGTTTTATTTTTAAAGAAAGCATGCACACTGCATGAAGCACGCCTGTCTTCGCCATTCTCAGTTTGCTCTGTGAGTCCGTTACTTCCAGCCAGCAGAACTCTGCAGTGACCGCCTCTACCTCCATTCTCATACTAGATGTGGAATCATGCACCAGACTCTCCTGCACTAAACACCGTCCATTAACCTTCGCTATCAACCCCCAGGCATTTATTTTTGCCTCTTGGCACAGAGCCTGTCGTGTAGACTAGTACATAACTTGGCGACAATTGTGAATCAGTTCTTGCGTCTCCAGTTCAGCCTTGCCTGCTGACCAATCACTGCACTCCTTATAATGACGTATTGAAGAAACGGGAATCAATAATTGATTTCCTGTATAGCTTGTTGTTGGTAACGTGGGTGGAGAAACACTTATTGGTTTCGCTGGTATCAAGACCAGAGGTAAGTTTAGTTGTTCAGACTGTAAGTTAGTGAACAATATTTTACCAAAACTGGAGGTGTATTGGGTAAATGGTGCTGGCCCCATACTTTTTTAACCAATCCGTACTCCTGTGTGGTGTTCTCAATATCACGCCGTTAGCTTTTCTTTCTGGTACCTACTCTAGGCTTGGTCTACTTGGGAGCCTAGGTCAGTTTGTAACAAATCTCTCCCAGGATAGGGATTTCAACACATGACAGCTGGGCCAGCAGGCAACATAATCCTTTGTAGCCAACATGATATTGATTACTTCATTGTGTGGGAATTATCACACAACCCTGAGGTAGGGTTGCTAGACGTCCCGGTTTTCCTGGACAAAACAGTTTTTTAATTAAATGTTTCGCTGTCCGAAAAAGGCTTTCGGAACGCCCATTTGTCCAGGGTCTCTTTTCCTGTCAAATGAAATATTTAATTTCAAGTGTTTTTCTCAATGTGTGGTTCGTAACACTGTTTAATTTGAAAACTGCTAACATCCGCGGGCGCAGACTCGGTAGTTTCGTTTTCAATATCGCTGGCTTTAATCTAGTAGGTCATGCGTCGAAGTACACTTGTTCCTGCAGCGAGGCGTTGTCGCCATTTGGAGGTGACACGTTCGAATCCCGGTCGGTAACTATAGCTTTCACATTTTATGTTGTCTAGTGTGTCCTCTAGTCTCTACTTCTTTCTTCTCCTGTGAGCGCCAAACAATACTACGTGTGTGTTACTTATGTAACTATTACTTATAGTTGACACGTTGGTGTAACAGCTAGGAAAGCTGCGCTTACAATGGTATGGGCCGTCTGACGAGCGTTGAATTCGTGGACTCGCCGCTTGCTACGGGGAGGAGAATTCTCCTCCTATTCCTCCATGCCTCCAGGCATACAAATTGTGATGGCCCTAGTGCGTTACATAATTAGTCCATCACCCCATATGGACAACAATCACCTTCGGATTAATAGGACTGTGAGGGTAAAACCATGGGTAGCTGCTTTGGTGGCTGACTAGTCACAGGACTATCATTCTGAGCCGGTGATGGACCCTACTATAACTTCTCCTTGAGGTTGAACGGTGTAGGGGTAATGGTGAAATCGAATCGAAAAAAATGCTGTACAGACACATAGCAAGCTTCTGCTTCTGGACTTTAAAAAACAACAACACGCACACACTGGTGAGCACCATCACAACGCAGGCCTGTCTTGTGCTGGCTAAGTACTATGAAAACCACATGCGGGCTGCAGACCCTTCATCCCAGAAGAACAGCCTACATTACTGATGGCTATCGTGGTCAAGGGAATAGAGACCTTCAGTACTTCAACAGTTGGCATGAAATCACTTGCTCTCAGGAGCAGACACCAGCACGCAGAATGGATAATACCACAAGCTACATATATCATTTAGAATGGATGACACTACAAAACAAGCAAATGGACATGACATTGAGAGAATAACATAAAACCAACAAAATGGATATGACATACAATAACACCAAAAATAAACACTACATACTACATCCATTACACAGAATGGAAAGAACATAAAATGAATACCACATATTATAGACATCACATAGAATGGATAACACCACAAACTGAACACCACACATTTTAGACATTCTATAGAAACCACATATTATAGACTACGTATGGGAAGAGCAGCTAGTCGAGTGGCTAGAACGCCGGACTCTCCTTCGGGAGACCCGGTTTCGATCCTTCGGTGTGGGATTTTTTTTTCTGTCGGGGCAAGAAAATCCTAACCTGCACAGTTCGCGGCGACTGCACTAGCCAGGCGGCCTTAATTCCTCAGGCTCAAAGACCCCCTGCCATACACCGTAAGGTACTATATATTGGCAGTAAATGACAGTGGCAGTTTTATGACACTGGTATGTCATCGACTTAAAACTTTACTACGCCGCGCGTCGTACTACGGTTTGGAGAGGAGCCACCTTTCAATTTGGCCGGAAGAGGTCAGAATGGCCGAATGGATAATAGCGCTCGCTCTTAAACTTCATGTGTGCCGATGCAGAGGTAGCAGGTTCAACTCCTACGTCGGTCAGTTGAATTAAACTGTTGACATCTCGATTTTGACTTGGGGATGTGAATTATAAGTACCCCAGAAGTCGGTAATAAGGAAAGCTAATCCACACTAACAATTCAGCCCAGTGCATTAGAAGTAGTAGCACATCTAGACTTGTTCATGGTTGGTTGAAATTTGAGGATAAAGTTTCGACCCAGACGAGGTAGTCAGTCCCATGGCAACTATCCCTTTTAGCCTGTAGTTACATACATGCTTGCTTGCTTGTGTTCGTTGGCTTGAGCTCCAACGCGAAGTCCTGTATGTCGGATGAAGGCATCCTGTTGTCCAACATCAGTGTGATGTCATACAGGACCTGAGTTTTGCGTGAGTATCCGTTGTCCCATGTCTGGCTTATTGGTGTGCAGACTGGTGGTTCCTCGCCGTACAGGCAGACACTCTCCGACTTCGGAGGAAGTTACATACATGATAGGTAATACACGTTGTGAGATGTATGTTTGATTGCCAGCACTGGTGCTACACCAAAGAATATTTGGTACTAGAGTAAGAGAGCACCCGAAAATTAAAACAAATAGATTGACGTCATCAAAGAAACAGCACAGGCACATTGGATGACGCTGGAACATCAACTTTTCCTTTTCTTGACAAAAGCGGAAGATGATGATGAATAAACGACAGTTTGGTGCATGGTAGCACATTTCATGATGAACCTTCTCGATTTCGGCTGTTGAAATGGAGAAGTGGACATGAACTCGTCGCAAGGACAGCTTGTGATAAGGGTTCAAACGTGTAGTTAACCAGCTCGCAACAGAGACAATTATAATCTGGACTCTCACACTTCTGTTGAGAGAGAGACTGAGGATTTGGGGGCATATCCCGAGTTCAGTGACGTTTATGACATCAACTCGTCATAATAATTACATCATCATCATCATCATCATCATCATCATCATCATCTTTTTTTTTGCCGTCAAGCGTCTTGGAGAGGAATAAATCGCTCTCCAGCGCCCGATGGGTGACATTGGATAGTGTCATTCCGTTTGATTGTACAATGTCTTTGATGTCGTCAATCCATTTTCTTCTCGAGCGTCCTCTTGCTCTCGTCACAGATGATCTTTGATGTAGGGCCAGTGATGGTAGTTGATGGTGTTGCATTCTAACAAGATGGCCTTACCACTAGATCTTTTGTCCGTGAATAAATATGGCACAAGGTGTTGGTCCCACTGTCTGTCTGATAAGATTTCTTACTTTGTCTCGGAATTGTTACATTGGCAGCTCTCCTCAGGCATCTCATCTAACAGGTGTTGATGTTGCGAGAGTGTGATTTGGATAATGTCCAAGTATGAGATTGGTAGCATATGGTTGATAGTTATATACAATTTTATAATACAGGTGGAAAATTAATTATTGCCACATCAGCTCTCATGTGCTGTTCGGACATCTAAAATACTGGACTAATACTACAGTCTCAATATATCGTATATCATGTCAATGACAAAATAAACTTTACTATTCACTTTTTTATGTTTTATAATGTAAAATTAATATGAACGTTTACTCACTGCAAGTCACTGCATGAAGTATGGTGTCAGGGTCTTGTTTTACACTAACAATGGCTCGTGTTCTCTAACAGGAGTGAAACAATCATACATAGAGAATGATTGTACTCAAACACACGGCGATGTAACTGAAACACTTTAATCACACTTCTCAAAGGCATTCATATAATGCAGCGCTCACAATCACCGACAATGCCATTTACAGATACATACATACAATATACACGTTCATAAATGCATGGAATAAAGCACTCACTCAGTCTATAAATCCACTCTACAAAGCATACAGGCTTTCTTCCATCAAGCATAGAACAATACATAAATACGTGCACCACTCTCTTTCATGTCCGTCCAGTCTCGAAGTCCTAGGCCGTCTGAGCTACCAGCGATGGTTCCTCGTTGGCCCTGCTTTCAGTTCTCGTGCGCTTCGTGCATCACGCTGACCACTGGCCATCCACTGCGTAGTAGCTGTTAGTCAAGTTCACGGTCGTACTTGGTCATCGCCTCCTGGCGATGGAGATTCTGACAATGGAGAGCAATGTTAATGTTTCGAAAATTAACGAATGAACTGTTTGCCTGTCTGTGAGTACGGCGCTTTTCTGACCCTGATTTATTTTCTGACACAGAGGGAAGTCTCTGCGGCTAAGTGGTTACGGCAAGTGCAATGAAGTCGATCGTCTTGCTTTTAAAAATCCCGTTTCAAACCTTTTTCTTACACCGAATACATACGTCACGGTAACAGCCATGGTTTTGAAATAAAGAAATAATTACCTTTGTTAGGATCTTTATGATGTGGTGAACCTAGTTCTCAGCCTTGAGTGATAGTTAAGGCCATAGTGACATGTTAGAAGAGGCGTTCCTGCAGGTTCCTTTGACAGACGGCTAACCCCAAGGTAGGGTGAATGGTAGCCATTAAGGGGGACTTGGGAGATGAAATATTTCGGCCACGTTGAATGACATAACTTTCTTATAAAAGCCACACTGGAGGATAAGTTGAAGGCAAGCGTGTAAAAGGTAAACAATGATATATGTGGGAAGATAGCATCAAGAGATGGACGAACAACAGTCTGGCAGATGTACAATCTTGGTGAGAGACAGACGATGTTGGAGTTCAATTGCAGCCAACCTTTATTGTGGAGATGGCACCTGATTGATTGATTGACAAGAGACCTGAACTAAAGAAGTGGAGATCTAGAAGATCGTGTAGTCTTAGAGGTGCATTACGCAGAAACTATTAGCTTGGTTTGATCTGATTTGTGAAAATGATCATTTTCATTCAAATCAATCAATCATGCGCCATGCCGGAAAGCGTGGGCGGTCATTACTCGCCATTTCACTCGATTACCAGCGTCGTGGATCAGCTCAGTGTTCCTGTCTCGTCCATGCCATGTGGCCAAGCCATCCAGGTATTTTCCTCTCGGTCTTCCTCTTGGTCTGTCCCCTTCGATCTTGCCATTTGTCACTAAGTTCTCCAATCCATTTCTTCTCATAACATGTCCAAAAATTGTTGACTATCTACGTCTAATTTCTCTAATCAGTTTACTATTTTCATTTCACTCCTGTAGTATTTGGTCATTGGTTTTTCTTTACACCAGCTGGCAAGGCATTTGATGATGATGATGATTATTACAATTCCGAGATCTTTTTCATCACTTTTAATATCCTTCAACAATTTGATCATTTCATCATGCTTCATATTATCAAATGCTTATATGTAATCTATAAAGCAATATGATAGGTTTTAATGTGTCTGCACTGTCAGGCGTGTCTGCATTGTGGAATGTGTCTGATCTCTCCATTGGTGCTCGGGATGTTTATATTAGCTTTATATATTCTGTTTCACCGCACACATCTAATTTGTTCCTGGCTAATTTCCATATTTACTTTCGTTCCTGTTCTTCTTATTATATTTCTGAGTACAATGTTGTTGACATGGTTTATGATATTGACTGTACAACATTCTTCACATTCTAATGCGTCTGGTCTATTGGGTAAATCTATACATACAGATTTCTGCTTATCATCATGAGTGCATCTATTGTTGTAGATATAAACCAGCAGTTTAGTTTATATTTCTATTCTAAGATTTTCTGATACTTCTAATTCCTCTATTGTGATTTCAATTGGCCCAGACATTTTTCATTACACAAGGATATCACCATACGTGATCAGTCTCCTCCCATAGATGATACAAGGAGCATCTCAACACAGTGCTTGAACTCCGTAATGTCGGCGGGAATCCACATGTATGTACAGCAAAATAACACTTGCTATACATTTTTGAGGGTAGTTATTCTAATTTGGAAACTTTTCCAGGGCAGTGGCCTATACAGCGTGCTCTTGTTGATTTCCCACAGCCGAGGAATTTGTAACATGTGCAACGTACACACTAGTCGTCTAAATATGTCGCCCTTGTCCGAGAGGTCTAGATATCCAATCACCGTTCAGAAAGTAAAGGCTAACTACTGAATGTAATAAGATTGTCTGGTAAATCACACACAGTGAATTAATGCTGGGAAGAGATGCGATCTAGTGACAAAACACACCCTTGTCTTGCTCCTTGCTTTATTCCTTTATGCTTGCCTTCTTTGTTTACTATTTTAATTGCTGCTGCTTGTTTCCAGTAAATATCTTTTTATTATTATTCCGACAGAGATGTGGTTCCTGAGACGAATGTTGCGAATTCCTTGGACTACTAGAGTAACTACCAACGACTGCCCAAAAGATGCTAATGAAACTAGAACATCAAATTCAACAATAAGAATGAGACAAACAGCTTTATTTGCTCACGTGATCAGAAGATAGGCATTATAGAACAACGTGACGACTGAAAAGATAAAAGGGAAGAGAGGCAGGGACAGACCAATAGAAATGATACTGAATGGACTGAGACGGTGGAATGGAAGAATATGATTAGCAGAGTTGATACCGAACACCAAAGACCAACAACTGTGGAGAGACATGAGCGCCTACACCAGCTGGCAAGGCATTTGATGATGATGGTTATTACAATTCCGAGATCTTTTTCATCACTTTTAATATCCTTCAACAATTTGATCATTTCATCATGCTTCATATTATCAAATGCTTATATGTAATCTATAAAGCAATAGGATAGGTTTTAATGTGTCTGCACAGTCAGGTGTGTCTGCATTGTGGAATGTGTCTGATCTCTCCATTGGTGATCGGGATGTTTATATTAGCTTTATTTATTCTGTTTCACCGCACACATCTAATTTGTTCCTGGCTAATTTCCATATTTACTTTCGTTCCTGTTCTTCTTATTATATTTCTGAGTACAATGTTGTTGACATGGTTTATGATATTGACTGTACAACATTCTTCACATTCAAATGCGTCTGGTCTATTGGGTAAATCTATACATACAGATTTCTGCTTATCATCATGAGTGCATCTATTGTTGTAGATATAAATCAGCAGTTTAGTTTATAATTCTATTGTAAGATTTTCTGGTACTTCTAATTCCTCTATTGTGATTTCATGTGGCCTAGACATTTTTCTGTTCTTCATATTTTTGCAGCATCAGTGGCATATTGGTTTAGTACAGGTGGACCTTATACGTTACACTCGTCTGTTAATTCTGCCAGTTCACAAACATAGAACTCTTTTATATATTAATTCCAGTTGTTGATCATAATATCTTATTTCTTTAATGACTTTCCTTGGTTGAAAAAATCAAACCTCCTGTGTATGATCTTATTTTTCCATTTGCTTGTGCATTTTTTCCTATCACTGATAGACAGGGAGTCTATGGGCTTTAGCTGACTGAGGGTCTATGGGCTCTAGCTGAATGAGGGTCTATGCACCATTAGGAGATACGCAGAAGAAAAATAGCTACTCACAAATTCATGGACTCTCCTATTGTAGCCTCGATAACAAACATAACACATGGACAACATCGTTCTCACATACACATACAATGCAATGCTCCACGCCATGGTAAACACTTTAAGTTGGTTATTCATTTTTATTTCGAAAAATATTAACTTTACTCTCGAAAACATGAACGCATGTAACTAGTAACGTGAAAATACAAAATAAGTAAATAATGACAAATATATAGATGCACAGTATGCAACCATGCTTCGGGAGAACGAAACGAAAGAGGATACAGACTTGTAGAATGGGCAAAAGAGCATGAAATGATTGTAGGAAACACCTGGTTTAAACAACATTCTAGAAGAGTATGGACATGGAGGAGTCCTGACAGCAGGATTAGAAACCAGATTGATTAAATAAATCCTGATTAGCAGAAGGTTTCGAAATGCGTTAACAATCGCAAAATCAGTTCTCAATGCAGACTGTTACAGTGATAACAGATTGATTACAGGGACATTGAGGGTAAAGTTAAAGAAATCCAAGTATACCACAGGAAACACTAAATACAAATGTGTACATTGAAAAATGACAAGGAAATACAGGACAATGTTAACATAGAAGTTGATACATATTTGATACATTGTCTGATCTAGAAATCCTATTTAAAGATGTGGATGATCAATGGGAAATGTTGAAGAATTCAATCAGTTTGGCTGCAGAAACAATTATTCCAAAATTAAAGAAAGTGGATCGTAATAAATGGATGACTGAAGAAATTTACAACTAATGGAAACATGAAGACAAAAATAATCCTACCAAATATGAAGAAATTCACAGAAAAATCAGAACATTATGTAAGGAGGCAAAAGAAGCATGACTTGAGACAAGTGGCATAGAAATTGAAAAACAACACAACAATAAAAATACCAAATTAATGCACAAAAGAATTCAGGAGCTTACTAATAAAAGAACACGTACATCAACAGGCTACCTAAAAATAAAAGATTGAAAACGCATAATAGAAAAAAGATAAGGTTTTACATGTATGGTCAGATTATGTGAACAAATTTTATTATGATAACGGAGAAGAAAAGTATGATGTTCGAAATAATATGAAGGACGATAGATTTTGAAGATGGGGGTTTCAGAATGTTCTTAACCATACGATAACTGGCAAGACAACATCACAACAGAAATGATTAATGCTTTAGAAGAATATGGAATAGATCAAGTCACCTGACTGCTGAAAACAATATATGATTCTGGAGATATACCATATGAATAAGTAATTCTATATTTATTGCAATCCCAAAGAAATCATGAGCCTTGGAATGTGATCAAAATCGAACAATTAGTATAATAGGCAACATTACGAATGTTGTGCTAAGAATTATCATGCAAAGAGTTAAGAAGAAATACAACCTGACATAGGAGAAGAACAATGTGGGTTTGTGGAAGGCAAGGTGCAGTAAATGCTGTGTATATGCTGAGAACAGTAATTGATCGTTCTATAGAAGTAAAGAAAGATCTACATCTTTACTTTATTGACTATACAAAGGCTTTCGATAAAGTGAGACATAACTTGATAACGTTGCTTGCAGATATACAAATTGATGGGAAAGACCTTAGAGTTGTAAAAAAAACAACAACATATATTGGAAACAACAAGCTGCCATAAGAATTGATAATGTAGTAGGTCAATATCAGCCTATTAAGAGAAGCGTGAGGCAGGGATGTGTCCAGATCTTTTTTTTCCCTGTACAGTGAAAACATTTTCAGAAATATAGAAGATATGAAAGGAATCATCATTGGGGGAGGAAACATAAATAACATTACATAAGCAGATGATACAGTATTGACTGCAGACAATGAGCAGAATGTACAACATTTAGTAGATGCGGTTGTTGCACACAGTGAAAAACTAGGGTTCGAATTAAATTGTAGGAAGACACAGATTATGGTCGTCACTAATGCGAAGGCAATATCACAATGTAATAATATACAAGTAAATTGGAATATTCTTAAGCAAGTGAATCGGTACAATTATCTCTGAACAGTCATAACATCTGATGGGAGATGCCTTGATGAGATTTGAACAAGAATCGTAATGGCGAAGGCAGCCTTTTGCAAAATGAAAAAAAAAACCATACTGACCAATAAAAAGATGTCAATTGCAACGAGAAACCTGTACCTGTATGGATGTGAAGCGTGGAAAAAGAGCAGACAAGCTGAAAAAACATCTGATGGCCGTGGAAATGTGGTTTCTGAGGAAAATTCAAAGAATACAATGCGCAGAAAGAAAAACCAAAGACCAAGTCCTACAAGAAGCAAGTGAAAACCGTAAACTGATTAGAGAAATTAGAAGCAGACAGTCAACATTTTTTGGGACATGTTATGAGAAGAAATAAGTTCGAGAACTTGGTGACAACTGGCAAGATCAAAGGGAAGAGAACAAAGGGAAGACAGAGAAGTAAATACCTGGATGGCTTGGCCACGTGGTGTGGTCGAGACAAGAACACAGAGCTGATCCACGACTATGGTGATCGAGTGAAATGGCGAATCATGACCGCCCATAATTAGCGGCGTGACACATGATGAATGGAACAATTATATAAGTTCATTAGTTCGAACAAAAATACACTGTGGCATACGCTCTGGTAACCTCTGAACTCTGGTGACCTATGAAGGCCACTGTTTGTGTTTTGCTGAAAACACACTTTACTTCTATCAAGGACCCTTCCCTTACTCATCCTGCTGTAGAGTTACCTGTTGATATAAATACAGTAACAAATAGTTCAGTAATTAATAGTTCAGTGATTACAAGTTGCAACATAAACCCAAATAAAAGTAATTTGTCTGATATTTTAAAGGACACCATCTCTATTAATACAAGATGTAAAAAATTGGCAGAATTATCTTTACCAAAAGAAATCCAGAATGATCCCAGATCGAGACAACATCAAAATTTAAATAATCAATGCCTTAGAGGAATATTGATTAAACCAAATCATAAAATTCATCATAATCTGTCTGACCATTAGACGGGAGCGATCATAGTTCGACATCTAACACCATCAGAAGTCTCGAGTCAGCCATGTGTTGTCTCGACTGGCCATCAGATATTTATCTCGGTCTTCCCCTGGAAGTTTACTTCACCCAGACACTTTTTGCCTCATAAGGTGAGAATATTCTGATTAAATTAAAAGACATGAGAGGAATCATCACTGGAGGACGTAACCAATAATAAACGATAATGATGCAATACTGACTGCAGACAATGATACAAGTGAAGATTGTGGGCATGGTGTTGTAGCACACGGTTAGCAACAAGGTTTCGGGAACTTCGTTGCTCTAGCGATGACCCCAGGAGTCTTCGAGAAGGTTGCACTCGTGAACTCAAGGCCGGAATTGAACCCACAACCTCCGGAGCGCAAGGCTGGCGACGTAATCACTTCGACTCCCTAGTCGCCCTGAAAGATACTGACAACTCGGGAGGCACATATTAAGACATAACCAGGTAACGATTCAGCACAGCACATACTGACTGCCGGATAGAGTGCTCGATCTTAAACTTCCGGTGTCCTGATGGTGAAGTAGCGTGTTCAACCCATACACTGGTCAGTTGGATTAAAATGTTGACTTCTCGTCCTGGACTTGGGAACGTAAATTACAAGTATCTCTAAAGTCGGAGTGGGTTCGCTGATAGCGAGGGAAACTGGTAATAGAGAAATCTAATCCACACGCAAAATTCAGCCCAGGTCTACTAGAAGTAACGTGTATGGACTACGCTCAAGTTCAAAGGCTAAAAAAAACACACGTTTTAGCAATGCTTCCTCCACAGGTGTCAGGTATTTCATTTTCTTTTTAATTCTTAAAAAAAAGTTTTATTTTATACAAAGCAGTGTGTATTTAGAAGGTGTAATGTGGGTTTCTTTTGTTTTTATATATCGCAAAGCATTGCTGTTTGTTAGTTTTAAGTGACAAATGTGTGAATAAAACAAATACATCTCATACAAACTAAAATCTTTCAGTAGAAATTCTTTCATACTCCAAGAATTCTAATTCACACTAAGTTTGATTTAAATAAGCATAACATTATCAATCATTATTTCATCCTCCAAGTATTAATACTCACTTTTGCTTTCTACAAATAGTACATCTTGTTTGTACCTACAACATTTTCCATACATTAAACATGGCAACAAGCATCCCATTTTACAAAGTAAATTGCACAACAGGTATATATGGCTTTTGCTTGAGTGAGAGAGTAAACCTGAGCAAAGACTGAAGTTAGCTCCAATGGTAGTAATTTTATCACAGGCACAATAGCTTTATTTGAGGAGGGCAGGGTTTGGGTTGAAGTTAAACGAATTTCCCCTGGTCATGGTCGTACTTTTGGGACTTCTCGGGTGAAAAAGACTCTGACCTACAAGGTACATCCTTCCTTTGTGCTAGGTAGCTTCGTGCCCCTGATGGTAATATTCCCAATTCTCGGTGACAAAGAAGGAAAATATGCTTATTCATTCTACACCATTCTACATTCTACACCGGGTATTGAAAATATGTTTTATTTTTAAATGGATCTACGAGCCTAAATTTCTCTCTTTTAAATACTGGCTCTTGACAATAATATTACTACATTTTTGTAGTGTGCACCCCTGTATATCTGTAAGGTATTCTTTGGGGAGAAAAAAATGTGAAAATAAAGATGGTAAAACATAAGTGATGGCAATAATACTAAGAATGGTTGATTGAGTTCAGTGGTACACATTAGGAATATAGAACTATCTGGCTTGTGTTACGAGTGCAATGTTCTCGAAGACTCCTGCGGTCGTCTCTAGAGCTACGGAGTTCCTGCCGCGGAACAGCCAGAGCCATATGGCATATAACCCGGTGAAATGAAGCGATCGCTTGCCTTTTAACCCCTTTAAAACTCTGGGCAACTGGAATAGTCTGCCCCTATTATGCAGTTTGCGATTGGCAACAATCTCAACTCAATGTCCAAAAGGAACTTCAGACCTTACATTTTTAGGTTTACAGTTACAGCAACAGCAAATTATAGTAACACTGAAGATCACAGTTTAAAATACACATACTTGTTTTCATATTCGCATGTATGTGATGATGTACTCAGGGTAGCACTGCCTCTCGTCAAACACTGCAAACTCCCTGAACAGAAGTCCTGAGCTTCTGATCGAGTCATATCTTTGTTGAGGTCCACATAAACGTCTTTCTCTGTGGTAACTATACGGAGGGCGTTCCAGTCTGTCAACTTCTGTTAAGAGTAATCGTTTAGACAAAACCTAGTCGAAGCACAGACTGCAAAAATATAAAATCATCAATGAAATCTTCATTAACATGTTTATTTGTTTGCGCTTGCTCGCTTTGTACTCAAGCGTAGTCCATACACACTATTTATAGTAGTGATGGACTGAATTTTGCGTGTAGATTACTTTCCCTATTAACCGTGTCCCTCGCCATCAGGCGAACACACTCCGACTTCAGAGGTACTTGTAATTTACGTCCCCAAGTCAAGGACGACAGGTCAACATTTTAGTCC
Organism: Cepaea nemoralis; assembly: GCA_014155875.1. Classification (NCBI taxonomy): domain Eukaryota; kingdom Metazoa; phylum Mollusca; class Gastropoda; order Stylommatophora; family Helicidae; genus Cepaea; species Cepaea nemoralis. Next base: position 125,128 of record JACEFZ010000337.1, on the reverse strand, counting down.
AGCTGTCCGGTGTAGGGGTTGAACCTCTTTCCTCGGCATCAGCACCCGGGTGTTTAAGAACACGCGTTCTTACCCATTCGGCCATGCTGTCCTGCCATTAACATTAAAATATCACAGACTTCCTTGTGATAAGCAGGCCTTGTGATTACAATTAATTATTACCAACATTCACATTAATAATACATCATGACACTTTGACAAATGTAAACATTTCTTCCCTAACCAAAACCAGTAGAGGGGAAACAATCCTAACCGAGTCACATTCAACATAAATAATTATAATTTCACAATTCTATGAAATACTCGTTTAATTTCTGTCAAAACTATTCCCAACACCTCTCCCATAACAATATATTGTTTATTATTTTATTGTATATTATATATGTTGTAATACATTTCACATACACCTACCTATTTCACACATCAACATCCTGTAAAAGTACTTCAACAAATACTAACATTATGTAAAATTGTTTTAAAATTATCTGCGATATTGCCATTATGGGGCGGCTCTGCTGCCATTTGACTAAGATCAAAGTACTATCGCTACAAATCTAGACAAACGTGAAAGGAATAGTTGACAAAGAAGAACAGAACAGTGTACAACACAGAACAGCCACTATCAGTCTTCGATGAAGAATACCCACAAGACCTCTGGATCCGAGTATAAACAGATGGGTAAGAGCAAAATGCCGTTCGAAATGCAGGACCGGGAGTGTACATAGAATACCCAAATTACACTAGGGACACTGTCAGAGTACGTACAGGAAAGTATAACTATGATGCTGAAATCCAGGCAATCAAGACAGGAACAGAAAAATTACTAAATACCAACCATGGTACACAGCTTGAGGTTGTCTGGGAAATTGCCAGTGCTACGGACACTACTTTCTGAACTTGGCAGCCACCGACAGGTCACCATACAGTGGATACCATCTCACTGTGGCTTACCCGGAAACGAGAGAGCTGATCCATTGGCTAAGCAAGAAGCAATAGAAGAACAGCCTGATGTACCTGTTACATACCACCAAAAGAAACGAATGCTCAAATCCGTCAGAAAGCCATCAAAACCTGCTCAAGACGACTACCACCTTGTGGTCAGACCAGAATAAGTCATTATATATAGGCAAACTTTCTGACATGGAGACACAACAGTGGAAGATAACCTATATGTCATCAAGCTAACGAAAGAAAAAGTAGATCAAAGTGTTGTATATGTTATTTGCATATATATATATATATATATATATATTATTGAAGTAAAAACCCATATGCAATACTACAGGAATGTTACACAAATACAGTGACGAGATGGGCAACAGATGTGTATCAAATAAACATATCAAAACATTTCACACAGTTGGTGTTTCCGTCGCTGCTGAAGGCGTGGACAGCCTATCTTGGAACAGCTGATGGAAAATGCCTGGCAGAGATTAGAATAAGATTCGCCACGGGAAAAGTAGCCTTTTGAAAAATGGAAAACATACTCACCAATAAAGCAACTACTGTCATTAGCAGCTAGAAATAGAGTGTTAAATTGCTATAGAGAACCTATACTATTGAATGCAAGTAAAACTTGGACAATAAGCAGACAGACTGCGAGACATCTAATGGCAGGGACAATGCAGTTTCTGGGTAAAATGCAGAGAATGCCACGAGAGGACACAAAAACCAATGAGACAGTTCTTCAAGAAACAAATAAAAATCGTTAATTGATTAGGAACAAAAAAATAAGACGTGCAAGGTCAAATTGTTCTGGACCCGTGCAGAGATCTGTGAAGAGTCATGAATGAACACACCATTTGACAGAACACATGATGATGATAACCCGGACAATCTGTTTAACCTACCAGCTCTTCACACTTGTACGTTTAACCTGCCAGCTCTGTCACACTTGTATGTTTAACCTGCCAGCTCTGTCAAACGTGTATGTTTAACATACCAGCTCCTCACACTTGTACGTTTAACCTGCCAGCTCTGTCACACTTGTATGTTTAACCTGCCAGCTCTGTCAAACGTGTATGTTTAACATACCAGCTCCTCACACTTGTACGTTTAACCTGCCAGCTCTGTCACACTTGTATGTTTAACCTGCCAGCTCTGTCAAACGTGTATGTTTAACATACCAGCTCCTCACACTTGTACGTTTAACCTGCCAGCTCTGTCACACTTGTATGTTTAACCTGCCAGCTCTGTCAAACGTGTATGTTTAACATACCAGCTCCTCACACTTGTACGTTTAACCTGCCAGCTCTGTCACACTTGTATGTTTAACCTGCCAGCTCTGTCACACGTGTATGTTTAACCTAACAGCTCTGTCACACTTGTATGTTTAACCTGCCAGCTCTGTCACACTTGTATGTTTAACCTGCCAGCTCTGTCACACTTGTATGTTTAACCTGCCAGCTCTGTCACACTTGTACGTTTAACCTGCCAGCTCTGTCACACTTGTATGTTTAACCTGCCAGCATGTCACACATGTATGCTTAACCTGCCAGCTCTGTCACACTTGTACGTTTAACCTACCAGCTCTGTCACGCTTGTACGTTTAACCTACCAGCTCTGTCACACTTGTATGTTTAACCTACCAGCTCTGTCACACTTGTACGTTTAACCTACCAGCTCTGTCACACTTGTACGTTTAACCTACCAGCTCTGTCACACTTGTACGTTTAACCTACCAGCTCTGTCACACTTGTACGTTTAACCTACCAGCTCTGTCACGCTTGTACGTTTAACCTACCAGCTCTGTCACGCTTGTACGTTTAACCTACCAGCTCTGTCACACTTGTACGTTTAACCTACCAGCTCTGTCACACTTGTATGTTTAACCTACCAGCTCTGTCACACTTGTACGTTTAACCTACCAGCTCTGTCACACTTGTATGTTTAACCTGCCAGCATGTCACACATGTATGCTTAACCTGCCAGCTCTGTCACACTTGTACGTTTAACCTACCAGCTCTGTCACACTTGTACGTTTAACCTACCAGCTCTGTCACACTTGTATGTTTAACCTACCAGCTCTGTCACACGTGTACGCTTAACCTACCAGCTCTGTCACGCGTGTACGCTTAACCTACCAGCTCTGTCACACGTGTACGCTTAACCTACCAGCTCTGTCACGCGTGTATGTTTAACCTACCAGCTCTGTCACACTTGTATGTTTAACCTGCCAGCTCTGTCACACATGTATGCTTAACCTTCCAGCTCTGACACGCGTGTATGTTTAACCTACCAGCTCTGTCACACTTGTATATTTGACCCAACACCACTCTGGCCAGTATCACTGTCAGCTCTGTGCCTAATGGCTTGCGGTTGTCAGGGTCATCTGAAAAATCAACACACGATACATTTATGTGTACACGATCCAATATGATGCTTGATACAGTTTATTACATGATATAACCTTGTACGTGATCCAACCTGAAGCATCATCATGTGGAGCATATGATCCAGTCTGATACATGGTCAAGTCTGATACATGGTCAAGTCTGATACATGGTCCAGTCTGAAACATAATTCAGTCTAATACATGATCCAGTTAGAAACATTATAGTCTGGCCACATGATCCACTCTGAACAGTCTAGTCTTTCACATGATCCACTCTGAATAGTCTAGTCTGCCACATGATTCAGTCTGAACAGTGTAGTCTGACACATGATTCAGTCTGAACAGTGTAGTCTGACACATAAAAAAGTCGCTTAAAAGTCAACAGGGTCGACTTCATTGCACCTGGTTTTATCCCACATGGTTCGGTCTCTTTCCGCAGCACGGAAAGCGTCGCACAAAGCACGAACTCCGTAGCTTTTAGCGACGACCCACAGGAGTCTCCGAAACATTTAACTCGTAAACCGAAGGGTGCGGCCCGGAATCGAACCCACAACCTTCGGAGCACGAGTCAAACGGCTTGACCACTTCGCCACAGAGACTCATGATCCAGTTTAAAACAGTCTAGCCTGAGACATGATCCTTTCTGAACAGTCGTGGCTAACACGGAAATGGTCCAAAGTAGCATGGGTTTTCAACATTTTAGGAAAGATACTGACCCGTGTTTTGCTTCCTTGACTATGCAAAGGCTTTCGATAAAGTCAGACAAATTAGCATGAAGAAGATGCTTGCAGATCTACAATTTATTGGGAAATAGCTTAGTCTTGTAAATAATAAAAAAAAAACATATCTTTTTTACCTACACAGTGAAAATATTATTAGATATTTAGAAGATATGAGAGGAATCACCGGTTAGCGGGGTAGGGGTATCCCCTATCAAAGGAGATGTAAGACGCCTCCTTTCCTCCGTTAGTCTACGGGACACCCTTGGGCAAGGTGGAGTACCCGTTTAGCCCCCCGATCAGGGTTACGTGAAGCCATGGAAGCAGGTGGTGGATGGAATGTGAGAGCAGCCGACAGATTGTTGTTGGTTATGGTCTTGCACTCTGCGGCGATAGGCAGATGATCTCATCAGTAGAGACAATGGCTATGGCCACCGACTAGTACAGTCACTGCCCAGAAGGAAAGCAATGGCAAACTACCTTCTGCAAAACTTGCCAAGAAACCATAACAACCATGAAAGAAAACATAATAAGAAAGAGATCTGGTGGCGAGACCCCCAGGCCAGGCAGATCAGATAACACTGGGGAAGAGTGTGACGCAGGGTCCAGTACTAGTAATCGTGATGACGGAGTTAATCTTGACTGTGTTACCAAGGAAATCCCCTGTGTCAGACTAAGAAACAGAGTGAGAATGGCAACGTGGAATGTGAGAAGTTTGTATGAGGGAAAGCTTAAAGTAGTGTGTGATGAGATTGAGAGGTTAAACATTCAAATTTTAGGAATTAGTGAACATCGCTGGAGCGGCAAGGGACATTTTACGACTGAAAATGGAAGTATTTTCATTTATTCTGGTAGAGATGTCGGAGGCCAGAGTGGAGTGGCATTTTGTTTAGACAAGACAACTGCAAAAACTTTAATGGGATATAATCCAGTTAGTGATAGAATCCTCACTATTAGACTTAAAGGCCGTCCAAAAAACACAACTCTCATACAGATATATGCACCTACTTCAACTGCAGAGGAGGACGAAATTGAAGATTTTTACAACACACTACAAGACACATTAAATAAGATTGGTCATAATGATATAGCAATAATAATGGGAGATTTTAATGCAAAAGTAGGTGCAGGAAGAGCTGAAAATGAGAGACACGTTTTAGGAAAATTTGGATTAGGAAATAGAAATGATGCAGGTGACAAATTAATTGAATTTTGCACAGAAAATGAGTTAACGATAGTCAACACACTTTTTAAACAACATCCAAGAAGACTCTTCACATGGAAGTCTCCAGACAGTTTTACCAAAAATCAGATAGATTATATTTTAATACATAGAAGATGGAGATCAAGCATAACATCTGCAAAAACCCTACGAAGTGCAGACTGTGATACAGATCATCAGTTATTAGAAGCAGATCTGAAATTAAAACTCAAAAAGCTTACCCGAGGACCAAGGCCACTTCGTTTTGATCTCACAAACATACCAGACGCATACAACATAGAAGTTAGGAATCGCTTTGGGGTCTTGATGTCTGTACAAGAAGAAATGACACCTGATGAACTGGCAGTACAAGCTAGAGATATCTTGATAAATGCAGCCAAAGATCTAATTCCGACCAAGAAAAAGCAACTTAAGCCATGGATTACATTAGACACGTTAGAATTAATAAAACAACGAAGGGAGCTGAAACAGAAAGGAGATGAATCAATTAACCACAGGATGAAGTATAAATCTTTAACTCGAGAAATAAGAAAGAACACAAGAAAGGACAAAAATCAATATATACAAGATTGCTGTACCAGAATAGAGCAATATCATAAGGCTGGAAGAGATTATGAAATGTTCAAAGAAATGAAGTTATTGACAAGAAATGTTCAACCTCAATTGAATGTTATCTGTGACAAGATGGGAAATACCTTAACAGAATCTAGACAAATTCTAGAAAGATGGCAGGAGTACTGCAGTGGAATGTATGATATGAGTGACAGTGAGGATATGAATGAGATACATGAGCCAACGACAGCAGAGACAGAACCTGAACCCTCATTAGATGAAATTGCTTGGGCTATAAAGCACCTGAAGAATGGTAAATCTCCTGGATGTGATGAGATACCAGCTGAACTAATTAAAGCGGGAGGAGAAGAAAGCATACACATATATCATGCATTATGTACAAAGATTTGGAAATATGGTATATGGCCAAAAGATTGGAAGAGAACTATCTTCATTCCAATACCAAAAAAGGGCAACCTGAAATTATGCACCAACTATAGAACTGTTGCCCTGATCAGTCATGCAAGTAAAATCCTACTAAAAGTCATAATGGCAAGACTTCGTAAGAAAATGGAAGAAGAGATTAACGTAGTTCAAGCTGGATTTAGACAAGGAAGAGGAACAAGAGATCACATATTCAACATGCGTTTAATAATAGAGAAGTGCAGAGAATTTAATGTAAACCTATACTCATGTTTTGTGGATTATTCAAAGGCATTTGACTGTGTACAGCATCAGAAACTTTGGGAAATCATGAGGACTATGGGCTTTCCATCACATGTAGTACAACTCATAAAAATGCTCTATCTAGACCAACAAGCAGCAGTTAGAATAGATGGCGAGGCATCAGATTGGTTTGACATCAAGCAAGGAGTCCGTCAGGGCTGCGTGCTGTCACCCTATTTGTTTAACCTGTACGCCGAAAATATAATGAGAAATGTAAGAGATGATATAAACAGGGAGCTATATGATGCCCTAAATATCGGCGGTCATGACATACCAGAGATTCGATATGCTGATGATACAGTATTACTATCCACAACACAGAATGGCATAGAAAACCTAATAGCCTCAACCCAATTGAATAGTGAAAATCACAACTTATATCTTAACATAGCAAAAACAAAGATAATGCATACAGATAAAACTACTATGGAGAAAGAAATATACATTAATGGGGGAAAATTGGAGGTGGTGGAAAATTTTGAATATCTTGGGTCATTGATTACCAATAACGGTGACACAATGAAAGAAATTAAACGGCGACTATCCATTGCTCTTCAAAGACTAAAACAGATGAATAAATTATGGAGTGGGACAGACAGAACTACAAAAATTAGATTTTTAAGAGCATGCATCTTTCCCATTGCAACATACGCCTGTGAGACATGGACACTTACTAAACAAGCTGAACAGCGCATAAACGCCTTTGAATATAAATGTTATAGACGAGTTCTAAGAATATCTTGGGTAAAGAAAAGAACAAATGCATCCATACTTCAAGAGTTGAATATTGAGGAGGGATGGCTATTAAAGACGATAAAACAAAGAAAATTGAAGTATTTTGGTCACTTGAAACGTCACGAAGGTTTGGAGAGAACAATAATGGAAGGGTATATGCCTGGGAAGAGAGGAAGAGGAATGCCAAAGAGAAGATGGGTGCAGGATGTGGCGGATGATCTCCAGATGGGTGTATCAGACGCGGGACATCTTGCTTGTGATCGAGAAGCTTTCCGGAAGGTTGTTATGGGCGCGAGGTTCTCCAAAAGACATGCTACTGAATGAATGAATGAGAGGAATCACCATTGGGGAACATAACATTAGATATGTGGATGATATAGTATTGATTTCAGACAATGAACAGGATCTACAACATTTAATAAATGTGGTTATTGTACACAGTGAACAACTAGGGTTAGAATTAAATTGTAAGAAGACACAGATTTTGGTCGTTACAAGGGAAAAAAAGGAAATACCACAATGCAATATATGGGTACATAGGAATATTCTTAAACAAGTGAATCGGTATAACTATCTTGGAACAGTTATATCATCTCATGAAGGTGCCGTGAAGAGATTAGAACAAGAATCGCGATGGCAATGGTAGTATTTTGCAAGATGGAAAACATACTGACCACTAAAAAGATGTCAATTGCAACGAGAAAAAGAGTGCTGAAATGCTACATACAACCTGCACCTTTGTATGGATGTGAAACGTGGACAATGAGCAGATAAGCTGAAGAACATCTAATGGTAGTGGGATTGTGGTTTCTGGGGAACATGCAAAGAATACCATAATCAGATAGAAAAACAATGAGAACGTTCTACAAGAAGGAAATGAAAACCGTAAACTGATTAGAGAAATTACAGGTAGACAGTCACATTTTTTCAGCACGTTATGAGAAGAAATAAACTAGAGAACTTGATGACAACTGGCAAGATTAAAGGAAAAAGAACAATAGGAAGGCAGAAAAGTAAATATCTAAATGGCTTTGCCACATGGCATGGTCGAGACAAAACATATAGTTGATCCACGACTCTGGTGATCGTGTGAGATGACGAAACACGACCTCCTACGCTTATCGGCATGGCACATGATGATGATGACTTACCCGCGTACTGATCTGCTTTCTCGAAACTGTCCGAGAAATATATTGCCTTCCCAAGCATATTGTTCGGGTCAGCTTCGCGTATTTTAAACCCGATGTTAGCAATGTTGGTCGCAGCGTCTGTGCCGTGAAACAAATAATATTCGTTCACAGTGGTGAGTCTTTCCTGTCTGTCGAAGCTCGCAAGTGGTTCTGAGATATCTGTATTAGCTAGACAGAAACCTCTTCTCCCGGCAATTTCTCGTCTTTTCCCGTCGTATGAATGAAACAATTCAGGGTTTTCTACCCTCTTGATCACAAAGTTCTTGATCCCTGAATGTTTTAGTTTCACTGCATCACTTCCTTCTCCCACTAGTTTAGAATCCCACGTTGATTTAATGATTTGGGTTATGCTCGATTGAATTCTCACCGGAACATCTTCTAAGAAATACCTTTTACCGATTTCTGATCTTCTGTGCGTCCAATAAGATGGGATAGGACTAACGAAGGCTGCCATGTTCTTCTGTTAAGTGAATTGATTTCTTTAAGTACCCCGAAACACTTTAATATGAATGTCACTTTATCTTGCTTCAGCGATATTTCCTGGCCGAACCTGTAATAATAAATTAGCATAGCCATGTAGAAACATTGAAAGAGTGTATGCAGATTGACTTATAAACTCATAAAAAGTCAATAGTTATCGCATTTGAACATTTATTGCGAAAAAAAACAAACATCCAAACAATTAAGTTATGCTTACAGATTTTCAGAAAAGCCATGATGTAATGCAAGACTCTTAATCAATTTTAAACAATATAGAAATGCGAATTATAGGTCAGTGTAGTATATTAAAACATCCTTACCCTTTCCTAGCATTGACACCCTTAAAATATCACATGCCCTAGGGATTACTGTTTAAATACCTTATTTTGGGGGAAAGGAAACAGTGATAGACTGACCGTGGCATAACCAAATTTATTTGTCATTAGTTTAAATCTTGGCCTGGTAATTGACCAATTGAGCAAATTGAGCTTAGAATTAGATTGACAGTTAACAATGATAATTCAGGGATTAAAAAGTAGCGTTAGAACAGTCAGTAAACAACATATTTATCGGTAGAAATGTCTTGCTCAGATCAATCAGTTTAACAAACGCACCATATTTCAGATAGACAGTGTCTAGTTAAGACCAGAAGTTGTTTTAAAAAAAACCAGGAGTTTCGTCCGCATCATCTGGGCAATAACGCGCGCTTTTACAAAATGGGTCTAAAAGACTTCATTGCGCCAGGTTTGATCCTATATGGTTAAGTCTCTTTCCTCGAAGGAAGAGACCTGCCGAAAGCGTTGCACAAAGAATGAACTCCAGCGACGATCCCCAAAAGTGTCTCAGAATATTGCACATATGAACCGAATGACTCCACCTGGAATCGAATCCACGATCTTCGGAACGCGAGGCAGGCCGTTTAACCACTTCGCCATTGAGACTCCTATAACTTTCAAAACTGTCATTTCTTGCCAATGGCACCTTGCGGTGTAAGGCAGAGGGGTCTTTGAGCGTGAGGAATTAAATGGAAACAAATAGGTATATTTGGCTCCTGCGAGATGAAACGTACCACAAACACGTTGCACATACCTTACAAGGAGATCAATCGTATCCCGAAATACAGGTGAAAATCCAAAATTCCAAAATCAGAAGCAATAAATATATAAAATGAATAATAAAATAAAATACACACAAATGCGTACAAAACGACACACAGGACGGCCGACGTTTTGATTCTCAGAAACTTTGTCAAGGACAGGATAACACAGATAAATAAAACAACGAAATACAAAAAACAAAGAAAAAAGCAAAGAAAAAAAACAACACAACTACTCCGTTCGCATGTGAGGCAGAAAAAAAAACGCTAGCTTAAAAATAACAAATAAAGCAGACAAAGCCGCTATTTTTACACTTATACACGAACTCAAAACTAAGTTTTAGTTTAATCAATTCCTAGAATCACAGTTTTGGTTTCAATATAGGATCTATGGCCCAGGAAAGATATTTATTGTTGCCCTAGTTAGGTTTGGTCTTTGTGTCGAGATGACTGAGAAAAGAATGGGCTATGCATAGAATAAGGTTGCCAGATTGTGTAAGTGAGAAACGGAAACATGTCCTTTACGCATAAGAAGAATCACGCATGTTGCAAAAATTAATACTGTCATTAAAAACTTAGTTGCACATCCTTTACATGGCGTCGCAGTCAACCACAGCATTTTTGCTGTGTGTCATCTCTTGGCAAGTTTACGTTCAGCAGTTTGCCATTGCTTTCTGAACGATCTGCACCCATACAAATTCGTAAACAACCAACACAAGGCGATGTGCTGCCAAATTGCCCACAGCTGTGTTTCGAACGCGGGTATGTGGGATTACAAACTGCGCCACGGACTTTTATATTTTCCAAAATCAAGGTGGTTGTCATCGTTGGCTGCAGTAGAGAAGGTATTCAAATTGTATGACTGACTCAATTCATCTTTCCTCTCGGAAGAAAAAGCACTTAATAAAGTGTTACTAATATTTTGTTCTCTAAATCCTCTAAGTGAGCCATACCAATGATTTGCCCACAGTCAGATGGGCATATTTGAGAGGCGAATACTGAATCCGGAAGAGGTGCATGACAGTGTGATGGAAGTAGCTGTACTTTTGAAGGACACCCTTAGAATAATTGTTAAGGACACCCTTAGAATAATTGTTTGACGTAAAGTAGAACGATTTATTCTCGTAAAACAGCGAACGAAAGACGAAGATTCTCGTAACATTGACATCTACAATGTAGAAAATACAATATGAGGTATCCACTGTTGTTAAGAAATGTTATGTTAAGAAATGTTATGTTAAGAAATGTTATGTTAAGAAATGTTATGTTAAGAAATGTTATGTTAAGAAATGTTATGTTAAGAAATGTTATGTTAAGAAATGTTATGTTAAGAAATGTTATGTTAAGAAATGTTATGCTAAGAAATGTTATGTTAAGAAATGTTATGTTAAGAAATGTTATGTTAAGAAATGTTATGTTAAGAAATGTTATGTTAAGAAATGTTATGTTAAGAAATGTTATGGTAAGAAATGTTATGTTAAGAAATATTATGTTAAGAAATATTATGTTAAGATGGAGTAGTTTAATTAATTTTTTTTTTTACATTCGCTCGCTTTGAAATCAGGCATAGTCCAGATAGTGCTACTTCTTTTAGTGCTTGTCACAAGTGGTGAGCGCACTGGACTGATTGTACGTGTGGATTGGCTTTCCCTATTACCAGTGTCCCTCGCTATCAGGCAAATCTACTCTGACTTCTGAGATATTTGTAATGTACATCCCCAAGTCAAGGACGAGACATCAATATGTTAGTCCAGCTGACCGGTGTAGGGTTTGAACCCGATACTTCGACATCATCTCACCGGAAGTTAAAGTTCAATTAAACCGGCACTAGTTACTTAGAGACGTGGACAGCAAACTTTAATGGAGTATCAACTTTTACGCGGATGCCTCCAGGCTCTGTGCCTTCCTGGACTGAAGTTAAAGAGGCAATAACATGTCTAGAAGATAAAGACGTGTCCATAGAGATTCATTCAATGTTGTTTGGTCAGTTTTATTCTTTGAAACTGTTCACCGAACCAGAACTTAGCCAACATAAAGACTATTGGAATTGCAAGTCCTGTCAGGAGAAAGAGGTCTATTTCATTGGACAATGTGCCTATGTGGATCATTATTGTCAGTTCTAAAATATGTGAGAATTTATCTTCAACCTTCCATAACACCAAGGCATACGTGGAAAGAGTATTTTCTTTCAAGAAGGAGAGCGGAATAAGATCTCCTCGTCTTAACAGTTTACTGTCATCTTGCCGTTTTGACAGACGGCGATTTGTAAAACAGTTATACTTGAACCTCTCCGTAGCACAAAGCCTGGGTTGAATTTAGAGACCTTGTGTTGATCATGCAACATGATCCCTCTCTCAGCCTGCCTAACTACTCCAGAGGAAATGTAACACCAATACATCTGGAACAAGACAAGCTGCAGACGCTGTTGGATGAGCAAACCAATGCTCTGTCTGGTCTGGTCTGTCTGTCTGGTCTGTCTGTCTGTCTGGTTGTCTGTCTGTCTGGTCTGTCTGGTCTGTCTGTCTGTCTCTCTGGTCTGTCTGTCTGGTTGTCTGTCTGTCTGGTTGTCTGTCTGTCTGGTTGTCTGTCTGTCTCTCTGGTCTGTCTGTCTGTCTGTCTGGTCTGTCTGGTCTGTCTGTCTGTCTGTCTCTCTGGTCTGTCTGTCTGTCTGTCTGGTATGTCTGTCTGGTCTGGTCTGTCTGTCTGGTCTGGTCTGTCTGTCTGGTCTGGTCTGTCTGTCTGGTCTGGTCTGTCTGTCTGGTCTGGTCTGTCTGTCTGGTCTGTCTGTCTATCAGGTCTGTCTGGTCTGTCTGCCTCATCTGTCTGGTCTGTCTGTCTGGTCTGTCTGGTCTGTCTGTCTGGTCTATCTGTCTGGTTTGGTTTGGTCTGGTCTGTCTGTCGGGTCGGTCGGTAGGTCGGTCTGTCTAGTCTGTCTGTCTGTCTGTCAGTCTGTCTGTTTGGTCTGTCTGGTCTGTCTGTCTGTCTGTCTGTCTGTCTGTCTGAGCTTTCCTCCTAGAACAGTTGTCGACGAAGGCTTAGGGCCTGGTCTGTAGTGTCATGACATTTGGTATTTCCTGGCACTAGGATAAGGCTTGCACCCTCCCAATTGCGCTCCTCCGCCCGAAGCATTTGGGCTGCCCAACATTATGGGCTAACAGAAAGCAGTGCCGTCTACTGTCATACGGTAGCTGTGTCAAATCTGGCTAAGACCAAACTTCGTGTTAACAATTGAAGCAATCCTGTATACCTAGTTCTAAATCAGGCGACTTGGAAGCAGACCGCATTGTGTTGAGTTTTAAATATTTGAGTGTCGTCAGTCGTCCAGAAATAATGACAAAAACATTGAACGTAAACTTTTCAGTAAATCACAAACAGATAAAACATGCTGGGTTAATTGTGACGTCCTGTAAAGGACATGCGACTAACTTTATTTAACCATCGAAGGGGATGCTTGAAGTTTATGTTTATGCACTCAGCGACACGATTTTCTCTGAGTGGTTTTGAGGTCAGACGAATATCAGATGTAGCCGATGCACGAGTCAGCGAGGAACGCGAAGGTTCCAATTCGGAAACTATTCTTCTTCTTATAGGCCACGCCGAGTGGCGTTGGTGACCCGCCTCCTTCTGTCTCTCGTGTTTCCAATCATTTCTGATATCGAAATTCCTCCATACAATGTCAAACTGTTCAGCATCTTCTCTTTTGACCTCCGCTTGCCGCTCCTCCCATCAAGCCTTCCCGCTGTGACGACATACTCCAGCCTTTCTTTTCTCATGACCGTGCCCAGAGAATGCGAACTGTCTTCTAGTGACGCAGTAAGGAGTTCTCTTTGTGAGTTAACTTCTTTGACGATATCTTCATTGATCTTTCTATCGTCCACTTTCGGTCTGTCTCTTTCTGTCTACGAAATTATAAATATGCGCCAAATAACTGAGTTTTTGTTGATTTGATTTCTTAATCTTATAATTTTTGTTATTAATGTCAATAACGGCCCGTTATATGGGTTTAATCATACTTATATTAGTCTTCGTGTTTTCATGGCAGTTGGATTAAAGCAGCGTTTCCTCCCATTGTCATGGCTTAGAAGAGTTGACATTGTCAGGATACAGAATTGCGTGCTGAGTGTCGGCGGCCTGAGTCGATTGCATACTGTCAATGGCCTGACTCTTCTTGTTGTCAAGTAGTTAAGTGAGCTGAGTTATGAGAGACTGTTTATACTGTTACATTTTGACTCTAACATTACATGACGAACCAAAACGTGACACGTTAATTATAAGTGTTGACCAGGACGCCGAACGAGTTTGCCATTGTCTTTAATAACTTCAGTCTCGTCTCGGATTACAATCCCAGTAAAATACATATCACAAAGGCACACTAATATTCTTCAATAAAATACTATAAATATAAAAAACTTGATAACTGACATATCTTCAGTCATTACTAATAAGTGGCGGCTGTATAAACTGGCCATTGCCATAACGAGTCTCGACCGGTCTAACCTCGACAACAGTCGCCCGCTGAGCCCTCTCTCTCTCTCTCTCTCTCTCTCTCTCTCTCTCTCTCTCTCTCTCTCTCTCTCTCTCTCTCTCTCTCTCTCTCTCTCTCACACTCCTGGCCATCACCAAAGCGTGCTTCTCGCCGTAAGGCATAATCATTAAATCAGCTCTGTTTCCAACCATTTCTGATATCATTTCTGATCCCAGAAGTCGGAGTGGGTGTGCCTATTGGTGAGGAACACTGGTAATAAGGAAAGCCCACCCACACACACACACATCAGTCCAGTTCTGTAAATGTAGTACCACGTGTCTGAACTACGTGTGAGTTCAAAGCAAACGAAAAATTAGTTTCTAAAAACTCAAAAAAAAAAAGGCTGCTGTCATTATAAAATTATGAAGCATGAGAGCAGGGCAACCAACACCGATACGGTTTTTATTTAGTCCAATGTTCTGTCTCGAAAGCACATTGTTTATATCAACTAATCGTATCGCACCAACATTATTGTTTGTATTCTCGCTACAAAATACAATGTATTTAAGCCTATCTATGTTGTTTCCTTCTAATACAGTAGTGCAATACAGCATTTAAAATACTAGCTTATTTCAGAAAAGGTCATTTTGTAATAAGGAAACCAATTTAATTAAGCAATTTACAGTCATACTATTCGTAAGAGTGAAATAATGAACATTAACGGATATATTTTTTCGACGTTTTGACTATTAGAAAACGAGAAGAAGATTGTTGAAGTACTATATAGAACAGTGTTTCCCAACCTTTTTTGTGCCATGCCCCACTTAAGCCTTTCTAAAATTCATATTGCCCCCCTTCCCCCGCCCCACGCCCCCCCCCCCCCCCCCCTCAACATATACATTATTTTTAATATTCAAAAATTGAAATGTTCACTAAAGAAACTTGAATGATAGGTTTTAGGAAGAAATCACTAGGTAATTATTGAGCAAACACAGTAAGTAAATTCTCAAAACATATAATGGAGAACTGAAATTCAAGTACAAAATAATTTTAATGAAAGATTTTTCTATATTATTTTAATTATTAGTAATTATTTATTATTTAAATTTAGTGAGATCCTTGCGCTTGATGCTTGCTGCAAAGAGATCTTATGTCAGGTTCCAATTTAGTTAACTTCAGTCTCAAGTCTCCCCGTTTTGTTATATTCAGCCGATTTCTTCCATTTTCGAATTGCCCCCCTTAACAGTCGAATTTCCCCCATGTGGGGCGTGGGCCCCACGTTGGGAAACACTGATATAGAACCTGTACTTTTGTATGGGGGATAAAAGAAATCCCTAACATGCACAGTTTGCAGCGACTGCAACAGCCAGGCAGCCTTAATTCCTCAGGCTCAAGACTCCCTTGCCAGACACCGCAAGTTACTATATAGCTATAATCAGTAGATAACAGTTGACTTTTGTATGGTGTGAAACATGGACAGACACGCCGTAAAACATCTAAAAGTAGTGGAAATGTGGTCTTTCAGGAACACGCAAATTAACAGCACGGGCAGATAGAAAAAGTCAATGAGCAAGTGCTACAAGAAACAAATAAAGAAGTAAATTGAATAGTGAAATTAGACATAGACAGCCAGGCTATTGTGGACAGGTTATGAAAAGAAATAAACTGGAGAACATGGTGGCGACTGGCAAGATTGAGGGGAAAAGAACAAGGGAAGGCAGAGAAGTAAATATATAGATGACGTGGCATGGTCGGGACAAGAACACAGAGCTGATACACGACACTGATGATCGAGTGAGATGGCGAAACATGATCGCCCTAGCTTATCACCATGTCACATGATGATGATGATGATGATGATGAATAAGAGTGAAATACTGAACAATTCATGCAATAATTTTTAGACATTGTGATTACATGTGCCATTAGTATAAGGAGTCATATCACGAAGATTTTGCTAAGAATTATCATGCAAAGAGTCATCATGCAAAGAGTTAGGAGGAAAATACAACCTGAAATAGGAGAAGAACAATATGGGTTTGTAGAAGGCAAGGGTACATTAAATGCTGTGTATATACTGAGAACGGTAATCGAACGTTCTATAGAAGTAAACAAAGATCTACACCTTTGCTTTATTGACTACACAAAGGCTTTCGATAAAGTGAGACATGTCGACATGGTAAGGATGCTTGAAGATCTACAAATTGATGGAAAAGCCCTTAGACTTGTAAAAAAGCGTATATTGGAAACAACAAGCTGCCATAAGAGTTGATAATGAAGTAGGCCAATATTAGCCTATTAAGAGAGGTGTCAGACAGGGATGTGTAATGTCTCCAGATCTGTTTCCCCTGTACAGTGAAAGTATTTTCAGAAATATTGAAGATATGGAAGGAATCAACATTGGGGGACGATGCATCAATAACAATAGATATGCGGATGATACAGTCTTGATTGCAGACAATGAACAGGACCTGCAACATTTAGTAGATGCGGTTGTTACACACAGTGAACAACTAGGGTTAGAATTAAATTGTAAAAAGACACAGATTATGGTCGTCTCTAGGAAGAACGAAATACCACAATGTAATATACAAGTAAATTGGAATATTCTTCAACAAGTGAATAGGTACAATTATCTCGAACAGTAATAACATCTGATGGGAGATGCCTTGAAGAGATTAGAACAAGAATCGCCATGGCAAAAGTAGCCTTTAGCAAGATGAAAAACATACTGATCAATAAAAAAGATGTCAATTGAAACGAGAAAATGAGTGTTGAGGTGCTACATAGTGGCATATACCATATGACAGGCAGGTAGATAGTTAACTGATGTGCACACACATCAGTGAATAAAAATAGACATAGTAAATAAACATAGCACGATGTAGCACTTCGAATGTACAAGGGCTACGTCATCAAGTTGCGTTGATTAACAACGTGATTGTTTCTTAGACACGCTACATGGCCAGCCTTCACATAGAACAGACGCATCTAGGCTCTACACATACAGCAGTAGTAATGATGCATTAGAACGATCTACACTTCAATCGATAGACAACAGTAACTCGTTCAGACAGACACTTTCACGACCAGCCACGGCATTTATTAATCGCCGGACAGTGATTGCGGTTGCTGAGCCATCCTGGTGTGACCACGTAGTAGCCGACGCTGACTGACCAAGCTTGGAGATCGTCAAAGCTTGACGGCCGGGGGCCGTTAGCACCAGCCTCCACACCCACACTCACACTAGAGGGTACGGGATACAACGGGGACACCTGAGCTACATGATAAGGAGGTTTGTGGCGGGAGCATGATTCTGCAGTTGAAATGGCCTGAGTGATGCCGGCTGTAGATTCGGTTTGTATCCGTGATCAACATGAGCTTCAGGTGACAATAAACGGCATCAATCATCGTGCTTATGGCTTGTTCGTTAGTGCCAGTTCTTTTGGTATTGATTTGAGGGGTTGGATGCAGTGTGCCGACCCACAGGCCTTGGCGAGGAATCTGTGAGAATCTCAAGGTCATCATCTTATCCATGGACAACGTTGAGTCGCATGACACAGGCAGTGGTATCTCTTCATCATTAGAGCACATTATTTGAGATGAACAGACCACTCATTGACACATAGAACCTGTACTTTTATATGGACGTGAAGCTTGGACAATGAGCAGTCAAGCTGAAAAACATCTGATGGCTGTAGAAATATGGTTTCTGTGGAAAATGCAAAGAATACCATGGACAGCCAGAAAGACCAGTGAACAAGTCCTTAAAGAAACAAATGAAGATCGTAAACTGATTAGAGATATTAGACGCAGACAGTCACAATTTTTTGGGCATGTTATGAGAAGAAATGATTTGGAGAACTTGGTGACAACTGGCAAGATCGAGGGGAACAGACCAAGGGGAAGACCTAGAAGCAAGTACCTGGATGGCTTGGCCTTGTGGCATGGTCGAGACAGAAACACGGAGCTGATCCATGACTCTGGTGATCGAGTCAGATGGCAAAACATGACCGCCCACGCTTACCGGCATGGCACATGATGGATGGATTGTGATTACTAGCATAGGTAACAACTCCAAAGTAGTTTACATCTGCAAGACTATAGCACAACTGTTTGATATTTGTCAGGCGTTAATATTTTCTCCACGTTTACTCTCATTTTATTTATTTCTTATATCACATATTTTGCCGTTTGAGAATTATTAAAGAGTATAGCGTTTAGCTGAGTAGTACAGTCCAATTATTTGGAAGACATATAATGTTTACAGGAAATTGTTAGTACTAGCGCTGTCACTATTCTACCCTATTCTGTCAATCTGTCCGCTCCGTGGCGAAGGCTTTACTGACACTGTTAGTAACCCGGCATACCCATGTTCGAAACACAGCTGTGGGCGATTTGGCAGCAGACCGCATTGCGTTCGTTTTTTACGAAACGGTATGGGTGCCGGTCGTTCAGAAAGCAATGGTAAACTACTTAACGTAAACTTGCCAAGAGATCACAATTTAAAAAAATGCTGGTGTTGACTGCGGCGTCCTGTAAAGGATATGCAAATATTTAACTCTGTCAACTTGGAAACAAAATAGATGTCCATTCTTGTTGATGTGCATACAGAGTACATATTCGATTTGTGTTTTTCTCTACCTTCGTGGTCTTTTATGTCCGAGCTACCTTCAAGTGAAATGAACATAACATTTGCATATTTTACAGTCTACTTCGTGGTCATTGACAGGAGCCAGGTCAAGGCCGAGTGAAGTGTCCAAATAGTTTCCTGATAAAAGCGTGGGACACGTAGTATGTTTAACACTAAAGCCGACAATGTTCAGTAAAGCGAACACTCGTAGTTGGGTTTCAGAAAGGGACAGTACAGAACCTGGGATTGAAGAGTTCCAAGGGACATATTATTAGATCGCCTATAGTTATACTAAGTACATAAGAAGTGAATTATAAAACATATGAAATCGTTTAATGTGTTTATGAGAAGATATACACTAAAGAACTTGGTGAGAATTGGCGGCAAGATTGAGGGGAAAAGAACACGGAAAGACAGAGAAGTAAATACCTGGATGGCTTAGACACATGGCATAATCGAGACACAACACAAAGCTGATCCTGAACTCTGGTGATCGTGTAAGATGGCGAAACATGACCGCCCACGTTTATCGGCATGGCACATGACGATGATGAGATGATAATGTGTGTAAACAAACTGAGTATTGTTTTATCAAGTACCCTTCTGTTTGTTATCAGTTATCAGTTGGGGTATCGTCATTGCACTCCGGACATGTCCATAGGTGCTCAGATCCTCCCCCCAGCATATGCATCAGCGTCTGGTGGTTAATAGTGCCAGTTCTGTGTTGGTTGACGAAGCACCTCGTTTTCCCGATGTACCTCTTGTGTCTGGTCGTGCCAGTTCTTACTCCCAAGTCTTTTATCCTGGACAACGGTGTGGATTCACTGACGCCAAAGTCCTCTGTTCTCGACATCTCTTTAAGGATGTTAATAACATCGGCGCGATCCATGGGCTGGCCATCTGCAGGGGATGCAGAGCCAGCCAGTTTATCAGCTCGTTCATTTCCCTCGACTCCCGCATGTCCCGGGACGAAGATGAAGGTGACCTTACGGACAACGGACTTCCGCAGCGAATCAGTCCACTGTCTACGCACAGATCCTGCATCGACCTTCCGAATCATGCTCATTGAATCACTTAGTACACACACGTTGGTATAATGCTGTGATTCTAGCCATATGAAAGCCTGTGTTACTGCCATCACTTCCATCGTCATGCTGCTCGTGGTCATGGAGTGGGCACCACTGGATTCTTGAACGGTTCGGCCCGCTGAACGGGCTGTAAATGCCCACGCACTTCTCTGCTGCTTTACAACAGATCCATCTGTATAGATGAGCACTTCGGGGTTGTCTGAGTGTTCATTGATGAGCGCGTTGACCTCTGCATTGACAGCGGCAGGGTTCTGTTCTCTGCACCGTCTGTCAAGTGTGATAATGCAGGAGAAGGTGCACTTAAAAGCTGGAGGCACAGGCACCCATTCCTTGCCGGGGTTGATACTGGTAGGACTGCAGACCTGTCTGATGACATCTTCCGCCCGACCCATCCATGATTTGCCCCTCTTTAGCCTGTCGCCCTTTTCTCTGAATATATCCTCATGCAGAGGGTGCTGCTCATCTGCACTTATTTTTAAGTATGCACGAGCTCTCCAGATCTTGATCCTGTGGTTCATGGTCGGGAAGTCAAGGAGGTATCTCATTGCTACACAGCT
This sequence comes from Cepaea nemoralis, assembly GCA_014155875.1. NCBI lineage: Eukaryota > Metazoa > Mollusca > Gastropoda > Stylommatophora > Helicidae > Cepaea > Cepaea nemoralis. The sequence continues at coordinate 104,331 of JACEFZ010000337.1, read as the reverse complement.
GGTGTCTCTCGTGCAGCCCAAAATGATGCGCATGGCTTCGTTTTGTACCTTTTCAAGTCTTCCAATCTGTGTAGGGCTGACAGTGAGGATGGCCAGGGCATACTCGATTGGTGAAAGTACCAGTTCTTGGAATAGAAGTATTAACAGTCTTTGTTCAATATTGGCAGTTGCCATGATTCTCATTGCTGACAAACGTTTTCGAGCTTTCGTTATGACATAATCAACATGATCTCTGAATGACAGGCTACGATCAAACCTCACGCCAAGATATGTCATCGACTGTGTTCTACTCAAAATACTCCCATCCATCCTCACCGCCGGCAGGTCTGCTTTCATAATATGGTTGTTTCGGGAGAATCATGTAACCAATGCCTTTGCAGGGTTGACAGTGGCAACGGCAACAGCACACCATGAGGAAATTCGATCTAGTTCGCCCTGCATACCATTGGCAACCGCCTGTCTATCTCGACCCTGTCGATACACAAGGATGTCGTCAGCAAAGAGTCCCACCCCTCCCGTCCAACTGCTGTTGAGTGATCGGCACCGTATACATGTTGAATAGTACTGGTGACAGTGGTGTACCCTGCGGCTACCCTGGACGTATCGTTGTCGGCTCAGAATACCAACTCCCACATCTTAGCATCTCCTTCCTCTGGAACAGGACTGCAGCTATCCATCGTATAACGCGAGGGTACACTTTCAGTCTGAGAAGGGCTTGCATCAAGTGCTCTAAGGATACTTTATTGTATGCATCCTCTAAGTCTATGGCAGCCGCACATGTTTCTTCTCTGCTCTGAAACCCTTCATAAACGTCCTGATCAAAGACCGCCGCATTCAGCCATGACTCTTTGTTGCATCTGTATCCTCCAAGTGTGGGCGGGAAGCAGCCTAGTTGTTCTAAATCACGAGCAAGTCTGTATGCTATAATTTTCTCCAGTAGCTTGCCAGCAATGTTCTGCATCGTTATGATTCTGTAGCCGCATATCTTGGAATGGTCTTTGTTAGGTTTAGGCAGATTTTGTCTCCTCACAATGATGTTCCAGTTTTTGTATCCTCACAATGATTTTCCAGGTTTGGTCTCCTCACAATGATGTTCCAGTTTTTGTTTCCTCAAAATGATGTTCCAGTTTTTGTATCCTAACAATGATGTTCCAGTTTTTGTATCCTCACAATGATGTTCCAGTTTTTGTATCCTCACAACGATGTTCCAGGTTTTGTCTCCTCACAATGATGTTCCAGTTTTTGTCTCCTCACAATGATGTTCCAGTTTCTGCCTCCTCACAATGTGGCCAAATATGATTGCTGCCTTTTTAGGTGTTTGTGAAAAGTTATCTTTGCGTCTTGACCTCCCTCAAAACATCCAGATTACTCATTTTGGCTGTTTAAAGAAATTTCAGCATATTTTATTTTATAAAACCATATCTCCAAAGTTTCTAGGGATCTTATCGCTTGTCTGCTAATTGTCCAAGAGTCGCAGCTACATGTTAGTTTAGTTTAGTTTAGTTTAGTTTAGTCGAGGGATCAACATCACGACACACGGGTGTAACCCATAAGTGCTCCGTTCTACTCCTAACTCAAACCTGAGTCCGGAGAATCTCAGTTCAGCGCACGAACTCCGTAGCACCGGCGAGGAACCTGAAATACTTTGGGTAGATTTTTAACTCGAAATTGTGCCCGGGCAGCGCCGTTAGGCTACTCTTTTACGATTTCCATCTGCCAAGGGATTTTTTACGTGCACAACAATACACATGGGCGTCCGATCTCCTTACCCAGAGACCAGGGGACATTTTATTACTAGAAGTTCACGAAGCTATATGTTAGAACGGGTTCTATGTAACAATAGCAACAATGTAGCACACAGTAGTTAAACCGACAGAGACGCAGAGTCGTTACAGTATGAGACAAAGAAAGGACTGTAAGGTAGGCTGAAACAAGGCGCAAAAAAGATACAATTCCAAATATATATTTTAGATAGGAAAGCCCACCAGAAGCTGTATAGATTCAGTCAACAGTCTGATAATTTTAGCAATGACAACGACATTTTATAAGAGTCTCCCAAAACGTCAATGTTTAACCCATCCATGACAACCATTTCTTCCTTGTTTTTTTGTTTTGAAACACCATTCTTCCGAATATAATTTCTTGGAATGAACACTTTCTCTTCTTCATTTTGAAATCCGTTAGTACGATCACAAAACTATATAAATGATTATCACCAATAACAGATAAGAATATCATTCATTTCGCCCCAAACACATATCACGTTGTTAAATGCTTACAGCTTTGATTACATGCAGAAGACAACGGACAGAAGGACATTATTGACGCCAGCAATACTGAAAACGAATTTACTGCGATTCCGGGCACGGACATTAGAGGCTTTCAACTGAAACACTTTTACGAGCTAAACATTGAGAAAAAAGTGGAAATTAAATCTGTCATTTGACAGGAAAAGAGACCAGGGACACACGGGCGTCCCTAACGCCTTTTTCGGACACTGAAATATTTAATTAAAAATAGGTACTGTCCAGGAAAATCGAGCCATCTAGCAGCCATACCTCAGGTATGTGGGATAATTTCAGACGCAGTGAAGTAATATAATGTTGACTACAAAGGTTCACGATTGCCTTCTGGCACGGCTGTCATGTGTTCAAATCCCTATATTGGGGGCGGAGGGATTTGTTACAAACTGCCCCAAGCTCCCAAGAAGACCCAGCCAAATGTAGGTAACAGGAAGTGCTGTGGTAAAGAAAAGCTAACGGCATGATACTGAACACACCGCACACGGAGTACGGATGGGCGTAAACAATATGGAGCCAGCACCACATACCCAATACGCCTCCAGGGTGGTATAAAATACTCTTCCCTACCAGAAGTAGTAGCACAATAAAACTTACCTCTAGTAGACTTGATACCAGCGAAACCAATAAATGTTTCTCTACCCACGTCAGCTACAACAAGCTATATAGGAAAGCAATAAATGATTCCTGTTTCATCTATACGTCACTAAAAAGAGTGCAGTGATTGGCCAGCAGGAAGCGCTGAACTGTAGGCGCAAAAACTGATTTACAACAATTATCGCCAAGTTTTGTAATCGACTACACTGTTGGCTCTGTGCCAAGAGGAAAAAAAGAAATGCATTGGGTTTGATTTTTTTTTTAAAGCATATCCTTTACAGGACTTAGCTGTCAACACCAGCATCTTTCAGCTGTTTGTTGATCTCTTGGCAAGATTACGCTCAGTAGTTTGCCATTACTTTCTGAGCGGCCGGCTCACATACCCCGTAAGTTACCGATGCGATTCGAACCACTGCTGATTTGAACCGTCATCACGTTACCGACGAGAGTATACGAGATTACGGAGAAAAGTCATAACCTCTAAGCCACGAAGCCGGCATTGGGTTTGATAGCGAAGGTTAATGGACGGTGTTTAGTGTAGGAGAGTCTGGTGTATGATTCCACAACATTTAGTCCGAGAATGGAGATGGAGGCAGTCACTGCAGCGTTCCGCTGCCTGGAGTAACGGACTCACAGATCAAACTGAGAAGGGTGAATAAAGGCGTGCTTTATGCCGTATGGCATGCTGCCTTAAAATAAAAATCAGATAGGGAGCATCTCTTGAATCTTTTCCCTAGGACATGCTCGTATGGTGGGAAACGAGCAGATGAACAGACTGGCTGGTTCTGCACTGTTGGGTGGGGTACTGGTGCATGATACTGCACGTTAGCAACCTTTAGGACAGTGTTTCCCAACGTGGGGCCCACGCCCCACAAGGGGGCAATTCGACTGTTATGGGGGGCAATTCGAAAATGGAAGAAATCGGCTGAATATAACAAAACGGGGAGACTTGAGACTGAAGTTAACTAAATTGGAACCTGACATAAGATCTCTTTGCAGCAAGCATCAAGCGCACGGATCTCACTAAATTTAAATAATAAATAATTACTAATAATTAAAATTATATAGACAAATCTTTCATTAAAATTATTTTGTACTTGAATTTCAGTTCTCCATTATATGTTTTGAAAATTTACTTACTGTGTTTGCTCAATAATTACCTAGTGATTTCTTCCTAAAACCTATCATTCAAGTTTCTTTAGTGAACATTTCAATTTTTGAATATTAAAAATAATGTATATGTTGAGGGGGGGGGGGGGGCGTGGGGCGGGGGAGGGGGGCAATATGAATTTGGAAAGGCTTAAGTGGGGCATTGCACAAAAAAGGTTGGGAAACACTGCTTTAGGATCATGTGTTTAGTGTGGGGGACGGGTACATCATCATGGCTTGGATGAACACATAATCACATTTCAACTGGTACCATTAGTATTTTGGCTCTTCACTGGCTGTAGATGATAAGGACAGAGAAAGTATGACAATGTCCTGGGTGATTTGATGTCGGTTCCGGACATAACTCATGACATCACTAGAACAGACTATTGTGAGTCTCGAAATCAGTGAAAACAGAACATCAAAAGTGTTTCGCTCAAAGTGAGGCATACCACCTAGAGCAGCACTCAAAGTGAGACACACCATGTCAAGCCGCAGGGAGAGTGAAAGACACCACTTCAAGCCGCACTTACAGTGAGGAACACCCCTTCAATAGACGGGCCTGCTTACCCAATTCTTCACCCTTTAAACATAAAGTATGTTTTTAAAGTGAGACACTTGTCAAACCATTCTCAAAGTGAGACACACCACTTCAAGCAACACTCAAAGTGAGACACACCACTTCAAGCCGCACTCAAAGTGAGGCACACCAACTCAAGCCTGACTCAGAGTGAGACACACCACTTCAAAACTCATTCGAATTGTGAATAGAGTTAATTCACGTTTTTAAAGTAAAAAAAAAAACACACACACACACACAAGCACACGCACACGCACACCCACGCATACACTCACACACACACACACACCACACACACACACACACACACACACACACACACACACACACAACACACACACACACACACACACACTAACACGTTGTTTATCATTCAGTGATATCTGTGTTTTGGTTTCGCCTATTCCAAGAATCATTGTGTCAGTTTCAGTACACGCTCACTGCTTGGCCCAGTTAAAAGGTTCATTTATAGTAGACCTACGTAGGTTAACACGTTGGTGTAACGGATAGGAAAGCTGCGCTTACAATGGCACATACGGTCGGCAAGGGTTATATTCGTGGGATCGTCGCTCGCTACGGGGAGGAACACACCGATAACCCATTCCTCCGTGCACTCAGGCCTATAACACGTGATGCTCCTAGCACATTAAGAAAACAATTATTTCCACTGGTCTCTGGGTAGTGAGATTGGACGCCCGTGTGTATTGTTACGCACGTAAAAACTCCATTGGAAGTTGGAAATCGAAAAAGAGTAGCCTAACGGCGCTGCCCGGGCAAAATTTTGAGTTTAAAATCTACCCAAAGTATTTCAGGATCCTCGCCGGTGATACGGAGTTCATCCATTGAGCTGAGTTTCTCCGGACTCAGGCTTGAATTTGGAGCAGAACGGAGCACTTATGGGTTGCACCCGTGTGCCGTGATGTTGATCCGTCGACTATACTAAACTAAATTAAACAAACAATATAGCGAGTTTCTGCTTTAGGACTTAAAACAAAACACTGGTTCACATTAGTGTTTACTTCGTTTTTGTGGTTTTAAATGTTGTGGTTTTTTTTTCTTTCTAGAACTCATTCTTCCCACACTGTCAATGCTTTGTCTGCCTCTGTATATGGATTATGGTCACTGTTTCTCGGTGAAGGAAATTTTTTAATGTATGGACTGAATGTATGAGTTATAGAGGAGCTGAGTGCCAGTGACCACTTCCTCGTTGGAGCAAAATTTAAAATAAAACTTAAGAGAGCTTTCTATACTAAATTACAAAGATTACACCCAACATATAACAGAGAAAAACTACAAGATATTACAGTCAAAGAGAAATTTACAGATGAAATAAAATGTAAACTTGAAACTCTACACAACCCTTTGGAGAAAAGCGTTGACCAAACTTGGTTGAACATCAAGATTTCAATTCAATCTACCGCAGAAGAATGTCTCGGTGTGTTAACCATGCATAGAAAGAACAGATGGTTCAATCAAAAATGTGAAGAAGCAGTCATTAGGAAGAAGAATTCCAGACATTTATGGTTAAATGACATCAACAACATCCAAAAGGAAGAGCTTTATAGAAATGAATGTAAAGAGGCTACTAAAATAGTCCGAAAGCAGAAGCGAGAATATATGAGTAATATAATCAAAGATATGGAAACTAATCACCAGAAAAACGAATCCAGAAATGTTTTTAAAGAACTGAAGTCAATGAAACGAGGGCACCAACAAAACACATATGGTTTAAAAGACAAAAATGGGAATATGATAAATACCAATGAGGAAATGTGCAACACATGGAAAGAATATTTTGTTGAATTACTAAATTGTGAAGCTCCAAGTAACACTTTCCCACAGGAAGAGGTTCTAACATGTGAACCACAAATTGAAGAACCTACATTTGAAGAAATCCTATATGTAATCACACGACTTAAAAACAATAAGGCAACTGGGACTGATGGAATTGCTGCTGAATTTATAAAGGCAGGTGGCCATTCATTACATCTAAAGCTATACGAACTAATAATAAAAATCTGGAGGACAGAAGAATTACCCCATGACTGGAAAGAGTCATTATTGATACCTATCTTTAAGAAAGGAGACAAGTTCCAATGTGAAAATTATAGAGGAATATCACTACTGTCCACAAGCTATAAGATACTATCTGCGGTATTACTAAATAGACTAAAACCATATTCAGAAGACATATTAGGTGACTACCAGGCGGGTTTTAGACAAAACAGATCAACAATAGATCATATATTTATCTTACGACAAATAGCCGAGAAAAATTGGGAATATAAAAGAGATCTCCATAACATTTTTGTGGATTTTAAAAAGGCTTATGATAGTGTCCATAGGAATAGTCTATGGAATGCAATGCAGGAATTTGGAATACCAAGGAAGTTAATCAACATGACCAGACTATGCATGGAAGATACTTATAATATAGTAACATATAAAGGCAGGAAATCAGACCCTTTCCAAATAACATCTGGCTTGAAACAGGGTGATGCACTATCGCCGCTACTCTTCAATCTGGCTCTAGAGAAAGTTGTAAGGAAGGTAAAGGAGGAATGTGATATTGGAGGAACATCCAAGCTGCTTGGTTATGCAGATGATATAGATATTATAGGGCAAAGTGAACAAAAGACATTGGAAATATTGACTCACTTAAAGGAAAAAGCCCAACAGATGGGGCTGGTTATCAACCAAGATAAGACAGAATATATGGTAATTTCAAGAGACGGAGTGGCTAAAAACTCTGGCCACATACAAATAGATAGTATGACCATTAAAAGAACGGAAACATACAAATACCTGGATACAATCTTCAACTGCTCCAACATCATAAGCGAAGAAATACAAACTAGAATCAACTCTGGAAATAAGATATACTATGCACTACAACATCTACTAAAATCAAATGCGCTATCTCGTAACACTAAAATCACAATATACAAAACACTGATCAGACCAGTTGTATTGTATGGCTCTGAAACCTGGAGTACAACGAAAGTAGACGAAGCCTTGTTACAAACCTTTGAGAACAAAATTTTAAGACGCATCTTTTGACCCATTAGGGATACACAAAGACATTTATGATCTGTTTAAGTCCCCGCTAATCACTGGTATCATGAAGTCTAATAGACTACAATGGCTGGGGCATATAGAAAGAATGGAAGATAATAGGGAAACAAAACTCGCTTACACTCAGGAAATAAATGACCATAGACCCCGAGGTAGACCAAGAAGACGGTGGAGAGATAATACATATACAGACCTACAAGCACTTGGAATCAACGACTGGCAAGAGAAGGTCCACCAGAGAGACGAATGGAGACGGATTGTATCTGCAGCAAAGAACCTCAATGGCTCGGAACGCTGAAGAAGAAGAAGCTGGACTGAGAACAGCAGTTTCATTTTATATAGAAGCTTTCTCTTTGCTCCAATTAATTTTGCTTCGATTTATCCTAAAATACTAATCATATATGTTACTTCCCCGACCATTTGGCTGTCTCTACCAGTTAAGACATATTTGTAAGTGATAGTAGGAATGTCATCGATCCAAACTCCTTAAGACTTTAACATATTTATTGCCAAACAAAAAGTAGATTTGGACAAAACAAAAATGGATGACGGAAAACGGGAATCAGGGTTGTATCACAGTTATGACTTTAAAGTTGTTAATATGTTGCATGGAGGGCAAACATCAGAAATGCAATAAAGACAAAGGACAATATTATTGCAGATAAGTCACACACCGAGCGTATGAGACGTAAGATGGTGCATGATGGTGGAAATAACCACGTGTTCACATGCTCCCACTGTGGACAAAAATTTACAGCGCGAATTGGCCTTATCAGTCACATTCGCTACCGCCGTGGGTAATAGTTATTATGCCTTTTTGAAGCACAAACTATAGTCTGTCAAGATGGCAAGGTGCCAATGAGATATAATTCCGCAGTTTAGTTAATATTTATATTCTAAGTTCTTCTGGTATTTCTAATTCCTCTACTGATTTCATGTGACCCAAACATTTTTCTTCTCTTCATATTTTTACAGCATCAGTGACATTTTTTTTAAAATATAGGTGGATGGACCTTATGAGTTATACTTGTCTGTTAAATCTGTAATTTCTGCCTTCTTAGAAAAATACAAACAATGACTAGTTTTGTTAGCGTTTATCTGTGTTACATCTTGCGTTGACGTGTTACCTAGATATTGGAGGAAACTCAGTCCTTTGAGGCTTTTCACTTTCTCCTCCCCCTCCTTGTTGTTGTTCTTCTTCGTTACCCCCATGTCCTCGTCCTCCTTCTTCGTTATCATCATCCTCATTCCCATCATCCCCCTTCTTCCTTCTTATTCTCACCTACTCCCTTCTTCTTCTTCTCCATGTACCAGATCCGCTATCATGATTCCCCATTCCTTTCTGTTAACTGATATTTGATGACGTTGGTGTTGTTGATATCATTATTTGTTGTCCAGCTGTTTATTTTGTCACACTTATCTTTCTCTGTCTTCATTTGCCTCTCCCCCCCCCCTCCCTCTCCCACCCTCCAACACACATCCCCACCTAAGACTTTTTCTCTATACAACTTCTTCTGTTGTTACGTCCCAAAACTGCATGTCTTTTCCTTATGATTTTAATGTATGATCTTTTAACATCTGCAGCTATCAATATCACAGCGATTTTCTTCTCTGTCCACGATATTCTCGACATTCTTCTAAAATAACCACATCTCTGCTGCCTCAGACACCTTCCAAAATCAGTTTTCCTGCTCATCTTGTAACGTTATATTTGCTATTATTTGCAAGAAATGTGACATATAATATATAGGACTGCCCGGAAAACGCCAAGCTGGCAGATTTATGGAACATCTTATAGACATTAAACAACATCCAGACAAATCCATCTCCAAAAACTTCAATTCTCCCGATTACAGGGGTTTCGATGATGTTTATGTCACTGTTGTATTTTTTTATCCAAACAGGTCGGCCAGATTCATAATGGAGAGCTCTCTAATAAAAGCTTTGGAATGTGTTCAGCCAGCTTGAATGCGATGTTGGTCCGTCATGAATGACGAGGACCATTCATTACACTGCATCTTTTGATGAGGAACGAATGACTTGCGCTTTAGATTTGTATAGCGAGGTAGTGGTCGCGCAACTCCGTCGTCCCCGCTCTCTCGTCTGCGTCCATCTGGTTCCAGTGGCGAGCATGGCAAGACGACTGGAAGACGGACACAGATGCAGTGACGTTAGGCTGCCACGGCCAGTTATCCCTGTATATATTGGCTCTCGAGAGCCTCGTGCAAACGGCCCTTCCGTCAATTCCTTTATTTTTCAGTTTTAAGACAAACGTAGCGACAAGCGAATGAGCGTATGAGCACTGATAGGATCAACCAGATTTCCTTCGCCGAAGACGGACTGACCGCCAGAACAGACCACACACATATGCGGCGAGAAGCTGCCCACAGAAGATTTTGTTCGTCTAAGTTGCGAACAGATCTCCCGATTTACGGTTGAGCCTCACCAGCGCACAAATGCATATGGCGACTGACAGGACAGACGTTCACGCACACGCAAGCCAAGAGTAGCATCGCTAAAGCGCGCCCTCCCGGTACAAGGTGATACATGCAAAACCACTGGACGCCTACCGACGAGCTTTCAAGCTACGCCGACAGGACTGACCGGGGAAAAAAAAAAGCTATACCAGCTTACTGACTGCAGGCCCACTACTCATCGAGAGAGAGTGGGCGCTTATCGAGACTTTGTCGAACGGTCGTACAAACTTTGCTCTTTTGCCCGCTCAAACTAAGACCCTGGCTGCACGATGCGGTTACATTCTGGAAACGCCTGCCTCGCTAACTTGCGTTGGCTGGGAAGATCCCATTTTGGTGCACCTCACACAGCCATCCGAGGCAACGAACGCTAGACGCGGAACTGATCTAGCGAACCAGACCAGCCCTCATCAAGCTCATTGTAAACAATCTGTCACAGAAGTCGCGCCGTTTTGAAATTTCCTACACCACTCATACACTTGCTGGACTGACCGGCATGCATCACCATACTGGACCTTCATTCGCCAATGCATTTCTATAGATTTCACCCTTCACTGATTAAAAAACAAACAAACAAACAAACAAACAAACAAACAAACAATAACAACAACAACAACAACAACAACCGGATAACAGAACGCTGCTCCTCTTTGGTAATGGTGCATGTCAAAAGTGGGGGTGGCCATCTTAAAACAGTCATTTGTAGTGACAGTGAAACATATGACAATGTGTTTGGTGCATTTTAGTTAAATGAATTTTATTCAGATATTTCAATATATATTACATATTATTTTCTCTAGTATTCACCTAATAAAATACAGTGTAATATACCAGGCATTTTATTGCTTTTTATTGTTGAAAATTTCAATAGTTGTTATGAAACGGAAGCGTGTCTCGGTCCGATCATCATACTCCCCACATTGAATACCGGGTATTCAATACCCCTTTGCTGGGTATTTATCACAGAGATCACATTGTGTGCGGATATTCAGTTCTACTTGTCAATGACGCGCTGAGCACTCCGAAAATGCATTTCGCTTTTCTATCGGAACTCTCTGTCTTTGGGGAATAAGTGAAACTTACTAGTTCCCATGAAACAGAGTGAATCTGTAAAATTTACGCTGATAAATGCGTAGTTCCAATTCGTGCATTCCGAAGAGAATTCGTGAATGATAAATTATCTTCACTTAAATTCAGAGTTTTCTCGGGTTATTTTTCGAATCAATACTCTGATTCGGACATAACATCCGGGTCCAATCAGAGAAACGGCCATTCTATGTCCGACCACTGAGAGGGAAGGATCGCCCCAGGACGAGTGGTAATATATTCTTCATCTCTTAACGGAAGACGCTGATCGACAACGAAATCCTGTAGGCTTTCTTGTCGTAATATTAAAGGACCCGCTTTCATTGTATGTTGACGAGGAGACGATTCACCTCAAGTTCAACCAGGGTGTAAAAACTGGCTACCATACAAGGAAGTCTCCACCAGAGGAGACGTCTCACCGACTGGTACAGAAAACCCAGGTCAGAGAAGAGACTTTACCCACATGACGCCAGTCTAAGTCTCAGGAAGAACTCTGACACACACCACGTTATATCCTCTCCAAAGACCCATACCTGTCCAATCACACTAACATTACACTCTTGACTCACCTTTGGCTGCCTGATGACCTTGCCAACCGGACCCATCTCACCCTGAAGAAACCGCCGTTTTATGTTTCTACAGTTATTAGAGACGATGTGTCTAATAAAGATTCTATTTCGTTTCCTTCCTCAACGTTGGGCTGTTAGTCTTGTTTAGTGTCTGTTGTAGATGATACCATTTGTCTGTAGTCTTGCGTCCGTGGCCATTATTGTAGTCGACGCTGTGGCGAAGGGATTACGAAGCAATTCGCAATCCTGTTTACCGCGTTCGAAACACAGCTGCATGTGATGACTGCCTCGCGCTGGTTTTCGTTGAATGGTATGAGTGTCTGTCGTTCAGAAAGCAGTGTCAAACTTCTAATAGCAAACAAACCAAGAAACCACAAACAGCAAACAAAAACAAACATGCATGTGTTGACAAAACCAGCATCTCATCTCACCTTATTCCTCTTGTACCTTACCGTGTCGTGGTCAAGCATAAACAGCGGGAGAATGCTAGTTAATGGGTTTCCTATATCGAGATTTCCATGGCCTATGTTAGTCCCTCTTTCTTTCTTTGACACGATCGGCCTCTTCTTCTGGTTCCATTTGGTCTATGAATCATTGCTTGTTGTGGTATGCTGTTAGTTCGTAGACTTGTTATAGGATCGAAGCTAAGTAGAATGTATCATTAACTTCGATTAATTTTTCTATAAGTTGTCTAAGAGCAGACATGTGTGCATTCCTTGTTTTTCCTAAATCCAAGTTGTGGTTAGTTTAACTGTGATACTATTGTAGATCGTAGTATTGTCTTGAGAATTTTGCAACATATTTTGCCTGTATGACTCAAAAGGGAAATGCCCATATATTGTTGCAGTATCGTTTACTGATTTTGTTTTTTTTCCAAATTGGGATAATTATGGCGCTGAGATTGACAACGACGTCCCGTAACGGATTTTGAACTAACGTATCTAACTAAACACATGCAGTGCACTTATCCCCATCATGGTAAAAACTATACTTTGATTACACATTTTACATTCGCAGCGTGTTAATTTACTTTAACCAAACATGAAAGCATGCAGCTAGTAACATGAAAATGCAAAACTAAAAAGTAAATTATAATGACAAATAAACTTTACCAATAACTCTAACGGAAATAAATAGTGACAAATAAACTATGGTGACCTCTGAACTCTGTTGACCTATGAACGTTAATGTTTGCGTTTTGTTCAAAGCACTCTATTCTTGTGTCAAGAACCCTACTCCCAGTCGTACTCTGATAGAGGTTCCTGTCGATATAGAAACAATAAAACATCATTGAGTAATTAGTAGTTACATCATAAAAAAGTTACATGCATATCCTTTACAGGACTTGGCAGTCAGCTCATGGGATGTTTTTGTTGGCTGTTTGTGATTTCTTGACAAGTTTACGTTCAGTAGTTTGCTTGTGCTTTCTGAACGACCAGCACTCATACCTTTGTTTGGAAACCAAAACGATTCCAAATCGCCAGCAGATGTGTTTCGAAAGCGGTATGCGGGATTACGAATTGGATTCGTCAAACCATCGTATAGCGCCAGCATCATAAACACATTCTCTGAGGATAATTCTTCTCCCATTGTAAAGGAACCATCGCTATAAACACAAGCTTTTAATGTGGGGGAAAATGATCTAAGTCACATACGCTCCATCGAGACAACATCACTGCTGAAATGGTCCTTGATCTAGACTTTATTACAGTTGAAATGATCCCTGATCTAGACATCACAACTGAAATGTCTGATCTAGACTACATCACAGCTGACATGTCTGCTCTAAACTACATCACAGCTGAAATATCTGATTTAGACCACATCACAGCTGAAATGATCACTGTCTTGGAGGAATATTGATTAGATCAGGACATCACAACCATCATCATGTTCCATGCAATAAAGCGTGGGCAATCATGGTTCGCTGTATCACACTTCCATCTGTCTTGCTTCACACACGTGTTCTAGCCCCCGTCAACCATCAGACATACGTCTCTGTCTCACCGCGATCTGTAATACCTTCAGACATGTGTCTCTATCTCACTCTCTGTTATACCTTCAGACCTTTGTCAGCTCCATGTCCTTTACAGGACGTTGTAATCAACTACATCATTTGCTAGCTGTTGATGATTTACTGGGAGTTTTTAGCTTGCTATTGTTTTCTAAACGATCGAAGCCCATACCATGGGAATCAAAGCAAAGCGATTTGTTTCCAAATCATCGGCGTCTGATTTCGAACCTTAGACTCCATATATCAGGACGCAGATGGACTACCCCCTAAGTCATGGTAATGGCTATGATAATAAACGTAAAACATACCCAGTCTCCAATTCTCTCGTATTTGATCAGGAACTCAGGGTAACACTGTTTCTCGTCATAGATGACAAACTCTCGAAAACGTAAGCCTCCACTGCCGAGAACTGAATCATATCTGTTTTTCCAGCCATGAGAGCAGTTTCTTCCATCACATAACATACAAGGTGGTCGCTTCCACTTCTTAGCGTCTGTAGAAGCAGAATTTAGAGTAGAATTCAAGATTCATTATCTTACAGTGCCCTGCCGGCTGGCGTGGGCGATCATGCCTTTCCACAAATCTCGATATCCAACGTCATGGATTAGTTCGTGTGTTGACTCCCTTCCGTGCCATGACAAAAGACTGCCTTCTTTTCACGTTGTCTTCCTCTATCTCTCTTTCCACAAATCTTTCCGGTTATCACAACATGTTCCAGTTTTTGTCTACTCAAAATGTGGTTAAAAAATAAAAAGCGAGGACTACCTCTTTCTGATGTTTGTGATAAGTTGTCTTTGCGACTCAGCTTCCCGTAAAACATCCTAATTGTTCTTATTGGCTGTCCAGCTAATTTTCAGCATTATTCTATAAAACCACACCTACAAGGCCTCCAGGGTATCTTTCTCCTGTGTACTAACTGTCCAGGACTCGCAGTCGTATGTTAAAACTAGTTCTATGTAACATGCAAGAACTCTTTTCCTGACTTTCAAGGACAGTGACTTTTTGGACAAAACGTTCTTCATGTGATAGAATGCAGGTTTTGCTTGTCCTATTCTGCTTATTATCTCAGTGGTGATAATTTACAAACGAAACGTTTTCGAAGTGGTGAAAGCATTAGATGGCTGTGCTTTCAAACGTGCTTTATACCAGAAATAGTCGTAGGGCGCTGTTTGAAGAAAACACTGTTGTTAAGTCTGGGATGGTTGCCCTAAATCTAATATAATATTAGATTTAGGGCAACCATCCCAGACTTAACAATAGTGGAGATGTGATTGGATATAGGATTTATAAAATATTGTTCGTATGTTTTCGTCCAGGAAGTTATGAATCATAGCAAGTTTGTAAACTGTTTGCACTATTTCTTTGATAACGTGAACATGAGAGTTCCAATTTAAATGTCTGTCTAATACAAAAACTAATGTTTTATACTCATCTAAATTAACTTTAGGTATCGTGTCTATTAGGAGTTCAAGCGGTGTCCCATTTTTGGCTAGAGTCTATAGCTTTTGTGTGGTAATTATTAGAATAGATTTTAATTTGTTGATGTTAATTTGCATGCGGTTTCCATTGCCCCATCTAGCAAGATTATCTTGTACATTTTGTAAAGAACTCTCAAATTCACCACGGCTCTCTTGACTAGTATATATAGTCACGCGTCTGCAAATATATCAGACGTAATACCGAGATACAAAGTAAGATCGTTAATATAAGTTGCAAAAGGCAGCAGACTTAGTATTGAGCCCCGAGGCACACCATTGTTAAGAGGTTGGGATCTCGATATACAGTCGTTAAATGATACAATTTGTTTGCTGTCAGACAAAACTGGTGATTTATTAGGTTAACCATATGGGCGTTAGCCTTAGTTTGTTTCAGTTTATTAATTAATATGTCGTGATCTACCATTGAAAAGCTTTCTTAAAGTCTAAAAACATTGCTACACAAATGTTGACATTTTTTAAAAAAATATTGCATATCCCTTACAGGACGTTGCAGTCAGCACCAGCATTTTTCAGCCGCTGTTGATGTACTAGGCAAGATTACGCTCAGCAGTTTGACATTGCTTTCTGAGCGACCAGCTCACATACCCCGTTAGTTAAAAACGCGACGAGAACCGCTACCGATTCTCGCGCAAGTTACGTTACTCACGAGAATACGGGATTATGGAGAAAGACGTTAACCCCTAGGCCAGTAAAATGCCAGTTTTTGTTAAATCAGTATGGCAAGAATATTTAAGTCGAAAATCCCAATTGACTGTCAATTATTAGATTGTTGTGAACTAAATAGACAGATAAACATACAGTCAGGAGGGCGGACAGACAGATAGCTATGTAGGCAGGCAGTATTTAAGTAACTGATTATGTAGATATATAGATAGGTTGGTATGTAGATAGATGTATAGATGGGTAATTAGATAGACACAATCATATATACGATGATAGAAACACATCTTACTCTTCTTGCTACACACGAAAGCGTTCCCCATCAACACCTTGCACAGAAGTAGCGTCAGTTCTGTTCCGCTCGGTTCTCGGTCTTCTCTATCATCTGAAAGAGGTAATGATCTACATATGTATCAAACAAGGGAATTATACAGATGCTTATGAATCAGCCGGCTCAGTGGTGAAGGGGTTACAAATGCAATTTGTAGTCCCGCATACCGCGTTAGAAATACAGCTGCTGGCGATTTGGCAGCAGACCGCCTTGCGTTGGTTTCCATACAAATGGCAAACTACTGAACGTAAACTTACCATGAAAAAAAAAAAACAGGCACAATACGCTGGGGTTAACTGCGACATCATGTAAAGCATATGCAACTAACTTTCTTTTAATGAAACTAGCTAATTTCGCTTCCATATTTATGAAAAGAGGTGATTATAATGCAACTATATCAATGTAAGTAATCATCTACAAGTATTATGAAAAGGGGTAATCACATACAAGTTTATTGGAAGAGGTAATTATCACCACGTTTACCGATAAGAAGCGGTCAAGATACAATCCCCTTGGCAGAAAGATTACATTTTCCATCCAATATTGCTCTGTGATCGAGCCAGCCAGGTAGCAGCCAACGTTCAAAAATATCTGGCATTTATCTGAGAAGGGAAGGCGACAAGGAAGGGAACTAGCCACCACACGTCATCATGTCGTGACTAAGAATATGTGAAGGCCTAAAACTTCACACCCCAACGGTAGTGTATGCTATGGTGCTGCCTATTTATAGATAGGTGTAGTCTATTGGCAGAGATCGCAAAGTTACCACTTTATAAAAAGACTTCATAAAATTAATACCTTATAGAAAAACATCATAAAGTTGGCGTTTATCCATCAAAAATGATGATGACCATTCATTTCATCCAGTGGGGTTAAAAGTTTGGAGCCGTGAGTTCTAAGATGGCTGGTAAGGTCTATTTTGGCTCGAAATGTTCTTTGACAATGTGGACAAAGCAATCTTGACGTTCTAGGAGAAGGATCTCCTGCAATGCTAACTACTGAGCGTAATTTTGCCAAGAAATCAACAATCAGCTGAAGGATGCTGATGTTGACAGCTATGTCCTGTAAAGGATATATGAACAAAAACAACAATAACAAAAAGGTATTACACACGACGCACTAAAATCCTGAATTATAACCACCTGCTTATCCATTACACATGACTTAATAAAACTCTGGCTTAGTTAGTTAGTTAGTTAGTTAGTTAGTCCCGGTTCAAACTTCACGGCAGCAGGTCGTCCTGATTAAGCTCCGTTCCTGTGCCAGTAAGTATCACACAAAATGCTCCTCACTGCCCAATGTGAAAAGTGGAACAGACAGGAGTCTCTGCAAGCCAACAGCCCTCACAGGTACACTGTGCATAATGCCTCCGCCAGAATGCCAACACAACAGTCCTCCATGAAAAACTCTATGAAAGACTTCATTGACCTGGGTTTCATCCCACATGGTTCGGTCTCTTTCCGCAGGGCGACCCGCCGAAAGCGCCACACAAAGCACGAACTCCGTAGCTCCAGCGACGACTCCCAGGAGACTCCTGAAAAATGCAGCCGTAACCCGAAAAGGCAAACCAGTCAATTCAGAGACAGCCGGCCATTGTTCCGAGCATGCAGACTTCATTGACCCGGGTTTCATCCCACATGGCTCTGTCTCTTTCCCCATGGCGACCCGCCGAAGGCGCTCACAAAGCACGAACTCCGTAGCTCCAGCGACGACTCCCAGGAGTCTCCTGAAAATGCAGCCGTAACCCGAAAAGGCAAACCAGTCAATTCAGCGACAACCGGCCATTGTTCCGAGCATGCAGACTTCATTAACCCGGGTTTCATCCCACATGGCTCTGTCTCTTTCCCCATGGTTACCCGCCGAAGGCGCTCACAAATCACGAACTCCGTAGCTCCAGCGACGACTCCCAGGAGTCTCCTGAAAAATGCACCCGTTACCCGAAACGGCAAATCAGTCAATTCATCGATAAACGGCCATTGTTCCGAATACGCAGTTCACTGTGCAAACAACAGAGGTAGACAGATGTAAAAGCATTCCATGCAAATTTCAAAGCTCACAGTGTCGCTCACGCACTCAATCAGTAGCAGGGCGACGGAACCATGTACTACCAGTCCAACATGAGGAAAATGCGATTGTAAACCGTACTCGCAAGCATAAATATGCCACTGGTCTTAACGGTTCAATGCCTAACCGCCATGTTGGGGACCCTGGATTATCTCTGCCCACTTATTTACCATTAACATTACACACAATTTACTAAAATCCTGGATTATTTCCACCTACTTGTTCACTATTAACAATACACACAGCTTAATAAAACCCTAGATTACGTCCACCCACTTATCTTCCATCAGCTACACACAGCTAACAAAACGTCTGGATTATCTCCACATTTGTAACAAACATTAATCATATACACACCTTGCAAAACTATCGGACTATCGCCACCGTCTTATCTACAATTAACATTATACACGCCTGATATAAACCCTGTATTATCTCAGCCGGCGGACTCCCTGGTCTAGGAGTTAGCAACTTTTTCCGTAATCCCGTATACTCTCGTGAGTAACGTGACAACGGCGAGAATCGTAGCGGTTCTAGCCGCGTCGGTAACTTGGGGGGTATGTGAGCCGGTCGCTCTGAAAGCAATGGCAAACTACTGAGCGTAATTTTGCCAAGAAACCAACAATCAGCTGAAAGATGCTGATGTTGACAGCGATGTCCTGTAAAGGATATGCAAACATTTTTTTTTTAAAATCTCAACCATTAACAATGCAGACACCTTTTAAAATTTCTGTCTATCTCCACATACTTATAGCATAATAACCACACAATTACTGATTCCTAACTCCATTCGATTAAGAAAATAAAAGTTTAAAAAATTTATGTATGTTCTGAATGTCGAAATCAGCTTCTTAATGATATTGCCCTCAAATATGTACCACAACAACTATCCATACCATGACCTTCACAGATAAGAATTGAGAATCTGCAGACTCCGCACGATTCGGCTATCACCTTCTCGGCAAGTTAAACATTGGTATCATGATCAATGTATATGTGGGACAAACAACGTAACTTCAGACCATATAATGCAGGACTGTCCAGTTTAAAAGGGCCAATCAGGATGTATTTTTCGGAATCAATTATATGACAAAACAAATCGTCGATTTTTTAGATTGTACCACGACGGCGGCAATGAAGAAGAAGAAGAAGAAGAAGAAGAAGAAGAAGAAGAAGAAGAAGAAGAAGAAGAAGAAGAAGAAGAAGAAGAAGAAGAAGAAGAAGAAGAAGAAGAAGAAGAAGAAGAAGATGAAGAAGAAGAAGAAGAAGAAGAAGAAGAAGAAGAAGAAGAAGAAGAAGAAGAAGAAGAAGAAGAAGAAGAAGAAGAAGAAGAAGAAGAAGAAGAAGAGAAGAAGAAGAAGAAGAAGAAGAAGAAGAAGAAGAAGAAGAAGAAGAAGAAGAAGAAGAAGAAGAAGAAGAAGAAGAAGAAGAAGAAGAAGAAGAAGAAGAAGAAGAAGAAGAAGAAGAAGAAGAAGAAGAAGAAGAAGAAGAAGAAGAAGAAGAAGAAGAAGAAGAAGAAGAAGAGAAGAAGAAGAAGAAGAAGAAGAAGAAGAAGAAGAAGAAGAAGAAGAAGAAGAAGAAGAAGAAGAAGAAGAAGAAGAAGAAGAAGAAGAAGAAGAAGAAGAAGAAGAAGAAGAAGAAGAAGAAGAAGAAGAAGAAGAAGAAGAAGAAGAAGAAGAAGAAGAAGAAGAAGAAGAAGAAGAAGAAGAAGAAGAAGAAGAAGAAGAAGAAGAAGAAGAAGAAGAAGAAGAAGAAGAAGAAGAAGAAGAAGAAGAAGAAGAAGAAGAAGAAGAAGAAGAAGAAGAAGAAGAAGAAGAAGAAGAAGAAGAAGAAGAAGAAGAAGAAGAAGAAGAAGAAGAAGAAGAAGAAGAAGAGAAGAAGAAGAAGAAGAAGAAGAAGAAGAAGAAGAAGAAGAGAAGAAGAAAGAAGAAGAAAGAAGAAGAAGAAGAAGAAGAAGAAGAAGAAGAAGAAGAAGAAGAAGAAGAAGAAGAAGAAGAAGAAGAAGAAGAAGAAGAAGAAGAAGAAGAAGAAGAAGAAGAAGAAGAAGAAGAAGAAGAAGAAGAAGAAGAAGAGAAGAAGAAGAAGAAGAAGAAGAAGAAGAAGAAGAAGAAGAAGAAGAAGAAAGAAGAAGAAGAAGAAGAAGAAGAAGAAGAAGAAGAAGAAGAAGAAGAAGAAGAAGAAGACACAACATACTTACCCGAATATTGGTCAGCTTTTGTGATTTTTTCCGCAAAATAGATACCCTGTCCATACAAGCCATTGGGGTCAGTGGCACCTATATTAAACCCCTCATTTATTATTCTGTCGGCGGCTTATTCCGATGTCCCATGGAACAGGTATATCTCATTCAGATCCACGTCCCTGCTCTCTTTCTTAAACTGCTTGATCTTCTTTGGAAAGCCAGTAATTTCTTCAACGTTATCCCCATGGGAAGTTTTCTGCCGCAGTTCTTCTCTAAAATCACGATATTCTCGAAGTAATTTGCGGTTTTTCACTTCCTGTATGTCAGTGACGGAAATTCCCCAGTGGTCTAAGTTGCTAGCGTCATGTCCCCGACCAACCATGTTTGGATCAAATGTTGATTCAATCATTTCCTCTATGGTCGCATATGTCTTGTCCGACACATCTACTAAAGAAACCTTTGAGCTGGTTGAATGTTGATGACTGCTGTAGGCCATGGTTTCCTTCCTTTAGAACTGTAATAGAAAACAAGAACAGTTTCGTCTGTGTTAATGTCCAGCCAGTGCCCCATTTCCCATGTTGTCTTATTTATTTTAGACACTTCTTAACAATAATTCACTCTGTCTTAGTTATTACGTCCACATTTGTATAGTGTATCCTAATTGGACTTTACATCTAATAGCGCTGTCATCATCATCATCATCATCATCATCATCATCATCATCATCATCATCATCATCATCATCATCATCATCATCATCATCATCATCATTATCATCATCATCATCATCATCATCATGTAGCAAGTAATTAGGAGAACGTCGCACCCATTGCAAACAACAGGAGAGATTC
This sequence comes from Cepaea nemoralis, assembly GCA_014155875.1. NCBI lineage: Eukaryota > Metazoa > Mollusca > Gastropoda > Stylommatophora > Helicidae > Cepaea > Cepaea nemoralis. The sequence goes on along the minus strand of JACEFZ010000337.1, from coordinate 82,900 downwards.
TCGATCCTTGGCAAGATCTTCTGCCTCATGCATGTTCAAGTCCTGGATGTCTTTAATGTTCTGTCTTCACGATAGTGTTGGTCGACCACTGCCTCTTATTCCTGTAACCACCCCTGCCATTGCTGCTCCCTCTAACTACAGTCATGTTTAACATGGCAAACCAGCTTAAGTTGACGAGACCTGGTGCATTTTATTTTTTCCCGATGTTCACATCCCGCGAAATTTTCTTCTTGGTCCATAGTATCCTTAGATAATGAAGGTAACAATAATAAAAATATTGCATGTCCATGTTGGACGTTTGTAATCAAAGAACGAATTATGTTGTATTAAGTAGAAAGATAGTAGATATTAACATCATACACGTTCATGCACCGACTGCATACATCACAGAAGGAGGAAGTGATAACTGGTATGAACAAGTTAACATGCTAAAGCACAAAGTAGAAACTATATACTCTATGCTAACTTCACTGCTCTGGATTAAACCTTTTAAGTGCTCAGAAGACCTGGAACTCAGCACGTCAGTCTTAGGATTTTAAAATCTCAGTCTTCGAGATTATAGCCTACCAACCAGCTAACTGTTAATTCCATTTCACAAGTGTTATTTATAGTCCTCCTGTTTGACAGGTAACTTTAACAAAAAAATTAACAGCTACAGTACATAATACTGTCAAAGTATTTCTAAAACATGGACTCAAGCTACTGAATGAAATCAAGGCATAAAGGTATTCTGGCCATAAACATGTTAAGGGGAAGCAAGTGAGAGAGAGAGAGAGAGAGAGAGAGAGAGAGAGAGAGAGAGAGAGAGAGAGAGAGAGAGAGAGAGAGAGAGAGAGAGAGAGAGAGAGAGAACGTTACATGTGGGCGGACAACATCAAAGGATAGATCAGAAGCCTGTATAATTGTACCGTGGAATTAGAACAGAGAGCACGTCGTAGTCATTACAACCGACCTTCAATGAGGAGATGACACTTCATGGTCGTGATGAATAACTTATGGTCATATATAAAGTTTATGCTCACATATAATGTAACACATTTATCATATTCAACAAGGAGTAACAACTTATAACACTTGCTATCATCATTATTAAGTGCCTTGTCAACTGGCGAGGGCGATCATACTTTTCCACCGGTTTCTATCTCCAACGACATGTATTAATTTGTATATTAACTCTTCCCTGTTTTGACACAAGACTGTCATGAATTTTCTCTCGATGTCTTCATCTGTCTCACTTTCCACAAATCTCTCCAGTGGTCACAACATGTTCCAGATTTTGTCTTCTCATAATGTTTCAAAATATTTGATGGCTGTCCCATTCTTATGTTTGTGATAAGTTGTCTTTGCACCTTGGCCTCCCTCAAAATGTTCAGAATACTCATTTAGGTTGTTCAATGAATCAGCATTTATTCTATAAACCACAAAGGAAAGCTTGAATAATATATCCCCACCACATCCACCGCCCCTCCCGCTTCTTTACTAATTGTCCAGAATTCGCAGGCTTATTTAAGAGCTGGTTCTATGTAACATGCAAGAATTCTTCTTCGAAATTCCAATGACAAAGAATTATTACATAAAACTGCATACAAAAACACGTGCTATATACTTGTGAAATAACTGTTAACATTTTCTAGTAGAAAACGACTGTTAAAACAAGTCTTCGTTAAACTACAGACAGTATACTTATATATGTTTTGCATATCCTTTACAGGACATCGCTGCCAACATCAGCATCTTTAAGCTGTTTGTTGATTTCTTGGCTCAGTAGTTTGCCATTGCTTTCTGAGCGACCGGCTCCATACTCTCATAGGTCATAGGCGCGACTCGAACCGCTTCCAATCCTCATGCGTTCACGTCAACCACGAGAGTATTCGGGATTACGGAGAAAGCTGCTAACCCCTCGACAGAGAGACTGGCATATATATATATATGTATATAGAACAGACAAAGAGAAACACCCTGGTCCTCCAGGTTGGGGGTTGAAGCGTGGGGTTAACAGCCCCACCTTTGTAAAAACCTTTCTTTGTTACGAAACAAATACATGAGCCTCGATATTAAACTTGAAACTTTGCAAAACCCTTTGGAGGAAAGCGTTGACCAAACTTGGTTGAACATCAAGAATACAATTCAATCTACCGCAGAAGAATGTCTCGGTGTGTCAACCACGCATAGAAAGAACAGATGGTTCAATCAAAAATGTGAAGAAGCAGTCACTAAGAAGAAGAATGCCAGACATGTATGGTTAAATGACATCAATAACATCCAAAAGGAAGAGCATTATAGAAATGAATGTAAAGAGGCTACAAAAATAGTCAGACAGCAGAAGCGAGAATATATGAGTAATATAATCAAAGATTATGGAAACTAATCACCAGAAAAATGAATCCAGAAAGTTTTTTAAAGTACTGAAGTCAATGAAACGAGGGCACCAACAAAACACATATGGTTTAAAAGACAAAAATGGGAATATGATAAATACCAATTAAGAAATGTGCAACACATGGAAAGAATATTTTATTGAATTACTAAATTGTGAAGCTCCAAGTAACATTTTCCCACAGGAAGAGGTTCTAACATGCGAACCACAAATTGAAGAACCTACATTTGAAGAAATCCTATATGTAATCACACGACTTAAAAACAATAAGGCAACTGGGACTGATGGAATTGCTGCTGAATTTATAAAGGCAGGTGGCCATGCATTACATCTAAAGCTATACGAACTAATAATAAAAATCTGGAGGACAGAAGAATTACCCCATGACTGGAAAGAGTCATTATTGATACCTATCTTTAAGAAAGGAGACAAGTTCCAATGTGGAAATTATAGAGGAATATCACTACTGTCCACAAGCTATAAGATACTATCCGCAGTATTACTAAATAGACTAAAACCATATTCAGAAGACATATTAGGTGACTACCAGGCGGGTTTTAGACAAAACAGATCAACAATAGATCAGATATTTATCTTACGACAAATAGCCGAGAAACATTGGGAATATAAAAGAGATCTCCATAACATTTTTGTGGATTTTAAAAAGGCTTATGATAGTGTCCATAGGAATAGTCTATGGAATGTTATGCAGGAATTTGGAATACCAAGGAAGTTAATTAACATGACCAAACTATGCATGGAAGATACTTATAATATAGTAACATATAAAGGCAGGAAATCAGACCCCTTCCAAATAACATCTGGCTTGAAACAGGGTGATGCACTATCGCCGCTACTCTTCAATCTGGCTCTAGAGAAAGTTGTAAGGAAGGTAAAGGAGGAATGTGATATTGGAGGAACATCCAAGCTGCTTGGTTATGCAGATGATATAGATATTATAGGGCAAAGTGAACAAAAGACATTAGAAATATTGACTCACTTAAAGGAAAAAGCCCAACAGATGGGGCTGGTTATCAACCAAGATAAGACAGAATATATGGTAATTTCAAGAGACGGAATGGCTAAAAACTCTGGCCACATACAAATAGATAATATGACCATTAAAAGAACGGAAACATACAAATACCTGGGTACAATCTTCAACTGCTCCAACATCATAAGGGAAGAAATACAAACTAGAATCAACTCTGGAAATAAGATATACTATGCACTACAACATCTACTAAAATCAAAGGCGCTATCTCGTAACACCAAAATCACAATATACAAAACACTGATCAGACCAGTTGTGCTGTATGGCTCTGAAACCTGGAGTACAACGAAAGGAGACGAAGCCTTGTTACAAACCTTTGAGAACAAAATTTTAAGACGCATCTTTGGACCCATTAGGGATACACAAAGTGGAGAGTGGAAAAGAAGAAGTAACAAAGACATTTATGATTTGTTTAAGTCCCCGCTAATCACTGGTATCATGAAGGCTAATAGACTACAATGGCTGGGGCATATAGAAAGAATGGAAGATAATAGGGAAACAAAACTCGCTTACACTCAGGAAATAAATGACCGTAGACCCCGAGGTAGACCAAGAAGGCGGTGGAGAGATAATATACATACAGACCTACAAGCACTTGGAATCAACGACTGGCAAGAGAAGGTCCACCAGAGAGACGAATGGAGACAGATTGTATTTGCAGCAAAGAACCTCAATGGCTCGGAATGCTGAAGAAGAAGAAGAAGAATATATATATATAACTCTGATAAACTATACATACCAGAGCAGGGGAACAGTAACACAGCAAAACTGTCTCGGGATGGTGGGAGAGCTACTGACACCTTAGTTAACAACAACAGTTATTATAACCGTTGCTTTGTATCACGTGACCTCTAAAGGCGGATGGTTGTTTATCAGTCGACATTTTTTATACGGTAGGCGTGATGTGTTTCTTCGAATATTTGTATGAAGAACAAGCCTGCCTGCAAAGTAATAGGAAAAAGAGAACTTTCAGTTTGCGCCTATATGTGGTGAGATGCTGATTTAACGTCTGCTTGCGTGGAGTCTGTGTGGATGTGAGGTCACCTAATAGTATTCCAGCAATATCACCAGTGCTCGCTTTCTCCCCCACGTCTTCCTCCTCCCCCTCTTTCTTGTCGCCATTAAGGCTTTTTACTATCTCCTCCTCTCCTCCGAGGTATTGTTGTTGTTGTTGTTGTTGTTGTTGTTCTTCTTCTTCTTCTTCTTCTTCTTCTTCTTCTTCTTCTTCTTCTTCTTCTTCTTCTTCTTCTTCTTCTCTTCTTCTTCTTCTTCTTCTTCTTCCTCGTTATCCCATTCCACCACCTTCTCCTCATACTTTATCTTCTTTGTTATCCTTCTCCTTCTGCCATTCTTCCTTCTTATTCTCACCTACTTCCTCCTCCTCCGTTTTCAAGTGCCTGATCCGGAGAATATATCAGCGACCAAGACTCCCAACTCCTCTCTGTCAACTGATATGCGATGACATTGGTGTTGCTGATAGTATTATTTATTGTCCCGCTGGTTATGTTTTCCAAATTTATCTTTATGTCTTCATATGCGGCCCTTTTCTGTAGTATAAGACTGTTCTCTCTATTAAACTTCTTCTGTTGAGGCTGTTTTCTCTATTAAACTTCTTCTGTTGACACCATCAGCCCCCTCCCCCTCCCCACACACACACACACACACACAAATATTCGTGTCTTTTTCTTATGATTTTAATGTGTGTTCGTTTAACATCTCAATCATTCATTCAGTAGCATGTCCTTTGCAGAACCTCGCTCCCATAACAACCTTCCGGAAAACATCTCGATCATAAACAAGATGTCCCGCGTCCGATACACCCATCTGGAGATCATCCGCCACATCCTGCACCCATCTTCTCTTTGGCCTTCCTCTTTCTCTCTTCCCAGGCATATACCCCTCCATTATTGTTCTCTCCAAACTTTCGTGACGTTTCAAGTGACCAAAATATTTCAATTTTCTTTGTTTTATCATCTTTAATAGCCAACCTTCTTCAATATTCAGCTCTTGAAGTATGGATGCATTTGTTCTTTTCTTTACCCAAGATATTCTTAGAACTCGTCTATAACATTTATAGTCAAAGGCATTTATGCGCTGTTCAGCTTGTTTAGTAAGTGTCCAGGTCTCACAGGCGTAGGTTGCAATGGAACAGATTCATGCTCGTAAAAATCTAATTTTTGTAGTTCTGTCTGTCCCACTCCATAATTTATTCAGTTAGTTTTAGTCTTTGAAGAGCAATTGATAGTCGTCGTTTAATTTCTTTCATTGTGTCACCGTTGTTGGTAATCAATGACCCAAGATATTCAAAATTTTCCACCACCTCCAATTTTCCCTCTTTAACATATATTTCTTTCTCCATAGTAGTTTTATCTGTATGCATTATCTTTGTTTTTGCTATGTTAAGATATAAGTTGTGATTTTCACTATTCAATTGGGTTGAGGCTATTAGGTTTTCTATACCATTCTGTGTTGTGGATAGCAATACTGTATCATCAACATACCGAATCTCTGGTATGTCTTGACCACCGATATTTAGGGCATCATATAGCTCCCTGTTTATATCATCTCTTACATTTCTCATTATACTCTCGGCGTACAGGTTAAACAAATAGGGGGACAGCACACATCCCTGACAGACTCCTTGCTTGGTGTCAAACCAATCTGATGTCTCGCCATGTATTCTAACCGTTGCTTGTTGGTCTAGATGGAGCATTCTTATGAGTTGTATTACATGTGATGGAAAGCCCATATTTCTCATGATTTCCCAAAGTTTATGATGTTATACACAGTCAAATGCCTTTGAATAATCCACAAAACATGAGAATGGTTTACATTAAATTCTCTGCACTTCTCTATTATTAAACGCATGTTGAATATGTGATCTCTTGTTCCTCTTCCTTGTCTAAATCCAGCTTGAACCACGTTAATCTCTTCTTCCATTTTCTTACTAAGTCTTCGCATTATGATTGTTAGTAGAATTTTACTTGCATGACTGATCAGGGCTACAGTTCTGTAGTTGGTGCATAATTTCAGATTGCCTTTTTTCGGTATTGGAACGAAGATAGTTTTCTTCCAATCTTTTGGCCATATACCAAAATTCCATATCATTTTACATAATGTGTGATAGATTTGTATGCCTTCTTCTCCTCCTGCTTTAATTAGTTCAGCTGGTATCTCATCACATCCAGGTGATTTACGGTTCTTCAGGTTCTTTATTGCCCATGCAATTTCATCTAATGAGGGTTCAGGTTCTGTCTCTGCTGTAATTGGTTCATGTATCTCATTCATATCCTCACCGTCACTCATATTATACATTCCACTGCAGTACTCCTGCCATCTTTCTAGAATTTGTCTAGATTCTGTTAAGGTATTTCCCATCTTGTCACAGATAACATTCAAATGAGGTTGAACATTTCTTGTCACTAACTTCATTTCTTTCAACATTTCATAATCTCTTCCATTCTTATGATATTGCTCTGTTCTGGTACAACAATCTTGTAAAGAATGATTTTTGTCCTTTCTTGTGTTCTTTCTTATTTTTCGAGTTAAAGATTTATACTTCATGCTCCTGTTATCGGTTACACCTCCTTTCTGTTTCAGATCCCTTCGTTGTTTTATTAATTCTAACGTGTCTGATGTAATCCATGGCTTAAGTTGCTTTTTATTGGTCGGAATTAAATCTTTTGCTGCAGATATCAAGATATCTCTAATTTGTACTACCAGTTCATCAGGTGTCATTTCCTCTTGTACAGATATCAACACCCCAAAACGATTCCTAACTTCTACGGTGTATGCATCTGTTATTTTTATGAGATCAAAACGAAGTGGCCTTGGTCCTCGGGTATGCTTTTTGAGTTTTAATTTCAGATCTGCTTCTAATAACTGATGATCTGTATCACAGTCTGCACTTCGTATGGTTTTTGCAGATGTTATGCTTGATCCCCATCTTCTTTGTATTAAAATATAATCTATCACACATGTAACACCTGCAGCTATCAATACCACAGTGTTTTTCTTCTCTGTCTATGATATTCTCCACATTCTTCTAAAATAACCACATTTTTGCTGCTTCAAACTTCCTCCCCATTTTATTACTCATTGTCCATCATTCGCTTCCATATAGAAGAACAGACCTCACATATTTTCATTCAGCTGATTCTTGTACTTGTGATGTTTCTCGTTTTCCTGAACGGTGCTCATTTTAGGAAAGATGCCACATGTGTAACCTAGATATTGAAAAAGATTGACTTGCTTAATTGTTGCACGTTAATTATATATAGCGCAAACTGGAATGTGTGCTTTCTTGGAATCTACCAGGAAATAAGTTTTATTAACGTATACCTTCCGGCGCAACTGATCCAGAGTAACACACATCAAGGTGACATAGTCATTGTCACCGATGGGTCAGTGGTGAGAAACAAACAGGTTGTAGTTTCGTTGCGAAGGCTAATGGACGATTCTTGAAAAAGGAGAGTATGGCATATGAGACCACGACCTCCAGCATGAGAAATGAGGTGGAAGCAATACCAGAGGCATTCCGCTGCTTAGAGATGACCACTGCAACACACAATGTATTAATTACAAACTCAATGAGTATACTTAGTAAGATGGAGAAAGAATGTTTCGTGTGGAATGGCTCAACCTCGCTTCAGAGATCACAGATTATGAGGATTATATAGATTTTTGTGTGTCCCGGCCATGCTGGAGTGAGGTGAAATGAAAAGGCTGATAGGCTGGCAGAGAATGCATCTCTTGGTGGTAGATTATCTATGGACAAGGGAGAAGTGGTCGTGCGCCTGTGGGACCAGGTGGAGAAGGTAATGGACGGTGGTTCAAGGAACTTCTGACACCAAATGGTAATGGACGGTTGTTCAAGGAATTTCTGACACCAAATGGTATCCTGCCTGTCAGCAACTCACTTGCGACAGGCATACAAGGATTCCCTACCTTTGCACCACACGAAAGTGACAACTCGTATTGTTTGCAAAAGGATACATTTTATTCGGAGCTGATCGTACATGAGCTCCACGAGCGGAATACCACATCGGTATTAAACATCATAGTATGTTATGAAGATGTAATGAGGAGATGATGTTAATGATAATAACTACTGAAGCTAAGCTTAAGTCCTAACTATTGATACTGTCCTTCTTAACAACAAAGTATCCACAGCAATGAAAAGGCTGATAGGCTGGCAGAGAATGCATCTCTTGGTGGTAGATTATCTATGGACAAGGGAGAAGTGGTCGTGCGCCTGTGGGGCCTGGTGGAGAAGGTAATGGACGGTGGTTCAAGGAACTTCTGCCACCAGATGGTAATGGACGGTGGTTCAAGGAACTTCTGACACCAAATGGTAATGGACGGTTGTTCAAGGAACTTCTGACACCAAATGGTATCCTGCCTGTCAACAACTCACTTGCGACAGGCATACAAGGATTCCCTACTTTTGCACCACACGAAAGTGACAACTCGTATTGTTTGCAAAAGGATAAATTTTATTCGGAGCTGATCGTACATGAGCTCCACGAGCAGAATACCACATCGGTATTAAACATCATAGTATGTTATGAAGATGTAATGAGGAGATGATGTTAATGATAATAACTACTGAAGCTAAGCTTAAGTCCTAACTATTGATACTGTCCTTCTTAACAACAAAGTATCCACAGCGGATATACAGTCTGTTCCCTACGCCGTCGAGTCTCTGTCTGAACAAGCTCTCTGTGGCGTGTTCAGCCACGAGCAATTAGCTCTCCGTGCATCCGCTAGTTTACGTGCTTGGACTTCCAGCACGCTGGTCACTTGGTTGTAGTAACCAGAATTACATGGTCACTTCTCGTGACGCGGGTTTCCCAGTCTCTTGGGTAACCCCAGCTCACGCACACTCATTGCCCTCTTTGTTGACACGAGTGTGTCCCGTTGTCGAACTATTTATAGTGTTTGTGTCTCTTCTGTCTGGTCTCCTAAATCGCTATGTTACTTTCTCTTCCTTAGCTCTATTTATACTCTCCTTAGCGTTGAGCTCTTACATAGATATTTGACAGGGGAACAGACTAAGAACCCATATGTGGAAAGAATGAGATTTCGAGGGATCGGCAGGTGTTCAGGACGAACCTCAAAACTGAGAGGGAAGACCAAGAGAACTTTCAATCAGATAGCGGTGGGAACGATTAGCAGTGTGACTCTTTGTTGGCCGTTGAGAGAGGGGGCGGTGCGCGTATGGGAATGTCCTTAGTGCAGTGATATCGGTACTTAGCTTAACTTAACTCAACTTACCTGCCGGCGGATGTCGTTATGTGAACTGGATATTGAAATCGTTTGACTTGCTTCATCATTGCACTTTGACTATATATAAAGGAAGCTGGAATGTCTTCTTTCTTTGAAACTTCCAGGAAGTAAGTTGTACTGACCTCGTTTGTGTCACATCTCCCGGCGGATTTCTCTGTTGAATGTATTGGAAGCCACAGATCTGATTCATCGATGCATCTTTACTATATACAGAGCACACTGGAATATCTGCTTTCTTGAAAACTACCCTGAATCCAGTTGACGTCATACAGGTCATATCATCCGGCAAATGACTCCATCGTAGGTCGCCATATATATGTATCGAGAGAGAGAGAGAGAGAGAGAGAGAGAGAGAGAGAGAGAGAGAGAGAGAGAGAGAGAGAGAGAGAGAAGAATACCGATATTTTCTGGGAAAATATTACGTTGGTTAATTTCCGGGAGACAAGGAGATACATTGACTAACAGCTAAGGGAAGAACAGGGAAAGTCGACCAAATAGATCCTGCAATGACCAAATATTCACATTGTTTATAATAATATAACAAAGCATCAATTTGAACTCTCCATTATATAATGGATTTAAGGTCTATAAAAGTTGAGTTGAGTCAAGAATCAGCATCATAGTAATCGGTACAATCTCATACGAGCTCCGTCCTCATTTTCAACAGTCAGTGGAGAGTCCCAATACTGATGTGCCAGTAACAGTCTGGTGTTGTTTCCACCAGGTTTTTCTTTGGAGTTCTAAGTGTAGGCCAGATCCTCTTGTCTAGGGATGCCAGACGTCAGGCAAAGAGAGGACATGTCCTCCTTTTTAGCCTAATGTCTTCCGTCCGGCAGGCAAAGCTAAAAACATTGAAAATGTCCGGCTTTTTAAATGTTTTATGTTATCATTTTTTATGTATTGTCGTTACAACTTACAATGTATCTCACTCTACCGTGTGTTTACATTCTGTATTAAAACCCATTGCTTAATAATATTTATTTAATTTTATTATTTATACTAAATGTGAAACACCAATTATTTGTATAATTTGACTCTAACTGTTGCTCTATTCGGCAACACTAACAATTCTGTAGTCTCTATGGTCAAAATGTTAATGTTATTTCCGGTTCCGGTAGCAGAGACGCCACTTAAAATTGTCTATGTTTATGAAAATGGCTTCTACAAAGAGAAAATGCAAGTTCTCGATCACTATGAAAAATTAGTTTCCATGTTTCGTTGAAGGACGCAACGAGAATGAGGTAAAGTGTACGATTTGCGATAGTTTCTTGTTCGTTGCCAACAAAGGAACTACTGACTTGGAGCGCCATGTTGACAGTGAGAGACATAGAAACCTAATCAAAGTGTCAGCATCATCTAGCACATTGGCGTCTTTGTGTGTGTGTGTGTGTGTGTGTGTGTGTGTGTGTGTGTGTGTGTGCGTGTGTGTGTGTTTCAGCCTAAGTACTCAAATGTGTTGCTGACATCGCATGGGCCTGAAGTAACTTTGGCATTTCATACAGTTTGTCATCATCAGTCTTACAACTCGATGACCTGCACAGCTGGTTTGATGCACACATTGTTTGATAATTTAGAAATTGCTAAAAATATTGCTTGTGAAAAAACAAAGACTGAAACAATAATAAACCAGGTGATTGCCCCCCTCCCCCCTCACACACACACACACACACACACACACACACACACACACACACACACACACACACACACACACACACACACACACACACACACACTGTTGATTAATTTAATAAGTCTTTAAGTGGTATTTCATGTTTCGGTCTTTCGACAGATGCTAGCAATCACGGTTCGCAGAAAATATTTCTCATCGTTGTTCAGTACTTTGACTGGAAAGTAGGTGGAATCCAAACTAAGATTCTCGAGTTAGACAACACACCAAATGAAACCTCAGAAAGTATATCACGGTATATTTTGAGAACACTCCAAAAACATGATTTGTACTCCAAATGTATTGCTTTTGCTGGTGACAATGTCAATGTGAATTTTGGAGGCATTAACAGAAGAGAAGGTAGAAATGTGTTCTCGCATTTGAAGGAAGCTTTGAGCTAGCCATTATAGGCGTTGGATGTTCTGCTCATGTTCTGCACAACTGCATCCAACACGGCGCAGATTTAATGCAGATTGACGTTGAATCTATTGTCTTGAAGATATGCAGTTACTTTTCTATATACACTGTCAGAACAGAAACTTTAAAAGATTTTTGTGACTATGTCAACATTAACTATCAGCAACTACTCTATCACTCTAAAACTAGATGGCTCAGTTTGTTGCCAGCTGTTGAGAGGCTGTTGAGGCTGTTTACTGCTTTGAAAGAATATTTTCTTTCTGTAAACCAACCACCTGCTATGATAAAAAAAAAACTATTGGCCGCTATTGTAATCAAATTGTACTGATTGTTGCTTTAATCTGGAAAGATTTAAATGAAACATTCAATATGTCCTCCTTTTCCCTCCTTTTTGTCTTATTATGTCATCCTTTTGGTGCCCACGTATCTGGCAACCCCACTCTTGTCACACCCTGCATCACCATTCACTCCAGGTGGTAATGAACTTTTCTTCCGCACTATTCACACCATCCTAAAATGCCTCGACCACGTCTGCCATATCATGCACCAATACTCCACCGAGTGATGCAGACCCAGCCAATCTATCCGCCTGCTCGTTTTAAACCACACCAGCATATCCTGAGGGATAATTTCAACAGATTCTCTCTATTTTTGATTGTTGAATTAACGTCTGTCACTCTGCTCCGAAGCATACTTGTTGTCACATTTCTTATCAAAATTTGTGAGGCCGTTATAATTCCTACATTAGCATGCTGTGTGTCTTCTAGCAAGCGGAATGTCGCTGTGACTATCTCCACATCCATTCTCAGAGTAGATGTTGTGGTATTATATGCCAGACTTTCCTGCACCAAACACTGTCCACCAACCTTTGCCACAAATCCCTATGCCCTTCTTTAACCTTTTTACACAGAGCCATTTGTGTAGATGATTATTTCACCTGTCCGCGAATTATCGTGGTTCAATTGTTGTACCTTTCATGCAGTTCAGCTTGACAGAATCAGATGTTGACAGAGAATGAAATACAGTGTTTGCTCTATGTCTATTACTGTCATGATCTTCAGCACATCGAGTCCCTTCTTGAATCTCATAACAACGTCCACATAATTCCAGGCTTCCAGAATGACAGGCTTCTGATCAAGGTGATTCCCAGGTATCTCAGATTTCATTGTCACCCTGCCGTCTTGACAGACGATAGTCTGTTACATTGTGCTTCAAACCGGCAAAATAATTACAACCCATGACGGCTGCGAATGTGACTGATAAGACCAATTCGCACTGTAAATGTTCGTCTACAGTGGATGCATGTGAATACATGGTCATTTTCACGATCAAGCACCATCTTTCGTTACTCGCGCTCAGTTTGTGATATATGTGCAGTCATTTTCTCCGTTGTCTATATTCCATTTATGACATTTTATCTCCATGCAACACGTCCTGCGGCGACTTGCTCCCAATGTGCATTATCAATGCCTGTATCAATCATGTCCCGCTTACACACATCTTTGTACCGTAGTAGAGGCCGACCCCGATATCTCTTACCTATCTGTAATTCACCAAAAAAGCTGCCATTTGGTATACTACCACCATCCATCCTCTTAACGTGTTCTAAACATCTAAGCCTACGAAGCATGGAACAAACCGTTACACAACCTGATCTTTCCAATACTTCAGTATTTGTTATTTTGTCTTGCCACTTAACACCTAGAAATGGGACTGGATCCTACCCTGAAGTATTATTACATGTTATTGCAATGTTATCATTAAATGTTAGCAAAACTGAAAGCATGGTTGTTTCCAAGGAAGCACACATTTCTTTACGCATCAAATCAAAAAGCAAAAACCGGTCCACGAGTTTGGCGCGCCTAGTAATAGGGCAGATCATCTCTCATCTCCCATCTTGGGAGTCTCTGTGCCGAAGTGGTCAAGCCGTTTGACTCGTGCTCCGAAGGTTGTGGGTTCGATTCCGGGCCGCATCCTTCGGTTTACGAGTTAAATGTTTTGGAGACTCCTGTGGGTCGTCGCTAGAAGCTACGAAGTTCGTGCTTTGTGCGACGCTTTCCGTGCTGCGGAAAGAGACCGAGCCATATGGGATAAAACCCGCTGCAATGAAGTCGACCCTGTCGACTTTTAAGCGACTTTTTTTTTAGGACAGATCATCTCATCTCATCATGTTTCTCTTGTACCTTGCGGTGTCGAGTTGAAGTATAAAATGTGAGAGTGCCCGATTATGGGTTTCATATATCGATATTCCCATGGACTCTGCTATTCCATCCGTCCAACGTTTACGTGGTCGGCCTCTTCCTCTGTTTCCATCTGGTCTGTACATCATTGCTTGTTGTGGTATATACTTCTTAGTTTTTCTACGAGCAGTATTATTATTATTATTATTATTATTATTATTATTATTATTATTATTATTAAGGTATTCTGTGCTGGAATAGTATTCGAATAGTTAGCGAGTATGTGTATAATGATTGGTGATGTCTTTGATTTTTGTGTGTGGAAGCTTTGTATATTTTTCCTAGCCTTCGGGACATGTAATATATTTAATCGTTTGCTATGCCTTTTATAATAGCGGGTGTTAGTGAAATACATGATGTCATTAAAAAAAAATAATTTTTCTTTTCTCTTCTTATGATATATTATACCTGTTTCTAAGAGGTATGTTTCTGCGGTATGTGCAAAGGTCCCCTTTTTACTTTGCGATATCTCTATCTCTCATGACTTCAAGTACTTCCTGTATGATTCACGGCTGTTTGACGTATTGTTTTACTAGAACACCATAGTATAACAGTCAGATTTCGATTGGTAGAACAGCATGTCCCCCCTAGCTAGTAGTAAGTGCCACATCAATAATTACTATTAGTGAGTCGTGTAGTTTTGATGTTTGTACATTTCCCAGGCCGTTATAATGCATGCTTTGATATTGTTTCTATTCTCGGATAGCCTCATAAGTGATGTATGGATGAAATAATGTATGAAAGAGAGTGATACAAGGGAGCTTCAAATGAAAAACTTAAATGTTTTTTGTCTGTGAATATATTCTGAAAACGTAAAGACTAAAATGTATCATGTTTCGATATAGTCACCACTGCGTTCAATGCAAGTTCTCCATTGCCAATAAAGTGCTTAGATTCCAGTAAGAAACAATTTCCTTGGTCGCGTGTATAACCACTCATGCACCACCTGCTGTACCTCTTCATCAAACCGAAAAGTCTTTCCTCCCAATGACTCTTAGAGTTGTCCAAACAGATAGAAATCACTTGAGGCTAGGTCTGGCAGTACGGGGCATGTGGTGCACATTGAAAGTGGAGTTCTTCGATTGTTTTAACCGTTGCACGTCAATTTGGTTATCGAGTATTGTCAAGTTGCTAAAGGGCACCTTTCCTCAGATGTCCATGTCGTTTGGATTTAATTGCGGATCGAAGATGATTCCCGAGAAGATCTGTATATGTACCATTAGTGACAGTTTTCCCTCTTGGCATGTAGTTCTCTAACATAACGCCTCTTTTCATACCAAAAGAGAACCAGCATAACATTCCCTGTATATGGCTGGGTGCAAAACTTCTTTGATTTCGGTGAGGAGAAACGACGCCATTTATTGCTAGCTCTCTTCGTTTAATGTTTTTCCCCCCTATGTTAATGTAACATGCACATTTGATGAATGAAAGATGATTGATTGAAAGGGCCGAATGTAAGACGGGTCTGCGTGCCCAATTTGTTACCCTTTTAAAATAAAGTTTGTTTGTTCGTTCTTTCGTTCGTTCGACTCATGGTAGTGAACCCAGGTTTCATCTCCAGTAACGATTCTTGATAGGAAACCATCACCTTCTGCTTCAAAGAACTGCAAAAGCATCAATGCGTTATTGTTTCATTTCCGGAGTAAGTTGCCGTGGCACCCACATTACAGACACATTGCGATACTTTAACATATCATGGATGATGTGGTGTGCCGAACATTTACTGTCACAGAAGTCACGCTGTTTTGAAACTTCCTAATCCACTCATGCACTTGCTGGGCTGACATGCTTGCATCACAATCCTGGACCTTCATTAGTCGATGAATTTCTATAGGTTTAACCGTTTCACTGAATAAAAAAAAACTTTAACCGAACGCTGTTCCTCTTTGGTGCATGTCAAAAGCGGGGCGGCCATCTTTAAACTATCTTATGTCGTGACAGTGAAACATATGACAATGTGTTTGGTTCATTTCAGTTTACAGCATTGATTTTGCTATTTTAAGATATATTAAACTGTATTTTTGCCTGTAGTATGCACAATGAAATACAGCGAAATATGCCAGGCATAAAATTGTGCAATTTATTGTTTATAATTTCAATAGTTGGTATGAAACGGACGCGTATCTCGGTCCGGTCAACAGACTCCCCACATTAAATACCCCTTTAATGAGGCTTTACCAAAGGGATCACGTTGTGTGCGGATATTCAGTTCTACGTGTCTATAACGCACTGAGCACTTGGAGAATGCATTTCCCTTTTCTTTCGGGACTCTCTGTCTAGGGCAGTAGTTCCCAAGCTTATCAAGCAGAGGGCCATATCTACTATTTTCGATAGTTAAGCGGGCCACAGCGCTATACAATTATAAAAGTCGTGCAATACCATTCTTACTTTTCTTAACCTAAATTTTAAATCAGTTTCGAAAATCGCTGTTAATGTAATTAATTTACAATTGTATCTGTTCTTCATAACCAGTTACTTAAGTTCATATGCCAGTTTAACAATGTCTGGGCACAAATCTGTCGTGCCCAAAGTCATAAGCGCAGCTAGGTTACTGTAGGTGAGTTTGGAACGTTGCTTGTTTTAACGGTAATTGCGGAAAATGACTGCTCGAGGCCTCGCGTGCCACTTTCTGACAGCTGGCGGGCAACAAGTGGCCCGCGGGCCGTATTTTGGGAACCTCTGGTCTAGGGGAATAAGTGAAATTTACTGGTTCCCGTGAAACAGGGTGAATCTATAGGAATGTACTAGGATAAATGCGTAGTTCCTATCCGTGAATTCCGAAGAGAATTCGTGAATGAAGAATTCTATTAACTTAAATTCAGAGTGGTCTCGGGGTTATTTTCCGAATGCATACTTTGATTAGGGCATAACATCCGGGCCCGATTAGGGAAACGACCATTTCTATGTTCGGTCGCTGAGAGAAAAAGATCACCCCAGTACGAGTGGTATTATATGCTTCGTCTTTTAACAGAAGATGTTGATCTACAACGAAATCCTGTAGGCTTCCTTTTCATAATATTAAAGGACCCCTTTTATTGTATGTTGGCGAGGAGACATAATACTCAAGTTCAAACAGGTAGTACAGGCTGTCTGACACATCAAAGCTAGTCCAAGGAAGTCTCCACCAGAGGAGAAGCCTCACCGACCGGTACAGACAATCCCGGCCAGAGAAGAGACTTTACCCACATGACGTCAGTCTAGTTTTCACGGTGAACTCTGACACACATCAGGTGATATCCTCTCCAAAGGCCCATACCTGCCCAACCACATTGACTGTACACTTTTGACTCTCCCTTGGCTTCATGATGACTTGCCAACCGGACTCATCTCATCCTGAGGAAACCACGCTTTTGTTTTCCTACTGTTATTAGAGACGAAGCCTCTAAAACAATTATATTTTGCCTCTTCCTCAACGTTAGATTGTTAGTCTGTTGTAGATAATACGATTAATATGTAGTCTTCCGTCCGTGACCTTAAGACAAGCGACACAAGCACAGAGAGGGACATAATTTATGTATGTATGTATGTTTTGCATATCCATTACAGGACATCGCTGTCAACATCAGTATCTTTCAGCTGATTGTTGATTTCTTGGCAAGATTACGCTCAGTAGTTTGCCATTGCTTTCTGAGCGGCCGGCTGACATACCCCGTAAGTTACCGACGCGATTGGAACCACTGCTGATTCTCACCGTCGTCACGTTACTTACGAGAGTATACGAGATTAATGAGAAAAGTTGCTAACCTCTAGGCCAGGAAGCCGGCACATAATTTATAGCACATTTAAATAGTTAGTTGCATATCCTTTACAGGACGCCGCAGTCAACACCAGAATGTTTTTTGCTGTTATGATGACTTTTCAAGTTTACGTTTAGTAGTTTGCTATTGCTTTCTGAACGACCGGCACCCATAACATTTCGTAAAATACCAACGCAACGTGGTCTGCTGCCAAATCGCGCACAGATGTGTTTCGAATGCGGATATACAGGATCACGAAACTCATCGCCACAGAGCCGCCTAATAGCACAGTAACAGAGATTATAACTACAGGGAATGGAAATCCAGCACCCATCCTGATATAATTGTCAAATTCACAGCAGGATAACATTGTTTTGGTATACGGAATAGGATTTTAGTATACAAGTTAATTTTTCTGTAATAAAAATAACGAGTTTGGTAATACACGTATTCTAATTATTGTGATTAGATTGTAATTTCTCAACCTGATCAGTGGGAATGGGTTATGGACACAGTTCGTAATCATGCATACCACGTTCGAAACACGGTTGTGAGAGATTTGGCAGCAGACTGACTTACGTTGGTGTTTTTTTAACTGAAATGGCATGAATGCCGATCGTTCAGAAAGCAATGGCAAACTACTGAACGTAAACTTCCCAGGAATCACAAACATCCAAAAATGCAGGGATGGACTGCTACGTCCTGTTAAAGGATATGCAATAAACTTAACTTCTCAGGTGTGTTTAATTTATTACGTGTAAACATTCACAGGGGGAAAGACAAAAAGTGAAAGGAAAAAAAAATAATAAAATAATAAATCAAGGAAATAATAATCCCATTTCCTTTCGTGAAACTGCCCTTCAGACACATATTTAAGTAGCAATGTATACACAGTTGAGAGAATGCATAGTTTTATTAAATAACAATCAAGAAAAACCAAAAGGAGCCATCATAGCACTTCAGAGAACCAACCATCTGGAACAGACATGTTTTTCTGCCTTCATAAGTTTGACAGCATCAGTGACTTTTCGTTAAGTAAGGTGGACCTTGTAAAATGCACTCTTCTGTTAATTCTTTCATTTCCCCGTCGTATAACTCTTATTATGCAGTCAATCTAATTATCATATCATCTTTTCCCATTAATAACTTTTTTGCCATTGATTTCAAATACCCTGTATTTGTCTACATGTTAAATCGTTGATTTCTTTGTGCATAGTTTTATTTCGTTTGAAGAATTTGATTTAATTTCGTTGCTCTGCTCGATTAACCAATTTTATTTTGCCTTTATGCATTTTTCTTTTATTTCTTTATTTATCATATGCTATTCTACTTTGTCATTGTTACTTTGTTTTCTTATATGCACCAACTTTAAGATTTCTTCAGTTATCCACTTCTTCTTAGCCGTTTAACTCATGTTTTCCGTTAATAACCCTTTGCTTATTCTTCAGTGCTTATTATGCATTTTATTTTAGGTAATCAGTTGCATCTGTTTCTCGCAATCACTCTTGCATTGTTTCTTGAATTAATTTATCTGATCTGAGAATATCCTAATTCAGTCTAACGGTTTTAACCTCGTTTGTCTATCTGCATACATACTTTTATGTATTCACATAGTGGCATTCGTTACAGCCAGTGCTAGGACTTGTGATCACTTTTATCAATGCATTTCTAATTTTGTATGTGAATTTTTATGTAGTTTTTTGGTTGAATGATTTCTTATCAGGCCTTTTCCAGTCGTCATGTATATTGTTTTAACAGCACGCTTCCAATCAAAATATAATATATCTTTGTTCATTTACATTTTGTTTCCTATTTCGTTTCTTATTCCTAAACCATAGTACCGAACGACTTCTTCAATTATCTTCTCTCCCATTTTTGCATTGAATCTCCAAGTATCATATTGATTTCTTGCGATTTGATCTACAAGATCATCATTTCTATGTCATCATGAAATTTAAAAATGAAAAATACAACATACACACAGATACAGAGAATTAGAGTCAGAGATAATAATGTGAGATGGACAGAGATAATAATTTGGGAGAGAAAGAGATAATAATGTCGGAGAGACAGATAATAATGTGGGAGAGTCAGATATAATAATATGGGAGAGACAGAGATAATGTTATGAGAGAGAGAGAGAGAGAGAGGAGAGAGAGAGAGAGAGAGAGAAGAGAGAGAGAGAGAGAGAAGAGAGAGAGAGAGAGAGATAATAATGTGAGAGATACATAGATAATTATAAGAGAGAGACAATTCTTAATCCCGCATACCGTGTTCTAAGCACAGCTGCGAAGCGATCTGAAAGCAGACTGCCTTGTATTGGTTTTCGTACAAGGTTATGAGTGTCAGTCGTTCAAAAAGCAATGGCAAACTACTAAACGCAACTTACCAAGAAACCCCCAAACAGCAAATAAATTATGGGATTGACAACATCCTCATCCCATCTCATCTCATCTCATCTTGTTGATCTTGTATCTTGCGGTTTCGAAGTGAAGCAGAAACTGCCGGAGAATGCCCGTTTAAGGGCTTCCTATATCGAGAATTCCATGGCCACTGGTTTTCCTTTTCCCATCGTAACTTGATCGGGGCCTCTTCGTCTGGTCCAGTTTGGTCTGTACTCATTGCTGTTGTGGTATACTGTGAGTTGGTAGCCTAGTTTATATGGCCGAACCATTTCACTTGCTGTTTTCTAATGAATTCTAGCGCTGCTGTAACCCCCCACTTTAGGCATGATTTCTTCATTTCTGATTTCTCTCTTCTTGATACATTGAGTATTCTTCTCAGAAATCTCACTTTCGTTGTTTAATATGTTTTTCTTTACTCTTTTTCTGTCGTTGTCAGATTTGATATTGGTAGCATTGAGTTGGTAGGAAGATTGTGGGGAAAAGTGCTTTTTAGTGTCTTCTGATACGTGTTTGTTCTTTAGTATTGGTCCATTTGTCCAATGAGTTGGTTCATTATTGCATCTATTTTCGATCTCGTCTTCTGATTTTTCATTTTATGATATTATACTCCGTAGTACTTGAAGCTCTTTACTGGGTTTTAGTGGGAGTTCTTTTTGCTGAATATTTTTGTTTTTTCTTCTTTAGTTATAGTCATTATCTATGTTTTACTGATGTTAATTTCCATGTTATGTTTCTTACACTCTCCATTTAGACTATTCATGTGATCTTGTAATTCTGTTTCTAATTTTTTTCCCTTAGTGCTTGATCTTCCCCAAATAGGTGTTCTTTTTGGTGTAATTTTTCCCTTGGTTCTTATTTTTTGTTCTGTTTTTCATGCGGTGTTGTTGCGATCCCCGCTTTGGGTTTTTTCTTTACATATGCTGTCTATAAAGGTTATGCACAAGAGAAAAGACAGGACACAACCTTGTCGTACTCCGGATCTTATGTTGAAGGGTCTTAAGTGCCCTCTGTTTGTTCTTATCGTGCATTTACTGTAGTTATAAAGCTTTTACATAAGTTGTTAGATGTGCACTCACTCTGAAAAGTTCAAAATTTCCCACAGCTTGTTTCTATCTACTCTACCAAATGCCCTTTCTTGGCAATAATGCCTAAGTAGAATTTTTCTTTTAAATTCGTTTGATTTTTCTATAAGTTGTCTAGGAGCAAAGATGACATATGTGCACCCTTTGGTTTCTAAATTCAAGTTGTGCTTCGTTTAGGGGGAACTTTTGTGATCGTAGTTTTTTGTCGTGAATTTCACAACATATTTTTCTAGTACGACCCAATGGGGAAATGCCTCTGTATTGTTTGCAGTCTCGTTTACTGCCTTTTTTTTTCAAATTGGGATAACTATAGCGCTGTGGTTGACAACGACGTCCTTTAATAGATATACAATCAACTTTAACACATTCAGTGCTATTATCCCCATCAGGGTAAAACTATACGTTGATAATACATTTTACATTCTCAGCATGTTAAATTACTCTACACAAACATAAAATCATGCAGCTAGTGACCTATATACAAACCTAAGGGGAAAAATTTAAAATGACAAATAAACTTTACCAATAACTATAACGGAAAAAAAATGTGACAAATAAACTATGGTGACCTCTGCACTCGGGTGACGTTAATGTTGTCGGTTTGTTCAAAGCACTCTTTTGTTGTATGAAAGACCCTTCCCTCACTCATACATCTCTATAGGTTCCGTCGAAAAGAAACAATAAACATCATTCAGTGTGTAGTAGTTGCATCATACTTTTAAAAAAAAAAATAGATGCATCTGTTTTACAGGACGTGGCAGTCAACTCTATGTATTTTTGTTGGCTGTTTGTGATTTCTGGCAAGTTTACGTTCAGTAGTTTGCTAGTGCTTTCTGAACGCCCGGCACTCATACCTTTGTATGGAAACCAACGAAAGGCGGTCTGCTTCCAAATCTCCCGCAAATGTGTTTCGAACGCGGTATGCGGGTTACGAATTGCATTCGTAACCCCTTTCACCACAGACCCGGTATTATAAACACATTCTCTAAGAAAAATCTTAAAAAAGTTTTAAAGGAATCATCTCCATTAACACAAGCTTTTAATGGGGGAAAAAATGATCTAAGTCACAAAAACTCTAGAATGATTACACATCGAGGCAACATCACAGCTGAAATGGTCCATGATCTAGACAATATCAGGGCTTAAATGTCTAATCTGGACTACAACACAGCTAAAATGTCTGATCTTGACTACATCATGGCTGAAATTATCCCTAATCTTCACTACATCACAGCTAAAATGTCTGATCTTGGCTACATCACAACTGAAAGGGTCCCTGATCTAGACTACTCACAGCTGAAATGATCCCTGATATAGACTATATCAAGCTGAAGTGATCCATAATCTAGACTATATCAAGCTGAAATGATCCCTGACTTAAGACTACTTCACATCTGAAATGACCACTATCGTGGAGGGATATTGATTAGATCAGAACATAACAATCATCATCATGTTCCATACAGTAAAGCATGGGCGATCATGTTTCACCATATCACCTATCATCAGTTTTGGGAGCCATACGTGTTCTTGTCTCCTTAAACCCATCAGACATGTGTCTATTTGCCTCACCACGATGTGTAATACCTTCAGACTTTTGTCAATTCCATGTCCTTTACAAGACGTTTAATCAACCCCAGCTTTTGTTATTTGTTGGTGTTTTACTATGAAAATTTAATTTGCCATTGCTTTCTATATGGCCGAAACCCCATACCGTGGGAATCAACGAAAAGCGGTATGTTTCCAAATCTTCGGTGGCTGATTTCGAAGGCTAGACTCCGCATGTCGCGGACTTGTGAAACGCTGTTGGACTATCCCCTAAGTCATAGTAATGCTCATGATAATGATAATAAGATTATCTACCTCCGACCCCCAACATGGTGATGATGATGATAAAACATACCCAGCCTCCAATTCTCTCGTAGTTGATCAGGAACTGGGGGTAACACTGTCTCTCGTCATAGACCACAAACTCTCGAAAAATCATGCCCCCACTGCCAAGCACTGAGTCATATCTTTCTCCCAGCCATGTGGGCAGTCTTTTTCACCACATAACATACAAGGTGGTTGCTTAAACTTCTTGGCGTCTGTGGAAGCAAAATTTTAGCGTAAAATTCAAGATCAAAAAATTATAAAAATGAAAAGTTTTCGAAGGGTGAAACCCTTTAAAATGGCTGTACTTTCAAAAGCGCTTTATGTTTTAAAACTGTCGTATGGCGCTGTTTTTAGGAGAACAGAGTAAAATTAGGGCAACCATCCCAGACAGTGAACAATAGTCGAGGCGTGATTGAATATAGGTGTTAAACATATTTTCGTGTGTTTTTGTCCGGGAAAGTTATGAAGTTTAGCTAGTTGGTAAAGAGATTGCGCTATTTCCTTGATACGGACGTAGGCATGAGAGTCCAATTTAAATGTCTATCAATTATAATTTCTAATGATTTATATTCATTAACTTCAGGTAACGTGTCCATGCGGAGTTCAAGGGGTGTTCCAGTTATGACAAATGCCTGTAGTTGTGTCTGGTTGTTATTAACATGGATTTTGTGTTGTCGATGTTAATTCGAATGGGTTTTCAGTGCTTCGTGTAGTAAGGTTATCTAGTACTTTTTGTAACGAACTCTCTAATTCTTACGGTTCTCTTGACTAGTACATATATTACACTCGTATGCAAATAGATCACACGTAATACTGAGATACAAAGTACGATTGTTAAAATTAGTTGCAAAACGCAGCAGACTTAGTATTGAGGCCTGAGGAACACCCAAAATTAAGCTGTATAGATCTTGATAGACAGTCTTGAAGGACACAACTTGTCTGTCATACAAAAAGATGTTATTAGCTTAACCATATGGGGGTTAGTCTTCGTTTATTTCAATTTACTAATTAAAATGTCGTTATCTACCATATGAAAAGCTTTCTCAAAGTCTACAAATATTGCTTCACAAATGTTGCCATTGTTAATGTTAAAATGCCATTTTCAGTCAATTTTGTTAAATCAGTATGGCAAGAATAATTAGGTAGAAAACCCCCATTGACTGTCAATTATTAGAAAGTTGGTAAATTTAAAAAGACATACAGACAGACAGATAGCCAGACATTCGGGCGGGGGAAGGACGGACGGACAGACATATGTTTTGTAGGCATGCAGTAGATATATAGGTGATTATGTAGATAAATAGATTGTCAGGTACGTAGATATATGTATAGATGCGTAATTACATAGATAGCACAATCCTAAATACAATGCTAGAACACATCTTTCTCTTCTTGCTACACACGAAGGCGTTCCCCCTCAACACCTTGCACAAAGAACGTCAGTTCTGTTCCGCTCGGTTCTCGGTCTTCTCTATCATCTGAAAGAGGTAATGATCTACATATGTATCAAAAAAGGGAATTTTGTAGATGTTCATGAATCTGTCGGCTCAGTCGTGAAGGGGTTACGAATGCAATTCGTAATCCGGCATGCAGCGTTAGAAACACAGCTGTGTCGATTTGGAAGAAGACAGCCTTGCGTTGGTTTCCATACAAAAGGCAACTGCTGAACGTAAACTTACTATAAAACACAGACACAAAATTCTGGGGTTTACTGTCACATCCTGTAAAGGATATGCAACTAACTTATTAAAAAATAAAACAAGCTAAAATTTTTTTGCATGTCTGTGAAAAGAGGTGATTATCTGAAACTATCAATAAAAGTAATCATCTACAATGTTAGAAAAGTGGTAATCACATAGAAGTCGATTGGAAGTGGGAATTATACCAAGTTTAACTTTAAGAAGTGGTCAAGATACAATCCCCATTAGCAGCAGGATTACAATTTTTATGCAATATCTTGATTAATAGCTCGAGCCAGCTGATTAAAATAGGTACAGCCAATGTTCAAAAATTCTGGCAATTGTTGGGGAAAGAAAGGGGACGAGGTAGGGGAAATAGCCATCCCAAATCATCATCTCATGGCATAGATATATGAAAGGGCCCAACACTTCAAACTCCAAAGACAGTTATGTTATGGTGCTGCCTTTTTTATAGACAGGGGTAGCTTTTTTCCAGAGATGCAGAGTTTCCACTTTATAGAAAAACATCGTAAAGTTACCCGCCATATAAAGACATCGTAACGTTACCACATTATAGAAAGACGTCATAAGTTACCACCTTATATAAAAACATCATTCAGTTGGTGTTTGTCGATCACAAATGATGATGACCATTCATTTCATCCCGTGGGTTAAAAGTTTGGAGCCGTGAGTTCTAAGATGGCTAATAAAACCTATTTTGGCTTTAAAAGCTTTTTGACATGTAGGCAAAGAATGCATGACCTTCCAGGAGGAGGATCTCCTACAGTAGTTTTTGTTTTGTGTTGGTCCAGCCTTTTTTTTTCACTGTTCGTGCGTCCTGTTTGCTTCACAAATGACTACACTCTTGCGTAGCGACGTACGCCACGAATTTCAGTCTTTGGAAGCAGTCTTCCCAAATGTCATGATGAATTCCAAAAACTTTTAGTGAGACCTTCAGAAGTCCTGAAAGCTTTTCCTCTGGCCGCCTTGGGGGCGTTTATCACAACGAAGCTCACCGTAAACAAAGATTCGTTTAGGGAGCCTTTGATCTGGCCTGCGAGTCAAGTGACCAGCCCCCAAATCTGATTCTTCATTTGGAGGGTGTTAACTGGGGATGGACAGTCTTTTGAACTTCAATGACTGGGGTCATGTCTTGCCATCCCGTATTCAAAGCTTCCTAAGGCAGACTGTGTGGGTTGGGTTTTAAATTTCCCGGCGTGTCGATGGTAAACAGTCCAGGTTTCACAAGCAGTGTGGAAAACGACTGCTTTTAGACCTTCAGCTCTGTGTGCAGGCCTATTCCATTTCTGCCTCACACATTTTTGTACAGTCTGCCAAAGGCCTTCCTGGGCCCTTGGGAAAATTATTGCATTTCCTTAGTCATTTTTTGTGGAACTTGTGACACAGTGCTGCCAAGATAGGTGAATTTGTCACAACACTTAGTCTATGACCGTTCACTTTGATATTCACTGGGCGTGATTAAACATGGAGCTGGTGGTACATAACTACAGTCTTCTCCAAGTTGATATTTAGCCCAAAGTTGGCACAGGCATATGTGGAATTTGAAACGTTGTGTTTTATATTTGCTTTTGAGTTGGATATAGATCGCAATCGCCCGCAAACAGGAACTCTCTGACGGTGTCGCTGGTAGTTTTTTGGTTTAGGTTCGCATCTGAGATTGAACAACTTTCCATCCATGCGGTAATTGATGTTATTCCGTCGTGTCCTCCTTTAAAGTGTCGTCCCCGGAGTGAGGAGATCCGACACCCACATTATAATATTATTTTTTCCCCCCTCAATATTCTGGAGAATCCACCAGCTTCCGTCCAACACACTCCTCAGCCTATGGAACCTTTTCCTATCACTCTCACACTGTCGTACTATGCCCCCTTCTCATACTTCCCCAACGCAACAACTCAACAACTCTTGCTTCTAGAAAATTTAAAAAAGATTAATTTATTAAAATAAAAATGAACGTGTATCTAGGCACAGATTGTATACTCTCAGGGTGTGGATGTTTTCATGGGTAGATGAGAGTTTTATATACATTTTTCGGTGTCTGTGTTTGTCTTGTTGGTCGGGTGTGTCTTGTAAGAAGGTGGGTAGAGTCGAGTTAGACGCTAGTCCCGAATCCCGACTCTAGACGAATTAGTTTTACGGGCAACAGAGATTTTGGTACAACGTAAATAGCAGAGAACAGGGGGGAATTCCCATGTCCTCTTGTGATATTGCCACTGTGTGTCTCTATTTGTGCAAAATGAATATGTATTGATGCTGGAATGTACAGTGCTTGTTATTTTTTTTTTTTTACAGGCATTGAGGCAAAGGGCGAGGGACAAATTTGGGCCCAGAGTCAAAAAAACCTTTGGCAAATACCAACCTTGGCTATCTTGGTATTTATACTCATCATCAAAGAGATAGCTGTCCAATATAGGCATTTTACCAGGGGGAGGCTAGTGTGACGGGACGAGTCTAGATCACTATGTGAATACCACCAATATTACGTTAGCTGAATTACTATTTACATTCTGGATTCAGTACAGCAGCAAAAAATTACTAATAATGACGTCATTTTGGCGACGCAGACATTTGCTGCACTAAAACTACACACTACTATTGGGGACAGCACATATTTTCACGTCATCATCAAATGATGTCACAAGGGAAATCCCCTGTTTTATTACCCTTATCATTAATACCAAGTATATGGCCGTCACTCCCTAGCAACAGGAAAACAGCGATATGCTAATAGTACGGTTTGCACCGGAAATTGTGACTAACCACTTCCGTCCGGTTCACAATGACTAGAGCTGCTGTGCTAAGCAGACCTTGCATGAAGTGAGCTGCCATATCCAATTGCATCCTTGGTAGATTATACCAAAACCTATTTTAAGGGGCTGCAATAAGACGGGGGGTGAGTGTAGTAACATAATAATTACGATTATAGTAAGAAGTGTGTACCCATTTATATTCTGATATTGGGAAAACCCAAAACTTTCCCGACCATGTATATTTATGAAAAGTGGGATTGGAAAGGGGAGACATTGAGAGAAAAAATGTGAGGCCTAGATATATTATAGATAAAAATATATAGATATAATGTATAAAACCCTTTCTGATTATTTTCATATGCATTTTGTGAATGTATTTACGTGTATATTTTGTTGAAAATATGATAAATATTTTGCCATGTGGGCAGAAGTAGAAGAGACATGTGGAACATGATTCTCAAAAGCCAGCAATAATACTAGGCGATTTTATATTCAAACATAAATTTGCTTACCCCTGATTCACCGCCATGCCGAAACTACATGACACTGACGGTCATAAGTTCAAAGCAAATACTATGTGGTGAGGAATCAGAATTTGGGGAGTAAATAACTCAACAAGGGATAACTGAGACATCCTAAAGCCCAATGCCTGGAATATCTCAGCCCTCTTGCTTGCCTGCTGGCCTTCTTATCTTTTAGCTCGTATATTATGTGGGGTATACCTCATGACTTCGTGGCGACACTTGATTGCTTTATTTTCCTAATGATTGGGTGTGGGATTAGGTTGAATTATTGTTGGCCTTTCCTTAGCTATCTAGGGAAACATCCTGGCTGCCCAGGACTTCCTAACCATGGTGTTAAGGAATACACCAGTAATTATTGCATATGAGTCACTTCAAGTTTTACAAACCCTGTACATTTTGTAATGTTTTTTTCAAACAAAGATTTGTCTACCTGTTCTATTCCAATGGACCATGTGGTTTTTAGAATGTGTCCACTTCTGGACCCTTTTTTACCTTGTATCATCATGTCATACAAGGTATAGCCAAACTGATAAGAACTATTGGCCTTTTGCTTTTGGGTACAGAATAGCAGAGAGGAATTTTTTTTTTTCCTGTTCTGCATCTGACACATAAAAAAAACCCCCAACCCGACACAAACAAAAAAACCCAACAAACCCCCAAGGAAACCCCAACCAAATTCCAATGTCATTGTTTTTTCGAAGGCATTGGTCCGCATAGCTGAAAACATGAGACTGAACAGTGTTTGTGCCAGGGACACACCCTTGCTTCACTCCATTGTTGATAGTAAGGGGCTCACACAATTCGCTATTTTCCTTTACTCTTGCTTGCATCCATCCATCCATCATGTGGTATGCCGATGAGCGTGGGCGGTCATCTTTGCCATCTCACTTGATCACCAGAGTCGTGGATCAGCTCCGTATTTCTGTTAGACCATGCCACGTGGCCAAGCCATCCAGGTATTTACTTCTTGCTCTTCCTCTTGGTCTCTTCCCTTCTATCTTGCCAGTTGTCACCAAGTTCTCCAATTCATTTCTTCTCATAACATGCTTCAATTTTTTTTTATCTACCATCATGAAATGGCAGAATTCTTTGGACAACCATATTTTGACATAATCTTCCACAGTCCTTCTCTGCTGACTGTACCAAAGCCTTGGTAAGATCAAGGAAGTAGGTGAGAATAAGAAGGGGAGGGGGATTATAACAAAGAAGAAGCATAGGGAGAAGGATGAGTAGGAAGGGGGAGGTGGTGGTAAAGAAGAAGATGGAGAAGAAGAAGAAGAAGAAGAAGAAGAAGAAAAGAAGAGAAGAAGGAAAAAGAAGAAGAAGAAGAAAGAAGAAGAAGAAGAAGAAGAAGAAGAAGAAGAAGAAGAAGAAGAAGAAGAAGAAAGAGAAAACATAACATACTTACCCGAATATTGGTCAGCTTTTGTGATTTTTTCAGAAAAATAGATACCCTTCCATACAAGTTCTTCGGGTTAATGGCACGTATCTTAAACCCCTTATGTATTATACTGTTGGCAGCATCTTCCGATGTTCCATGGAACAGGTAGATCTCATTCAGATCCACTTGTCTGCTCTCTTTCTTAAACTGCCAGACCTTCTTTGGAAGTTTAGTAATTTCTTCAACGTTATCCCCATCGGAAGTTTTCTCGCGTAATTCGTCTCTAATATCACGATATTCTCGAAGCAATTGGCCGTTTTTCACTTCCTGTATGTCATTGATCCGTATTCCAAAGTGATCTAAGTTGTTAGCGTCATGTCCCCGACCAACCATGCTTGGATCAAATGTTGATTCAATCATTTCCACTATGGTCGCATATGTCTTGTCCGACACATCTGCTAAAGAGACCTTTGAGCGGGATGAATGATGACTGCTGTAGGCCATTGTTTCCTTCCTTTGGAGCTGTAATAAAATACAAGAACAGTTTCGTCTGTGTTAATTTCCAACCAGTGCCCCATTTCCCAAGTTGTCTTATCAATTGTTTTAATTCTTATTACAGACACTTGTCAACAATAGTCCACTCTGTCTTAGTTATTACCGTAACTTGTACTATAGAATCTTGTTAGATTCTTCTGCTTCTGCTACATCGAGACAACCTGAGAGAAGGATAACAAGGGAGACCTATGTCTGGAATCCATACAGCATAATAAACAGAGAAAGACTGAAAACGCACAAGAAGAAGAGAAAAAAAACAACAAGAGAAATGAATAATATAGGAAGGACAGGGATGGAGCTGCATGTGATAGATAAGTATATAATTGCTTTGAGTGAGCTTGTTGAGGACCACACCCCGTGGAGGATAAAGGGTGAAAGAAGAAGAAAGGAGAAGATGATATCCTAACTGCTACTTTTATCTTCTATTCAAGACACTTGTATGTTAATGAACAATATGCTAATTTTCTCTCCATTCCCAAGCATCGTCCACGTTTATATAGAGCGCATCCTAATTTTCTCTGCGGTCCTACACATCTTTAAAACAAAAACTGTCATCTACTCCCTATAGTACCTTGCGGTGTAGGACATGGGGGATCTTGAGCCTGTGGAATTAAGGCCGCCTGGCTAGTGCAGTCTCCGCGAACTGTGTAGGTTAGGGATTTTCTTTTCGCCCCCGAAAAAATAACATCCACACCTTCCCTAGGAATCGCATCCGGGTCTCCTAGCCACTCAGCCAGCCGACATAGTCCACGTTAATACAGCACATCCTAATTGGACTTTAAAATCTGACAGCGCTATCACCATCATCATATAGCAAGACCTTAGCAGAACGTCTCCCTCATCGCAAATAGCTGTAGAGATTCTCGATCCTCTGCAAGATCTTTTTTCTCACACATTTTCAATTCCTTGGTGTCTTAATCATTATGTTCACTGTCGTACTGATTGGCCGCTGCCTCTTCTTTCCTTAGAAGACTGATAGAAGAGGATGTGAACGATCTGATGCAACACCGCAAGAATTCCCACCTTGGATGCCGCGATATAATTCTGGCGTCCCGATGTAAGGAAAAGGCGTAAATGAACCGGACCTTTCAACACAAGAACTTCAATCGACATAGGCATCCACGCCTTTAGTAAAATCCATCAAATTCGAAAAAGGCGCCAAGGCATAAATTGTGGTCAAAATCCAAGAATTATGTGGTGGGAACTGATAGCTCCCTACACTGAATGAGCCAGTACAATTGTGTCATTGGTCATCCTGGGTTTTGTTTTTCTGCCCACCTACAAATACTTTTTTTTAATAGGTACATATGCTTTTTTTTTTGTCACCTACATTCGTGTCCACATATGTTTCTTTCAGTCATTCACGTTTATGTAGGAAGTTCAATAAAATAATATTTGTATTATTCTTGTGTTGTTTGGTTGATAGACTCTAACTATACTGTCACTGTAACTGGGATAAGCTATGGTGTAATCCTTTGCCTTGAATTAGAGTATTTTCTGTTAATCTTATCATCTATTTCTTTATTCTGTTATTGTTAACTGAGGGGAATGTAAGAGGTGCTCTCTCTCTCTCTCTCTCTCTCTCTCTCTCTCTCTCTCTCTCTCTCTCTCTCTCTCACACACACACACACACACACACACACACACACACACACACACACACACACAAATACACTCCCTCTCTTCCTTTTAAAAAAAATGCATCTTCCTTTTCTGTGGCCCGAAGGTGCTCAGCGTTGCGCCTCTCTTTTTTAGCAGCTTAGTGGAGGTAACTGTCTTCCCTTTGCTGTTTATTTGTCCCCTGTTACATTTCTTTAACCATCCCTTCCGTTGCTTTTCCCTCTAACCACAGTAACGTTTAATATGGCAAATAAGCTTTTGGTTAAGAGACCTGATGCATTTTATGTTTATTGTTTCCTGATGTTCCGATCCTTGGTCCACGATATCCGCAGGTTCTGTAAGTCACGATAACTAAAGCATTGCAGGACCTTTCGGGCGTTTGCGATCATCCCCAGATTCATTTTTTATGCAAATGCTGATGCAGGGGTTGAACCGCCTAGCTGACCATCACTGCATCGGAAGTTTAAAAGCGACCACTTTATCCTTTCGACCTCGTTTGTAGGCAACGATACACACCCATATTTATGCGGACTGGGGTACTATGTTCAGTACTGTGGGACTGTGGTACAATGTTCAGAACTGTGGTACTATGTATATGACTGTGGTACTATGTTCAGTACTGTGGTACTATGTTCAGTACTGTGGTACAATGTTCAGAACTGTGGTACTATGTTCAGTACTGTGGTACTATGTATATGACTGTGGTACTATGTTCAGTACTGTGGTACATATGTTCAGTACTGTGGTACAATGTTCAGAACTGTGGTACTATGTATATGACTGTGGTACTATGTTCAGTACTGTGGGACTGTGGTACTATGTTCAGAACTGTGGTACTATGTTCAGAACTGTGGTACTATGTTCAGAACTGTGGTACTATGTACAGGATTGTGGTACTATGTATATGACTGTGGTACTATGTTCAGAACTGTGGTACTGTGTTCAGGACTGTGGTACTATGTTCAGGACTGTGGTACTATGTATATGACTGTGGTACTATGTTCAGGACTGTGTACTATGTTCAGGACTGTGGTACTATGTATATGACTGTGGTACTATGTTCAGAACTGTGGTACTATGTTCAGGACTGTGGTACCATGAACAGCAGAACCGTGGTACTATGTTCAGAACTGTGGTACCATTTTAGGACAGTGATACTATGTAAAGGAATATGGTACTATGTACAGGAATGTGGTACTATGTACAGGAATGTGGTACTATGTTTAGAACTGTGGTACTATGTACAGGACTGTGGTACCATGTTCAGGATTGTGATACTATGTACAGGAATGTGGTACTATGTACAGGACTGTGGTATTATGTACAGGACTGTGGTACTATGTACAGGACTGTGGTACTATGTACAAGACTGTGGTACTATGTACAGGAGTGGTACTATGTAAACGATTATAATAGTATGTAATAACTGTGGTAGTAAATGTGGTGCTATGTACAGGAATGAAGTACTATATATATATAGGACTAGGGTTCAATGTACAAGACTGTTGTACTAGTATACAGGACTGTGGTACTAAGTACAGAACTGTGGTACTTTGTTCAGGAGTGTGGTCCTTTGTACAGGAATGATACTATGTACATGACATTGGTACTATGTACAGGATTGTGGCTCTCTGTACAGGACTGTGGTAATATGTAAAGGATTATTGTTCATATAGCAGTAAAACGTGTTAATGGCATTCTTTCAACATTAATAGCTTCTCGACCAAGCAACAGTCAATAGATTATGTGGTGGGCACTATGTCAACTCCATTACCTAACAAACACATATTTTTGTGTCTCGTATAAAGTTGTGTCCACTCTGAGGCCAGAAGACACAGCATAATTTCCCTTGAGGGAAATTTAAATTCAATAACATGGGACCATGTGACCAGCTAGTGGGTGATTCTAGGGTGCAGCTGACAAATCATAGTTGGTGATGGTCTCGAGTTTCATGGCGGTAGGCAGAGGATCTATTTTAAGAGACACTATCCACGGTAACCGACCAGTATGGTTACTGCCAAAAAGGAAAACAATGGCAAGCCACATTCTTGTCAGATGCCTGGAACATCATGTCTATACCCAATTTATGCAACATGAACGAATCAAGGGGAGCTTATCACTTATCTGGTCCGTTAGGGGAGACAATTTCTAAAGGTGCTAACAGACCTGCTATCAAGACATTGTAGGCAAATCAAGAAGTAAAGCATTTGTTATCGGGACAGGGAATGCAAAAATACTCCGGCTGATTGATGAACTGGAACATATCAAGTTGGAAATGGACATAATGAATGTTAATATCATAAAAATTACGTTAGACAAGACAGAGTGGAGCAAGAGAAATGTAATAGACAGATTCAGGCAGGGAAGTGAGAATAATCTTGGACAGCGCGAAAAGAGTAATTATATCAGATCGAATTATGTTGTATTAAAGTGCAAAACAGTAGATATTAATTTCATACGAGTCTTTGCACCGACTGCACACAGCATGAAAGGAAAAGGTAATAACTTGTTTGAACAACTTAACATTGCTATAGCACAATGTAAAAACTATTATACACTATGCGAGCCTCATTTCTCTGGATTAAGACTTTTAAGAGCTCAGAAGACCTAGACGCCAGTGAGCCGGTCTTAGGAGTTTAAAATCCCAGTCTTCGAGATTAAGTGCTAATATAGTTAATTTTCGTTTCAAAGTTGTTATTTACGGTCCTCCTATTTCATGGGTAATTTGAACAAAAACATGCCAGCTAAAGCACATAATAATTAAGGTCAAATATTTTTTCTTAACTTGGACTAAAGACATAACGATTGAATGAATTCAAGGCATAACGCTATTGCGGCCATATGAAGAGACGCCGGTCCCAACATGCGGATAGGCGTTTAAACCATAAAGCCTCTGAGGTGTTTGGGCTACGGTTTGCAGTCGCATTTTCCTCCAATATTTTCTGTAAACCACAATCGAAAAGCTTGTGTGTATATTTTTTTTCGCTTGTTTAACTAATTGTCCAATAAACACAGCCATATTTTAGACCTGGTTCTATGTATCATGCAAGAATTCTTTATCGAACTTCCAATGACAAGGAATTATTATATAAAACTGCATACACAAGAACTTGCTATATACTTATTAAATAAATGTTAACATTTTCTTTTAGAAAACGACTGGTAAAACAAGTCTTAGTTAAACTATAAACAGTATAAATATATAATTGTGTTAAACTATACATACCAGAGCAGGAGAACAGTAAGACAGTAAAATTGTCTCGGGATGGTGTAGGATCTACTGACACCTAAGTTAACAACAACAGGTATTCTAATAGTTGCTTCGAATCACGTGACATCTATCAGCGGATGCGATCTAGTAGCAATCGCAATGTTGTATATATTATGCATGATGTGTATGTCTGTGTGAATGTGGTAGTACGTGTGATCCGTTCCGTATATTTGGGTGACTAACTTGTGTGGCTGCCTGTAAAACTTTTATTCAATGATAAAAACAGGTAATTGGTTTACTTTCAGTTTGCATGTGTATGTGTTCACATGCTGATTTACCGAATGCAAGATGGCGGAAAAGGGGTGAGGGGATTGCACATACAGCTCGCATCCTTCTCCTCGTCAGCCTCCTCCCCCTCTTTCTCCTCGCCTGTCTGTCTATTTCTCGACCTGTCTGTCTGTCTGTCTGTCTGTCTGTCTCTCTGTCTGTCTGTCTGTTTGTCTGTCTGTGAGGGTGCGGGATGTGTGTGTGGATAGGTGCGGGATGTGTGGGTTGGCGGAGGTATGTGTGTGTGGTTTTGTGATGTGTGTTTTGCTGGGTGGTTGTGGGTATGTGGGTGGGTGTTGGAGAATATGTGGGTGGGTGTGTGCGTGTCGGTTATGGGATGGGTGGGGATGTGTGTGTGGATGGAGAAATGTGTGTGGGCGGGGGATCAGTGGGTGGGTAGCGGCATGTATGATTGCCTGGGTCTGTGTGAGTGCGTGGAGGTATGTTTGGGTGGGTGGGATAGGTGTGGAGGGTGGGGATGTGAGGGTGGCTGCGGGTTGTGTGGGTGGCTGAGGGATGTGAAGGTGGATGGGGGATGTGTCTCACAACATTGCAATATGCACTGTTATGTTTACCAGCTTCATTTGACAATGTTTTTTTTCCCCCATGTGAATTCATCATGCGTTGTTTATGCTTACAAAATCCATTTTACAATGTTTCTTTTTTCCCTATGTAAATGTAACATTTGATGAATGAAAGATGAGTGATTGAAAGGGCCGAATGTAAGACGGGCCTGCGCGCCCAATTTGTTACCCTTTTAAAATAAAGTTCGTTCGTTCGTTCGTTCGTTCGTTCGTTCGTTCGTTCGTTCGTGTCTTCGGTCGGTCTGTCTGTCTGTCTGTCTGTCTGTCTGTCTGTCTGTCTGTCTGTCTGTCTGACTGTCTGTCTGTCTGTCTGTGTCACTACCTACCTGCCTGTCCGTCCCTCTGTATGTCTGTCCGTCCCTCTGTCTGTCTGTCCGTCCCTCTGTCTGTCTGTCCGTCCCTCTGTCTGTGTCACTACCTACCTGCCTGTCTGTCTGTCCGTCCCTCTGTCTGTATCACTACCTACCTGCCTGTCCGTCCCTCTGTCTGTGTCACTACCTACCTGCATGTCTGCCTGTCCGTCCCTCTGTCTGTGTCACTACCTATCTGCCTGTCTGTCTGTCCGTCCCTCTGTCTGTCTGTCCGTCCCTCTGTCTGTCTGTCCGTCCCTCTGTCTGTGTCACTACCTACCTGCCTGTCTGCCTGTCCGTCCCTCTGTCTGTGTCACTACCTACCTGCCTGTCTGTGTGTCCGTCCCTCTGTCTGTATCACTACCTACCTGCCTGTCGGCCCCTCTGTCTGTCTAACATCCCGCTCCAAATAACGTGATCTAGAAGGTGAAAGCACAACACTTCACATCCGCCTGCAGCATCTCCTGTGTGACTGCCTGTGGTCTGATAAACACATATCTGTTTGGATTCTCAGCTGGGCCACTAAATTCGTGCACTGTGTCCATATATTACTTCAATGCAATCGTTTCTAGGAGATGAGCATGTATTGAGGGGACAGTGAGTGCAATGCAAGTACACTTAACAAAAACAAATCACAATTTCCCCCAAGTAAAGTTTTGGTCCGGGTCTGACTTAAGGATTCTTTTACACGCTTTAAGGCGTGGTGGGCATATGATGCTAGACTCATTTCTATAGACCTGACATCCCCAGGTCAGTATGCACAATTGGAATCTGCATCGCTGCGGATCGAACCCATGATCCCCGGGTCGGCAGGTGATTGTCTAGCTACTGTACTACCGCGACTCACTGAGCATACGGTGCTAGACTGATGTGTTTGTATACTATTTGTTATAAATATACTCCGGTGGTGACGTGATCAATGTCACACCCGCCGCATTTACTTCCCAAGACATTTCCTGATACCCAGTTTAGACTGGAAGCGCAAGTCAATTTTTAAATTTCGTCTCGGTGCGAATTAAATCTATGACCACTGGGCTAATGGGTCAGCTACTAGCCATGGTGCTATCGCGGTTCCCTAGAGGTCTGAATGGTTTAGAGCTTGCGTCGGCAACCTACGACAAGCGTGAAAAGTGTGGCACATAGTGATTTTCAATGGTACGCTGAGTGAAATTTGTGTCTTTAAACAGTACATGAATTCAAAAAACAAAATAATTTGTAATGAATAAGAGGCATGTTCTTTAGGTAACATCTTAGGCAGCTTAAACAACAACGCGACAAATCCGGCTCCAATCATTTCACTTCTCCCGATCACAAGAGTGTCCTTGATGTTTATGTCACTATCGTAATGTCATGTTTATTCGGTCAGGTCGGCAAACACATAACGGAGAGCTAATAAATCAAATCTGTGGGATATGTTCAGCCAGCTGAATTAATATTATTATATATGCCTCTGCTTTTAATATTTTTACTCCATTCCATACCATGCTTACAATACAATATCCATATCCAATTGTACCTAATTCGGTTAGATTGTACCCATAGTTGATTTTACATTTCCCGATTTGGCACAGCAGTAGCATTCGGAAGTCACATCAAATCTCCTGGATGTGCCCACCCAGACATGTCGGAGTAAATGGTTGTGAATGAGCAGGCTAGCTGGCAAATAATATGCCCATATTAACGAGAAGAAGCATGCATATTGCCAAACCTTCACAAGACGACGCTGGATAGGTTTCTTCTCATATCAATTTGGTATTGACTCGGATGGCTGTTGCTGACGACACTCTGACGCTAGATTGACTGCATGAATTGGAAGTGAGGCTTGATCAAGCACGCCTATGGCTCATCCAGATCAAGAGAGGTGATATCATAACCAGCGTCTGTTGGAAACAGTGAGAGAACTACTTCAGCTTTCTTGCTGCATCGGAGTACTGAGCTGCTCAATGTGCAGTGATGGTGTTCAACATAACATAACCTAGCATAATAATGTAGGAGACTGACAATGTTTGTAAATAAACGATCATTAAGCAAAGCTCCACTAGGCGGTACGCTAAAACACAGCTAGGTGATGCAAC
Source organism: Cepaea nemoralis (assembly GCA_014155875.1). NCBI lineage: Eukaryota > Metazoa > Mollusca > Gastropoda > Stylommatophora > Helicidae > Cepaea > Cepaea nemoralis. Next base: position 44,679 of record JACEFZ010000337.1, on the reverse strand, counting down.
CTTAAGCTGGAGGAAGCAATGGGGAAGATATTGGAGCGATGACTATAAGAGGTCGAACATTAACTGCTATCCATCTGTTTCCCGTCACCAGTAGATGTGAACATAGGTGTCTAAGACTACATCGTTTGTGGTCCCATGCAGAGCCTGTTGTTCTGATTTGATGGAAGATAAGAAATCAAATGTTAGGACTCGTTTGGGTGTTTGTATATGTGACATAGCGTTTCAGTTTCGCCAGTTTACAGACAAATATAATATACCTTTTCTTGGAAAAGAGAATTCCACGTGTGGGTGACTGGCGGTTGCCTTATATGGTAACGACTGCCAGAGTGAGAACGAGGCGGAATTTAGTGCTGGGGCTCCAAATAGAATACGTTAGGAAGTTACTCCCGGGCGGGACCAGACATAGGCACTTGAGTCTGGAAGTTCCACCTGAGCAGATGTAATTCTGAAGGGAGCGGGTGTTGGGGCCCATTTTTGTGTGTGCCTCTTTGTGCTAATGGTGAGCGAAATATTGGTTGTTTGAATGATAATATTTGTGTAATATAATTAAAACAATATTGGTTTGATATGAGGAATATTATACATGTAACTTAGGTATTTTGGGTGAAGTTTGAAAATGCACTATTACTTCTTGGAGACAGCCTGACTTTCGAACTTTGCATCTCGAAGTCTATACCACCGTATCATAATTCTCTTTGCTTACAATCCTTATCATGCTATAATTACTGATTCATATTCTGGTGAAGAATATCTGAATATATCTGCCAGTTCTGTGCATTCTATGCAGAGTTAAATGTATCTTCACATTTCGGTTCCATAGTCTCTAGAGAAGAGCCTGTCGTTACTAGCTTCTAGTGAACTATTCATGTGCTACCAAAGCATTTGTTAAGATTCAGAACCTGTAAACATATATATATATTGTATGTGCATCGTTATGTCATCTGTGTACATAATATGCCGGAGAGGGGAAGTAATTTTTGTGTGTGCGACAGCCTGGGGAAACAGGGTTAGGAAACCCCCCATTGCTTTAGACACATGGGTGGGTCTTGTATGTCCTATTGGATAAGTCCCATTCATGAGAACGGTTTGCATACCCAGTACTCATTTCTACCTGCGGTAAATCGTGCAGTGTTGCTTGCAAGAGTAACAGGACAGTGGAGCAGATATTACACCCCCAGACAGTTTAGTCATACTCCCGGTAATGTTCTAGGCACAGATTGTAGTACTCTCAGGGTGTGGATGTTTTCATGGGTAGATGAGAGTATCTATATACATTTTTCGGTGTCTGTGTTTGTCTTGTTGGTCGGGTGTGTCTTGTAAGAAGGTGGGTAGAGTCGAGTTAGACGCTAGTCCCGAATCCCGACTCTAGACGAATTAGTTTTACGGGCAACAGAGATTTTGTACAACGTAAATAGCAGAGAACAGGGGGGAATTCCCATGTCCTCTTGTGATATTGCCACTGTGTGTCTCTATTTGTGCAAAATGAATATGTATATGATGCTGGAATGTACAGTGCTTGTTATTTCTAATTTTACAGGCATTGAGGCAAAGGGCGAGGGACAAACTTGGCAGAGTCAAAAACCTTTGGCAAATACCAACCTTGGCTATCTTGGTATTTATACTCATCATCAAAGAGATAGCTGTCCAATATAGGCAGTTACCAGGGGGAGGCTAGTGTGACGGGACGAGTCTAGATCACTATGTGAATACCACCAATATTACGTTAGCTGAATTACTATTTACATTCTGGATTCAGTACAGCAGCTAATTACTAATAATGACGTCATTTTGGCGACGCAGACATTTGCTGCACTAAAACTACACACTACTATTGGGGACAGCACATATTTTCACGTCATCATCAAATGATGTCACAAGGGAAATCCCCTGTTTTATTACCCTTATCATTAATACCAAGTATATGGCCGTCACTCCCTAGCAACAGGAAAACAGCGATATGCTAATAGTACGGCTGCACCGGAAATTGTGACTAACCACTTCCGTCCGGTTCACAATGACTAGAGCTGCTGTGCTAAGCAGACCTGCATGAAGTGAGCTGCCATATCCAATTGCATCCTTGGTAGATTATACCAAACCTATCTTAAGTGCTGCAATAAGACTGGGGGTGAGTGTAGTAACATAATAATTACGATTATAGTAAGAAGTGTGTACCCATTTATATTCTGATATTGGGAAAACCCAAAACTTTCCCGACCATGTATATTTATGAAACGTGGTATTGGAAAGGGGAGACATTGAGAGAAAACATGTGAGGCCTAGATATATTTATAGATAAAAATATATAGATATAATGTATAAACCTTACTGATTATTTTCATATGCATTTTGTGAATGTATTTACGTGTATATTTTGTTGAAAATATGATAACATGATTTTGCCATGTGGGCAGAAGTAGAAGAGACATGTGGAACATGATTCTCACATGCCAGCAATAATACTAGGCGATTTATATTCAAACATAAATTTGCTTACCCCTGATTCACCGCCATGCCGAACTACATGACACTGACGGTCATAAGTTCAAAGCAAATACTATGTGGTGAGGAATCAGAATTTGGGGAGTAAATAACTCAACAAGGGATAACTGAGACATCCTAAAGCCCAATGCCTGGAATATCTCAGCCCTCTTGCTTGCCTGCTGGCCTTCTTATCTTTTAGCTCGTATATTATGTGGGGTATACCTCATGACTTCGTGGCGACACTTGATTGCTTTATGCCTAATGATTGATGTGGGATTAGGTTGAATTATTGTTGGCCTTTCCTTAGCTATCTAGGGAAACATCCTGGCTGCCCAGGACTTCCTAACCATGGTGTTAAGGAATACACCAGTAATTATTGCATATGAGTCACTTCAAGTTTTACAACCATGTACATTTTGTAATGTTTTTTTCAAACAAAGATTTGTCTACCTGTTCTATTCCAATGGACCATGTGGTCTTAGAATGTGTCCACTTCTGGACCCTTTTTCACCTTGTATCATCATGTCATACAAGGTATAGCCAAGCTGATAAGAACTATTGGCCTGTGCTTTTGATACAGAATAGCAGAGAGGAATTGTTTTATTCCTGTTCTGCATCTGACACATACACAACAGACACACAACACCAACACTCAGACACATTGCTATTGTCAAGACACTAAGGAGTCTGCAACTGTTTGTTTGATTTAAGGAGCCTCGCTGCTGATACTGCTGACACCTAACCGGTCCAGTTACCGAAACTTTGAGCCACCAACTAGTGGAGACGGAACCTGGAATCCGGAGGAGCATCGTACACCTGTCGAATGCCAGGGTCGACTCCAAGACATAATACTAACGAAAGCCAGCACTACTCCTAACCGAGATCAGATTATCTCAGGTGACTCTGTGTCTACATGTGTTCTGAGTGTGTCACTGTCTGGATGGTGTGAATGATGATATGCGATCTAGCTAAGCATCAGAAAACTGTTTTATTTTTGTACCTGTAACATAATTGTAACTGTCATAGTTCACCACTTGAACGACAATTTTCATTATCTCTTTTACTATTAAAGAGTATTATTGTTTTATACTTGTACCCACGTACTCCCTTCGTGATCATTTTGAACGCAAGGCGTGCGCGTGAGTGCGTGAAAGTATTTAAAACAGGGGGCTTCATCAATGACGAAGGATCACCGACAGATAAACTAGACATTCGTGTTAGGTCTTCCTACATACACGAGTGTTCTTCACCTTCTGCCTTTGTCTACCAAGTGAATCCCAGTCTCTCTATCGGGACCATCCCTTTAGACATTCTGTAACGAGCCATACTTTCTAGAGACTGTCGGCAAACTCTTGGATATGGATTTCTGTCTATTTCAATAGAAACACCCTAACGGTCGGTGACAACTGTGGTCTCGGTCCGGGATCTACCCAGCTAATTAGAAATATTTCTAATAAATTGTGTTACTTGGTACAAAAAAATTTTTTTCTCATCTCAGTAAAGGTAGAGTAGTTTAGGAAACTCTGTAATTAGTTGTTTCCATTCGATTGAGAGAGTGAAAGTGTGTTTTGTATCATTGTTTGTACTAACCAATTTTGTGTATGTACTAATAAGATTTGTAAATTATTGCAATTGTATTAGTATAACTTGAATTGGGAAGTAGTATAATATTGATATAGAAATTGTAGTCCACTGATCACTCACCCTCTCAGTCAAAACTCAGTCATGAGTTCATCAGCAGATTTGCACGCAGCAGCGGTAGCTATGGGTTATCGGAGCCCGAAGCAGCCAAATATGTCAATGATATGGAGAGGGAGTTAAGGAAAGAAGACAGGGAAGATAAAATACGTAGGCATGAACTCGAGCTTAAGAAACTGGAAGCAGCGACAGAACTTAAGAAAATCGAGGCTGAGAAAGAACTTAGGCAGTTACAGGAAAATGAAAAAATCCGACAGCATGAGTTTAGGATGAAAGAGCTAGAAAACCAAGCTCTATCAGCAACCTGTTCTAACGCCAGCTCTCCGGCACCCAGCATTGAAACCCAGCTACATTCGACTTCTCATGTGGGTCCTATGAGTTTTCCATTGATGCCGTTCGAGGAAAATCAGGAACAATTGGATAGTTACCTTCAGAAATTCGAGAAATTAGCTGAGTCATTTGGGTTGGCTAGGGAACACTGGAACTTGAAGCTTTCTCAGGCACTGAGGGGACAAGCGTATGTAGTCTTTCAGGGACTACCTCCAGGCCATGAACATTCTTATGAAAGTTTGAAATCGGCTTTATTGAAGAGATATGAGTTAACCTCAGCTGCTTATCAGCGGAATTCCGAACCGCAAGACGTCTGAAGGTGAGTCATTCTCACAATTGTCCGCTCGTCTGCAGAGTTATCTCTGTAAATGGGAGACATTGGGAGAGTATGAACACTCCTATGCGGGCTTGCGGGAGATGGTTTTATGTGAGCAGCTGAGAAACTGTATGTCGAAGCCGATGGAAACTTTCATTGTTGAACAAGGGGCACAAACACTGGAGGAAATGATAGTCTTGGCTGAAAGATCTGACTGCCCATGGGGACTCGGTCCCAACGCAACCTCCCCAACCTCAACAGAACCCACCTCCAACCAATCAGGGACAAACCCCTAGCAATATATCAGCAAACCAGAGGCAACCTCAGCAGCAGCATAACAAAAACAAACCACATCTGGGGCTAGAAAACCATACTGCACGAATTGTCATAATAATTCCCACAGTACGGCAGACTGCAAGCGCAGAACAAAACCCCAGATTGCGGCTTGCTTCTCGGTAGGGAAGAAAACCACTACACTACCACCGCCTCCCGAAATGAGAGGACATCGAGTGGTAGAGAAGATCAATGTCAATGGACAGTTGGTCGAGTGTCTCCATGATACGCGTTTAACGTATGATGCCATAATAGCATCACACTTAGTAAAACCTGGTCAGTTGACGCAAAACATGGTTGAAGTTATGGGTGCGACAAGAAGTTCGCCTACCCTAACTTTACCAATAGCCCAAGTGTTAGTTAACTCTAGATTTGTAAAGGGAACTATATCGGCAGCAGTGATGACTGATCCTATCTATGACATAATACTGGGAAGTAAATATGTTTATTTAGGGGAACCATCCACTCCCATGATAGTAGGCAGTGCACTGACCCATATCCCAACTCTAACACCTGGCTGTAACCAACTTCCTAGTGCTAGGAAGACTCCCCAGAGAGGAACATTTTCTTCCTCTAAACGTTCGCTAGCGGTAGCTGACAAAGTGTTACTCTTAAGATCTAGTGGGACTAATAAGGAGACTGAGTGGCAAGGACCATTCCCCATAATGGAGAAAGTGTCCAACACCAAATATAAAATTTTCATGAAAGGTAAGATGAAAATCTACCACATTAAATTGCTCCGCAAATATTATGACAGAGCAAAAGAACGACCAGTACATCTGGTAGCTCTAAATGTTGTTCAGAAAGTAGGGAGGAGGGAAGAACCTCTAAGCTTTCCACACCCACCTCTGACGGGATCCTCACTCAACGTATCTAGAGAAACGCCAGGTCATACCAAAGTACCAAGTCAGCCCGGAGTCGAAAGAAGTCTAATAGATCCTTCGCTAGAGGGGAACACTTGGTTCAACTATAATCAATGGTGAGAATCCATAGTCGATCTAGGCTCATCCACCCTAAAGTTCGCTGAGCCGTACTTTTCTCTAGGGGCGGCATATGTGACGGGATGAGTCTAGATCACTATGTGAATACCACCAATCTTACGTTAGCTGAATTACTATTTACATTCTGGATTCAGTACAGCAGCTAAATTACTAATAATGACGTCATTTTGGCGACGCAGACATTTGCTGCACTAAAACTACACACTACTATTGGGGACAGCACATATTTTCACGTCATCATCAAATGATGTCACAAGGGAAATCCCCTGTTTTACTACCCTTATCATTAATACCAAGTATATGGCCGTCACTCCCTAGCAACAGGAAAACAGCGATATGCTAATAGTACGGCTGCACCGGAAATTGTAACTAACCACTTCCGTCCGGTTCACAATGACTAGAGCTGCTGTGCTAAGCAGACCTTGCATGAAGTGAGCTGCCATATCCAATTGCATCCTTGGTAGATTATACCAAAACCTATCTTAAGTGCTGCAATAAGACTGGGGGTGAGTGTAGTAACATAATAATTACGATTATAGTAAGAAGTGTGTACCCATTTATATTCTGATATTGGGAAAACCCAAAACTTTCCCGACCATGTATATTTATGAAACGTGGTATTGGAAAGGGGAGACATTGAGAGAAAACATGTGAGGCCTAGATATATTTATAGATAAAAATATATAGATATAATGTATAAACCTTACTGATTATTTTCATATGCATTTTGTGAATGTATTTACGTGTATATTTTGTTGAAAATATGATAACATGATTTTGCCATGTGGGCAGAAGTAGAAGAGACATGTGGAACATGGTTCTCACATGCCAGCAATAATACTAGGCGATTTATATTCAAACATAAATTTGCTTACCCCTGATTCACCGCCATGCCGAACTACATGACACTGACGGTCATAAGTTCAAAGCAAATACTATGTGGTGAGGAATCAGAATTTGGGAGTAAATAACTCAACAAGGGATAACTGAGACATCCTAAAGCCCAATGCCTGGAATATCTCAGCCCTCTTGCTTGCCTGCTGGCCTTCTTATCTTTTAGCTCGTATATTATGTGGGGTATACCTCATGACTTCGTGGCGACACTTGATTGCTTTATGCCTAATGATTGATGTGGGATTAGGTTGAATTATTGTTGGCCTTTCCTTAGCTATCTAGGGAAACATCCTGGCTGCCCAGGACTTCCTACCATGGTGTTAAGGAATACACCAGTAATTATTGCATATGAGTCACTTCAAGTTTTACAACCATGTACATTTTGTAATGTTTTTTTCAAACAAAGATTTGTCTACCTGTTCTATTCCAATGGACCATGTGGTCTTAGAATGTGTCCACTTCTGGACCCTTTTTCACCTTGTATCATCATGTCATACAAGGTATAGCCAAGCTGATAAGAACTATTGGCCTGTGCTTTTGATACAGAATAACAGAGAGGAATTGTTTTATTCCTGTTCTGCATCTGACACATACACAACAGACACACAACACCAACACTCAGACACATTGCTATTGTCAAGACACTAAGGAGTCTGCAACTGTTTGTTTGATTTAAGGAGCCTCGCTGCTGATACTGCTGACACCTAACCGGTCCGGTTACCGAAACTTTGAGCCACCAACTAGTGGAGACGGAACCTGGAATCCGGAGGAGCATCGTACACCTGTCGAATGCCAGGGTCGACTCCAAGACATAATACCAACGAAAGCCAGCACTACTCCTAACCGAGATCAGATTATCTCAGGTGACTCTGTGTCTACATGTGTTCTGAGTGTGTCACTGTCTGGATGGTGTGAATGATGATATGCGATCTAGCTAAGCATCAGAAAACTGTTTTATTTTTTGTACCTGTAACATAATTGTAACTGTCATAGTTCACCACTTGAACGACAATTTTCATTATCTCTTTTACTATTAAGAGTAGTATTGTTTTTTACTTGTACCCACGTACTCCCTTCGTGATCATTTGAACGCAAGGCGTGCGCGTGAGTGCGTGAAAGTATTTAAAACAGGGGGCTTCATCAAATGACGAAGGATCACCGACAGATAAACTAGACATTCGTGTTAGGTCTTCCTACATACACGAGGGTTCTTCACCTTCTGCCTTTGTCTACCAAGTGAATCCCAGTCTCTCTCTATCGGGACCATCCCTTTAGACATTCTGATAATGAGCCATACTTTCTAGAGACTGTCGGCAAACTCTTGGATAGGGATTTCTGTCTATTTCAATAGAAACACCCTAACGGTCGGTGACAGCTAGAGATGATTGTAGGCAGGAGATGCCGCTACTTTTAATCTGTGAGGAGTGACAAAAGAACGGAGGATATAATTCTGTCAGAGAGAGCTGGCTGTCCAGGCCAGGCGTCACTCAGTCCGTTCGTACATCAGCAGTCGCCAAGTTTAGCAATGCCATCTTTCCAAGAAACTGAGGCCAAGGACAAGCGAAATTATCCATTGTTATCTCTGCCGCAGCTGTGAAAACTCTAGTCAGGGTTAACCCCCTTTGATTGGTCATCATGTTTTACATTGCCGTGGCAAGTGGTGTTGAAGCATCATATACCTATTATTTTAGTCTGAGAGATTTACAGAGTCTGCAGCCGAACTACCAGAGGTTTTGTAGAATTGGGGTATCAATCCCATATATAGTCGAAGACATCAGACGTCTGTCTAGAACCAGTGGTGGTACACTTCTTTTGCAATGTCGCTTATAGACATCGGGATGTATCTTGATCTACGATGGAAGAATACTAACCCCTATCGGCTAGGAGCCACTGGATGTTCTTCAACTAACAATCCCCTACAGCCTCGTCAATAGTCCGTGCTTCAACCTTTTCCAGCATGATGGCTAATACTACCAGTGGGTTTGAAATCCCTGTTTAGTGCAGACCCATTTTTCCTCTCCAGACCCACGCCATATCGAGTAGTCCAGATTCAAGTCATAACACATCAGTTTTCTCGAAAGTACTGTAGAAACATTTGAGGACAGTTCTTTTTGTTGGTCAATTATGATCCATCATCCAAATGATTTTATCATCGTCAATGAGTCTGTATCCACAATCACAGTGTTCAGCATCCAGAGAACCTTGTTTTTTTTTCTCTCAGTGGCATATATGTGATGTTTGGTCAATTCAAGTTTGATGGATGAGCCCATCTATATAAGTGGTAGCAAGGTGGAGTAAATAGAAACGGTAGAAGCGTCTTCATAGGACTTCTTCTTTGGGAGGATAGAGACAGTCGTGAGAACCCCAGTATGGGGCGAGTATACATTCTCCTGATTAGACAGTGAAGAGAAGTCCAGTATGGGGCGATTCTACATTCTCTCTGATTAACAGGATTTACGTATTCCAACCTTAGTTAAAACAAGGACACAATCACCAGTCAGATCCATGATTTAGGATCTGTTTTGTTTTTTTTCGTAGAATAGATATCAGGTAGGATATATGTGTACTGGGGTTGATTTAGTGAAACTGCTAAATGGTAATCCCGAGAAGGTTATTCGGGAAGACCCAACATTCAAGAGTTGAGTGTAATTTGGTTTTTTTAGGTGAAGAGGTGAGACAGAGGAGGGGCGAGGAGTGTTAAATTAGAATTGAATGCATTACTTGATAATGTATTTGTTTTGCTTGATGTGTTTGATAGATTGTATTAGAGCCAGAGTCTTGTAACGCCAGATTTGAGATTCTGTAATAAAGATATAAGTAGGACCAGACGAGTTTTAATGTATTGTGACCAACGTTACACTGTTTGTGATCGTAGAGAAATGTGCTACTGTATGTTTGTGTGTGCAGAGAATCCAGTGGGAAGGTCCAAACAACACACAGTCTCAGATATCTTATCCAAGAATAACAGCTTTCTGGAGGTCTGTGGTTAAATGATCTTTCTCTGCTTATGTTCTTCAGGAGAGTAGTCGTATAGGATAAAGTATGTGGGGTCTATCTGGTCCCTTTCCCAGTCTTACATCAAGGGAGCCAATAACTACTCTATATCCTGTAGACTTCTATCACAGAAGGACTCGAACAAAAGACCTTATAGTGTATATCCGGACCATTTTCATCCCTAGACCATTGTAACAGTGAGGGAATTAGGTTAGGAGTAAAGAGTTAAGGAATGCTGCGCATTCCTTGACTAGGGGAAAACCATAGTGAACGTGTGTGCACGAATGAAGAAGTGTATCTAGGAAAACACACACGTCACTTGGGGGCCAGCGAGAAGAGATGTCAACACCAAGCAGTGAGTCTCCATCATGTGGGCTGAATAGAACGATTCGGCTAATAAAGTATGTTTCTAACAACGCGAAGACTTGTGTCCTGTACGATCACGTGCCTAACCTGTAATGTCACACTATTATAACAGGTTGATTTGGTGCCGTGAATTTATGAAACATTGGAGGTCGCGGAGAGAAAGAGTACCGCCATAGAAGATGGTTATGTCTGGAGAAGTAAATATTGAGAAACGCAACAGATGAAAGCCGACTGTTGGTAGCTGTTCTGGGTTTTCACTGGATTCCTGGTTAAGAAGGAGATCCATTTTCAAGGACAGCGCTAAAAAAAGGTTTGATTGATAAACTTATTTTTTTTTGAAAGACTGATGTTATTACATAATTATGAAATTAACTGGAGAACTGACCAACGCAAAATGCTATATTGAGATCAAGTAATGCTGTTCTGCATCAAAAATCAGTACAAATTATGAGTTTTAACCTGTGGGACTGTTGAAGGTGAAGTCAAGGTTATGGTGCAAATTCCATAATTATGAAATCAAGATCTGCAATACTCTCTACAGTCACTTCAATTAAAGGAAGGCATAAATGTAACTTGTCTCAACTCGGGGGTTTGGATAAAGTAATTTAAACTGACCATGGCGAGAGTCCCACATGAAAATAAGAGACTGGATAGCGTCAGCTTTAAGTCCAATTGTTGTTGACTGGATTACGTTTGCGCTGAAATATATATATGAAAATCACAGATTGCTGTTGGAAAGTGAGTTTTTTTTTGCTGAAGTCGTGAGCAGTTGTCGCTTGCGTGAAGGTGACCTTTACTTGAAGGGAATCTACAGTAATCGAGCAAGTAATCAAACAGTCTTGTTGCGAGCCTGATATCGAGCATAATCAACGTCAGGAAATAATTGGAAAGAATTATTAAGGAAAGAAATCCAGAGGCTCTTCGTTGTTCTGCTCATTTCAACGAGCTTGATTAGAGTCCTTTTTTTTTGTGGTGTAGTTAATTCTAAATCAGGAGGTCATTTAAATTCTTGTGTCAGAATTCAGGATTGAAATAGGAATATTTCTTCGTCAGGATCTTCGATTGGAGGCTTTAGTTAAGATAATTAGATAATATTAGAGTAATTAACAGATTATGTATTGTTGCAGGTTTTGAAATTAATATTGTTTGAAATATTTGTATATTGCTTGATAATTATAAATTTTAGGAATGGAATCCCAAGATTTTTCACAGGTAATGACTGGAGTTGGCGGGGCAATATCAAGGTTGGATGCAGTGTTAAGACAACAAAATATAAGCACTGATGTTGAAAGATTTAGTGGTCAAGCAAATCAGTTTAAGAAATGGATTATTTCCATTGAGAAACATGCATATTTAGTAAACGCTACAGATGGAGAGAAAAAGAATTTGGCATACAGAACAAGTACAAGTCCAGTTTCTGACCACATTAGAAGAAAGTTAGAAGCAGCAGGAGGTGAAACCTGGGAAGAATTTAAAGATGATCTCGCAAGAAAATATGCTGAAATTACTGATCCACAACACGCATTCTCAGTATTGCGACAGACTAGACAAAACAGCACAGAAAGTGTTCAGTTATACAGTGACAGGTTAATCAATTTAGCTGAAGAGTCATTTTTAGGACAGAATGTACGAGCAGAAGAAGTGGAACGGATGTTAGTAGGGATTTTTGTTGATGGGATTAGGTCAGATGGATTGAAATTTAAATTATTAAGAGAGAATCCTGCAAGATTGTCACAAGCGGTAGATATCGCTATACAAGAGGAAAGCTTGAGGAGGAGGTTTAGGTTAAGGGTAGGACGAGAGTTAGGTAGTAGTTCGGAAGATAGAATTGAAGAACCTATGGAAATAGGACAGTATAGACATGGATGGAGAGGAAGACGAGGAGAAATACAGATGGTGCAAAGAAACGAAATGTATATAATCAAGATAGAAAGGACAAGTGAGAAATACTGTAAGAAACATGGAAGGTAACACAAATAACTCGAATGTGGTTTGTTGGGATGTCACCAACGTGGGCACATTTTTCGCTTTTGTGGTAACAGAAGTGGCCCATCGAATACGCAAAATAGTAGAGGTGTTCAGACGGGTATACAGAATAGAATTGCAAATGGCAGACCAGCAAATTGGAATTCTGGAGAAATACAGAGAAATTTTAGAAGGTCAGGAAATCAGGGAAATTGGCATCCCGCTTACTGAATAGGATCGGCAGTAGGAGGGAAGATAGTAAGATCCAAAAAGGGCATCAATATATTAAAACCCAAAGGATGAGTATAATAGAACATTTAGAAATAAAAAACAAGCCGAGGTAAAACAATTGTCATTAAATATGGTAGATCCTAGCTCATGTATAGTACAGATAGGAAAATATAAAGTTAGAACATTAGTTGATTCGGGAGCACAAGTTAGCGTGATTAAAGAAGCATTTTTATATCGAATGTTAAAAAATTGTAAAATATTTAGAATTCAGGAGAATCTTCATTCGGTAACGGGACAAAAATTAGAAGTGTTAGGACAAACGATGATAAATTTGAAATTAGGAGGGATAAATGTCAGGCATATGTTCCATGTGGTTAAAGACTTAAATAGAAATATGATATTGGGACGAGATTTTTTTATTGAAAAATGGGGTGAGACTTTTATTTGATTTGCATAAATTAAAATTCCAAGATGTTTACGTAGATCTAGAAGAAGATATGCATGTGTCGACACTAGTTAGAGTCAAAACGACCATGAATTTAAAACCACAGTCAGTTAATTTGATACAAGCAAGACTGAAGAGAAACCCATATTATGTAGCAGAAACATAGTCAGAATCACGGAATTGAAAAATGAAATAATTGATGAGCCAGGTTTAGAAGTTCCGGATGGAATAATAGAATTAGATAAAAGTTTAACATTTCCAGTAATGGTTATTAATAACACAGGTAGAGAAATTAAATTATACAGAGGATGTGTAATAGCTAAGCTAGAACATAACGTTAGTGACATATTGGCAACAGATAGAGTAAATATGGCAGGCATAAGTTATTCAGAAACCTCTAATGAAAGAAGTAATAATAGACGCGGATACAGAAGAAAAGAGAACGTTAGAATGGATGAATTGATCCATCCATCTAGAAGAAATACAGCACAAATACATTCACTAGACAAAGTAAGAAGAGAAAAAGAATTGTTAGCACAATTAAAAACTTCGCCAGAAAATAAGGAAGTGTTAGAACAACTTATAAAGCAAAATCAAGATGTGTTTGCGATAAATGATTTAGAATTGGGTAAGACACAAACAGTTACGATGGAAATAGACACGGGAGATCATCCACCAATTAGTTTAAAACCATATAGAACTCCATTAAGAAATAGAGAAGTCGTAGAAAAGGCAATAGAAGATATGTTGAAAGCAGGCATAATAACCAGATCAAAATCAGAATGGTCATCTCCGGTGGTAATTGTGGCCAAGTCTGATGGTTCGAACAGGTTCTGTTGTGACTACAGGGCGTTAAATAAAATTACTAAGAATGTAGCGTACCCACTGCCAGTAATTGATGATATTTTGGGGCTGCTTAATGGCTCTACATATTTCACAACGCTGGACGCAAGGGCAGGATTTTGGTGTATTCCGATGTCGGTAGACGCGCAAAAGAAAAGTGCCTTTTGTACTCATATGGGTTCGTACGAATTTTTACGTATGCCATTCGGTCTAAAAATGCACCGTCTCACTATATGTTCTTAATAAATGAAGTACTAGACGGTATGCAAAGTTTTGCCCTAGCATATATTGATGACGTATTGATTTTTACGAAAGGAGATGTAGAGAATCATTTAAAACATGTTAGACTAGTATTTGACAGATTAAGAAGGCATGACGTTAGATTAAAGCTTAGTAAGTGCCAGTTTTTAAAGACAGAAACAAAATATTTAGGCTATATAATAAATAGGGAAGGTATTAAACCAGACCAGGAAAAGATAAAGGTTATTAAAGAGTTACCTCCTCCCACTAACGTTAAGGAAGTGCGGGCTTTTATAGGAACGTGTGCGTATTATAGGCGGTTTGTACCAGCTTTTTCAAGGATAGCAATACCTATTACGAATTTAACGGGAAAATACGCTAGATTTAAGTGGGATGATGAGTGTCAAAAAGCGTTTGAACTTTTAAAAGATAGCTTAACGGTGGTACCATTATTGACACATCCAGACCTGAATAAACAGCTAATACTATACACAGATGCTTCAGACAACGCAATAGGAGCATGTTTGGTTCAACCATATGAAGGAGAAGAATCTGGAATACCAGGGGTTTAAAAATGAAAGACCAATCAATTTCTTGTCGCATAAACTCAGCAGAACTCAACGCAAATGGCCGATTATTGAGAAGGAAGCATATGCTATACACTACGCGCTGCAAAAATTAAATTACTACTTACATAACGCCAATTTCATTATTAGAACTGACCACATGCCATTAAAGTCGATATTAGAAGCACCAATACAAAATAGGAAAATACAAACGTGGGCATTGAATTTACAAGGGTACAATGCTAAGGTTGAATATGTGTCAGGGAAACATAATACGTGCGCCGATCTTTTGTCTAGAATCCCGTACCCACAGTCATCAGGAAACACAGAAGATGAAGTTGAACCAGAGGTAGACGATCGAAACTGGCAAGTAAATATATTAGATTCTGCCATAATAAATAGGGAGAATTTGAGAGTTTACCATCGGAGCAAGAGTCGGAATCTAGAACAGAAGACCTACATTTAGAACAGTTTGATATGAAAACAGAACAAGAATTAGATCCAAAAGTAGTACAGATAAAAAAGAAATTGAAAGAAACAGGGGAAAATAGTTTTAAAAGAAAGTTTGTAGAGTTACAAGAAGACAATCAATTATATTATATCAGTGAAAAAGGTGAAGGAGTAAGAAAATATGTTCCGAAACATTTAGAACAAGAAGTCTTAAAGGCATACCACGATAATAATGGTCATTTTGGACGAGATAAGTTAGTGAAGGCTATTAGCAGTAAATATTATTGGCCGAATTTATTCAAAAGCGTATATGAATATGTTGAAGCATGTGAAAAGTGTAGGTTAAGAAACATGAAGATAATTAAATGTCCTTTACAAGATACCGATATTCCTCAATTTCCAATGCAGAAAGTAAGTTTGGATATTTCAGGTCCTCATCCAAAAACATTATCGGGAAATGTATACCTACTACATATAGTTGATTCATATAGTCTTTGGCCAGAAGTGTATCCAATTCCAGACAAGAGTGCTGATTCAGTTATAAATATGCTTTTACAAGAATTTATACCAAGGTTTGGGTGTCCACAAATAATACTTACAGACAATGGGAAAGAGTTTGTAAATAAAAAGTTTGAGAAATTGGTAAAAGATTGGAATATAAAACACATTAGGACTTCATATTACAGACCAACTTCTAATGCTAAAAATGAGAGACAACACAGAACACTATACAATATTCTAGCGAAAAATGTAGAAGAACACGATATGGATTGGGATCTTTATTTGGGGATAGCATTAGCGGCGATACGTACACACGAAAATGAAGGAACAGGTTTCTCACCATTTTACTTAGTACATGGAAGAGAACCAATACTGCCAATTGATAATTTATTAAAGCCTAGGAGAAAATATCTGGGGAAGATTTTCAAGAAACAAGGTTGCAAGAGATGCATAAAGCACATGTACGTTTAAGAAATAATATAATTAAGGCTAGAGAAAGACAGAAGAAATACGCAAATAAAAATGCACACTTACAAGAGTTTAACGTAGGTGATAGGGTATATTATAAAAAACATAGAAAAAACTCTAAGTTTGATGCTCATTGGGTCCCGGGATACTATATTTTAGAAAAAAAAGGTCCAGTGTCGTATACTATTAAGAATCAAATTTCAGGGCATGTTGCACGTTCACATGTAGAACACTTAAGGCGGGATAATGAGGAAAGGAATGCAGAGAATAATAATAATAATTATTGTTCCGAAGAAATATTGTCAGGTGAACAGATTGTCAGACAATCGGTATATCCAATACCTATAGGGAATGGAAAACAAGTAACAACAGCATCTACTACAGCTGAACAAGAAGAAACGGTACCAAAAACAGTCATGACAGAGGAAAATAACGTGTATGACGATTATATTAGTGAAGAGTCAGTCAGGAAAAATATTGAACCTCCATTTATGAATACAAGACAGGCAGTAAAAAGAAAGTTAGATAGACAGAAAGAAAAAGAAATTAAGAGGCAAAGGAAACTTAGAGCGAATTCTTCGAGTGAGGAAGATATGCCACTATTTGAAAATTTGTTGAGACGGCAAGACAGGAAATTAGATTGGATTTAGAAAGGAAGAGATTAGCGGTTGCTAGTAATGGATATACAGATGGGGAACAAGAGATGGATGAAAAGTCAGAAACTGATGAAGAAGCTGATATGAAAGAAGATAGCTCTCCTCGAGAGGATAGCGACATTGATGTAGATATTGCAATTATAGAAAAAAATTTGAGGTTATTAAAGAAATGGAGAAGAGATAGATGAATAGAGTGATACAAGGTTCTGCAGATGGCGGATAGAAGAAGAAGTTGGACACGTCGGAAAATTATTATTGGGTACTCAGAATATGGTCTGAAAATTTTAATGTATGTGTACATTGATTAATGTGTGGGGATTGAAATGGTTTGCTCAATTGTTGGGACTTCAATTGTGTTTTATGAAATGTGAAAAATAAGTTATCTTAGATGGTTATTTTTATGATGTTTTGGTTTGATTGAGTTAACTAAGTGTGTTTAAAATGATTATTACTTTGAAGTTCAGTTAGAAGATGAATTAAAGTAGTGGTTAGTGAAGTGACTCTATATGTAGTAATGGAGGGGTATGTTGTTATTACATGTGGGGTATGCAATGTATATACAAGGTTTATAATAGGAGCTGGGTTGAACAGCGTTTAATGGGAGAATATGGGGGGGGAATGCCAGGTTGAGTTTTGGCATTTAAATAACTGCATATTGGAAGAAGAAGACTGTACTTAACAGTATAATAATAGTTAGGAAGTTTTTTTTTGTTGTTGAAGGAATGGTAAACGGGAAATTGATGAGCTGAATAATACAAAGGCTAGCAGTTTTGGATTAACATATTTTTTTTGATAATAACAATTATTATTGACGGAAACTGAAGATAAATTTTGAAACTTTATTTTTTGATAAAGTTTTGAGAATGTATGGGAAGAGAAAGGTGATTACTTCTTACTTTCTTACTTTTTCCTTACTTTTATTATTTTCAGGTGCGCACCTAACCAAATCTAATATAGCTATTTTTTTCTGTCTATCCTAGAATACTGAGAGTGTGAGAATGTGAATAAGGGGGAAATAAAGGATAAGGGGAATATCTTCAGTTTTGTCAATCATAATTTAGAGGGACATTTTAAAGTTAAAAGCGGTTTGCTTATGGAGACTTTTGTATTGTGGGGAATTTTATGGAGAGTTTTGTAGAAAGTTTTCTAGAGAACTTTATAACGAGTTTTGTAGAGAGTTTCGATATTATTGTCTCTGGTTAGCAATTGGCTATGAGGAGATAGGAGAATTGAGTTAGGAAATATATGGAATTGTTGTTATTGTAGAATAGAGATGTAAAGTTAACTAATTAAAAGTTGGGGTTGAGATTTTTTCAAGGAAAAATTCTCTTTGAAGAAGGGGAGGCATTGTAACAGTGAGGGAATTAGGTTAGGAGTAAAGAGTTAAGGAATGCTGCGCATTCCTTGACTAGGGGGGAAAACCCATAGTGAACGTGTGTGCACGAAGAAGAAGTGTATCTAGGGAAACACACACGTCACTTGGTGGGGCCAGCGAGAAGAGATGTCAACACCAAGCAGGGAGTCTCCATCATGTGGGCTGAATAGAACGATTCGGCTAATAAAGGTATTGTTCTAACAACGCGAAGACTTGTGTCCTGTACGATCACGTGCCTAACCTGTAATGTCACACTATTATACAAATATTCATCGACCATTTACATTAAAAACCCCACAATTGGTGTCACGTCACGGGTATCTCTTTTTCTTCTATCTTTTTGCTTCGAGCTCAGTTCTTACTATTAACTTTGAGGTTGCTCGAGCTGACATGGAGATTTAAGTGGATAAGGTATGGAAAATTATATGTTACAACACAGGTGGAACGGCCTTGAATAATAGAATGTTGGTGTGCCGTCAAATGATTACTGACGTTCACAGATGATGTTTTGATATTAGGAATTGGAACTTTTATTATGTTGATTTAGTCCCCATATTATCATATGCTCACATTTCACCAGTGAGTTCATTAACTAGTTTGTCAATATTGCCATGTGATTTGTGCAAAATTTGTTGTCTATAACAATATGTGTTACTTTAATTTGTTGAAAAATCACCAGCAACAACGAGGCACAAAACATTTTTTATAGGACTAGGGCAACTGGTTGAATTCCCGATATTCTTCTTGTAAAAATAAATACCCATATAATTGGTTAGGAAGACTTGGGGAATAAAATTGATAACATGCCCACCCCTCCCATTACTTGAATAGCCATTTAGTCCCTCGTCAATATTGTTCCACATGGATAACGAAATAGAAGACGTCGTGTTTAGAGAAACAGGCGTAAACCTAGTCGGAACACCCGATTTTTTTTCATCCTGTTTCGTTGGAATCTACACATGTGAGACGAACCGGAAGGCGTAAGGTGATTTAATGGATACATTCTTCGGGAAACCCCATAACCCTTATTCGCCATAGCCGGTTTATACATAGATCAGTCAAGTCATTTTTCGCTGGTCGACATCGAGTGTCAGGGTTGGCACAGATGTTTCATTCAGTTGTATTATCTCAGAAGCGTTGTATTAACACTGTTGATAGAAATACAGTTGAATTTCAGGGGCCTTTAACCAGACGTCTCAGAGCTTTTAGCAGCAGAAGCATCATCTACTTCCTTTATGAGACAGTCGATTTAAGCGCTGAGGTGTATTTATATATTATTAGTCACCTTTTTCCTGAATTACAGAACGTCGTACGTGATTTTAGAAGTGGACACCCTATTAACACTTACTTCAACGAGGTGGGTAGGACATAGCCCTTCAGCGACGACATCTTTTATTTTTTTCCTCACTCCAGAGGATTATGAAACATGCAGGCAGCTTTAGCTTCACCTGTATTGTTCATGAAACTGTCATATTCATCTTTATCTATGTAAGTAGAGGAAATGTTTGTGCGGACTTGGTTCTCCACGTATGACAGTGTTAAGGAGCGAACGAGGAGCTCGCCTTCCTTCTATTGGAGTAACTGCTAGATTTATTTTACCCTCCATTTAGCGAAGTAAAATGATCAAGGGAGAGTATAACGCTTTTCCATAGGAGCAGAAACTCGTACGGCAGTGCCACATTATAATCCCTTACTTTCATTTCAAGAGTTCGTATTCTAGATTAGAACACTTGTGTCTACGGATGTGTAGACTTGGAAATCATTGCTATAAGCAAGGATCTCTATTTATTCCTAAGCGTGACAAATCACGACATTTAAAACGTCGCCCGGGGACCATATGCTTGGAATAATTACTTTTCAGTTAGAATCATTTAATGATAACTAACTATTGAGAATCTAGGTCGGAGTAGAAGTGAAGGACAGGTGTACCTAGTTTCGTTTCAATCGATACAGAGTGCGGTACTATAGGCTGAAAATGAAACATTACGGATACGCTCAACATCGGAAGAAGGCGGTTGAAAGTGAAACTGAAACATTTCAGTTTGTCTACCTGGACGTCTTTTCGGAAACCCGCCGGGGACACGTAATGTGGACTAATACGTGGAATCTTGGAGGGGGAATAACCTTCGCCTTACAGGAAGTGCTGAAGGCAATG
This sequence comes from Cepaea nemoralis, assembly GCA_014155875.1. Taxonomy (NCBI): domain Eukaryota; kingdom Metazoa; phylum Mollusca; class Gastropoda; order Stylommatophora; family Helicidae; genus Cepaea; species Cepaea nemoralis. The sequence continues at coordinate 24,371 of JACEFZ010000337.1, read as the reverse complement.
TTGATAAACAATGAATCATCACCAGCTGATACATTTGACTTCTACTGACGACAGAGAATTCGTTTCTGTTGAGTTGAAAATACGTCGATAGGACGGCCGAGAGTTAAACTATGACATAAGGAGTAGATTTATCCTCGTACTCAACTAACTAAGACAGTGGAATTAGAGGAGGAGAAAGAGAATGTTAATCTTCCAATTAGTCATAAACAGTGCAGCTATTTACAAGAGTAACCACGGACCGAATTCGTATTGCAAATCGCCATAATTACTAGGAGTAATAGACTTTGCTCTATACTAACTCCTATGTCTGCAGGCGCTAGATTTTAGATTCTGGTGGTAGGCAAAACCAGGATATATACTAGCACGAATAATAGTTGACTATGAGAAGGGAGACTTATCGAGGTGCTAGTCAAAATTTTATCGGTTCCGTATGCCGACATGACTGAATTAAATGGAAAAGATGTAACATTACTCTCAGATAGATTTATCATCCTATCAGAATGACATCTGAGGATGTAGTTCTATATATTTTGAGGACAAGTGAGGACCAAGGGAGTCGTCCCTTTTCTCATCACATATGTCTTCACCTTCAGAGGGGAGTAGAAACCCTCTACTTTATTTCTGAGATCGCTAACGTCCATTCAGAATACGAATGCAAGCGACTCAGGAGGATTCGTGATTTATAGCAATGGAAGTAGGATCAGGGAGACAAGAAGGGGTTACCACCTGGAGTCTGAAAACTGGTGCAACTGGTTTCTTGTTGTAACAACAAGCTTAGGGGGGGGGGGGAGTTAATGTGACATATCGTTTCAGTTTCGCCAGTTTACAGACAAATATAATATACCTTTTCTTGGAAAAGAGAATTCCACGTGTGGGTGACTGGCGGTTGCCTTATATGGTAACGACTGCCAGAGTGAGAACGAGGCGGAATTTAGTGCTGGGGCTCCAAATAGAATACGTTAGGAAGTTACTCCCTGGCGGGACCAGGCACTTGAGTCTGGAAGTTCCACCTGAGCAGATGTAATTCTGAAGGGAGCGGGTGTTGGGGCCCATTTTTTTTCCTCTTTGTGCTAATGGTGAGCGAAATATTGGTTTTTTGAATGATAATATTTGTGTAATATAATTAAAACAATATTGGTTTGATATGAGAAATATTATACATGTAACTTAGGTATTTTGGGTGAAGTTTGAAAATGCACTATTACTTCTTGGAGACAGCCTGACTTTCGAACTTTGCATCTCGAAGTCTATACCACCGTATCATAATTCTCTTTGCTTACAATCCTTATCATGCTATAATTACTGATTCATATTCTGGTGAAGAATATCTGGATATATCTGCCAGTTCTGTGCATTCTATGCAGAGTTAAATATATCTTCACATTTCGGTTCAATAGTCTCTAGAGAAGAGCTCTGTCTTTACTAGCTTCTAGTGAACTAGCTCATGTGCTACCAAAGCATTTGTTAAGATTACAGAACCTGTAAGCATATATATATATTGTATGGCATCGTTATGTCATCTGTGTACATAATATGCCGGAGAGGGGAAGTAATTTTGTGTGTGCGACAGCCTGGGAACCAGGGTTAGGAAACCCCCATTGCTTTAGACACATGCGGTGGGTCTTGTATGTCCTATTGGATAAGTCCACTCATGAGAACGGTTTGCATACCCAGTACTCATTTCTACCTGCGGTAAATCGTGCAGTGTTGCTTGCAAGAATAACAGACAGTGGAGCAAGATATTACAACCCCCAGACAGTTAGTCATACTCCCGGTAATGTTCTAGGCACAGATTGTAGTACTCTCAGGGTTGGAGTGTTTTTTCATGGGTAGATGAGAGTATCTATATACATTTTTCGGTGTCTGTGTTTGTCTTGTGGTCGGGTGTGTCCTTGTAAGAAGGTGGGTAGAGTCGAGTAGACTGCCAGTCCCGAATACCCGACTCTGACGAATTAGTTGTTACGGGCAAACAGAGATTTTGGTACAACGTAAATAGCAGAGAACAGGGGGGAATATTCCCATGTCCTCTTGTGATATGCCACTGTGTGTCTCTATTTGTGCAAAATGAATATGTATATGAGCTGGAAGTACAGTGCTTGTTTATTCTAATTTTACAGGCATTGAGGCCAAAGGGCGAAGGGACAAAATTGGCAGAGTGAAAAACCTTTGGCAAATACCAACCTTGGCTATCTGGGTATTTATACTCAATCATCAAATAGATAGCTGTCCAAGATAGGCAGTTACCAGGGGGAGGCTAGAGATTGATTGTCGGCAGGAGATGCCGCTACTGTTAAATCTGTGAGGAGTGACAAAGAACGGAGGATATAATTTGTCATAAGAGCTGGCTGTCCAGGCCAGGCGTCACTCAGCCGTTCGTACATCAGCAGTCGCCAAGTTTAGCAATGCCATCTTTCCAAGAAACTGAGGCCAAGGACACGGGAAATTATCCATTGTTATCTTTGCAGCAGCTGTGAGAAACTCCAGTCAGGGTTAACCCCTGTATTTTGTCATCATGTTTTACATTGCCGTGGCAAGTGGTGTTGAAGCATCATATACCTATTATTTTAGTCTGAGAGATTTACAGAGTCTGCAGCCGAACTACCAGAGGTTTTGTAGAATTGGGGTATTAATCCCATATATAGTCGAAGACATCATTCGTCTTTTTAGAACCAGTGGTGGTCCACTTCATTTGCAATGTCGCTTATAGACATCGGGATGTATTTTGATCTACGCTGGAAGAATACTAACCCCTATCGGCTAGGGGCCACCTGGATGTTCTTCAACTAACAATCCCTACAGCCTCGTCAATAGTCCGTGCTTCAACCTTTCCAGCATGATGGATAATACTACCAGTGGGTTTGAAATCCCTGTTTAGTGCAGACACATTTTCCTCTCCAGACCCACGCCATATCGAGTAGTCCAGAATTCAAGTCATAACATCATCAGTTTTCTCGAAAGTACTGTAGAAACATTTGAGGACAGTCCCTTTTGTTGGTCAATTATGATCCACCATCCAAATGATTTTATCATCGTCAATGAGTCTATATCGACAATCACAGTGTTCAGCATCCAGAGAACCTTGTTTTTTTTTCTCAGTGGCACATTGTGATGTTTGGTCAATTCCAGATGGGATGAGCCCATCTATATAAGCGGTAGCAAAGGTGGAGTAAAATAGAACGGTAGAAGCGTCTTCATAGGACTTCTTCTTTGGGAGGATAGAGGCAGTCGTGAGAACCCCAGTATGGGGCGAGTATACATTCTCCTGATTAGACAGTGAAGAGAAGTCCAGTATGGGGCGATTCTACATTCTCCTGATTAACTGGATTTACGTATTCCAACCTTAGTTAAAACAAGGACACAATCACCAGTCAGATCCATGATTTAGGATCTGTTTTGTTTTTTCGTAGAATAGATATCAGGTAGGATATATGTGTACTGGGGTTGATTTAGTGAAACTAATAAATGGTAATCCCGAGAAGGTTATTCGGGAAGACCCAACATTCAAGAGTTGAGTGTAATTTGGTTTTTTAGGTGAAGAGGTGAGGCAGAGGAGGGGCGAGGAGTGTTAAATTAGAATTGAATGCATTACTTGATAATGTATTTGTTTTGCTTGATGTGTTGATAGATTGTAGTAGAGGCAGAGTCTTGTAACGCCAGATTTGAGATTCTGTAATAAAGATATAAGTAGGACCAGACGAGTTTTATTGTATTGTTACCAACGTTACACTGTTTGTGATCGTAGAGAAATGTGCTACTGTATGTTTGTGTGTGCAGAGAATCCAGTGGGGAGGTCAAACAACACACAGTCTCAGATATCTTATCCAAGAATAACAGCTTGTTGGAGGTCTGTGGTTAAATGATCTTTCTCTGCTTATGTTCTTCAGGAGAGTAGTCGTATAGGATAAAGTAGGTGGGGTCTATCTGGTCCCTTTCCCAGTCTTACATCAAGGGAGCCAATAACTACTCTATATTCCTGTAGACTTCTATCACAGAAAGGACTCGAACAAAAGACCTTATAGTGTATATCCGGGACCACTTTCATCCCTAGACAAATATTCATCGACCATTTACATTAAAAACCCCACAGTATACTTTTCGGTATTATTTTCCATAATCTCATCTCATCTCATCTCATCATGTTCCTCTTGTACCTTGCGGTGTCGAGGTGAAGTATAAACTTCGTGAGAGTGCCCGGTTATGGGCTTCGTATATCGACATTCCCATGGATTCTGTTATTCCCTCCGTCCAACGTTTACGTGGTCGGCCTCTTCCTCTGTTTCCATCTGGTCTGTACATCATTGCTTGTTGTGGCATGCTGTTGACTGGTAGCCTACTTGCATGGCCAAACCATTTGACTTGCTGCTTTCTAATAAAATCTAGAGCAGCTTTAACCCCCACTTTAGTCCTGATTTCTACATTTCTGATCTTATCTCTTCTTGATACGTTGAGTATTCTTCTTAGGAACCTCATTTCTGTTGTTGTGATTTTTCTTTTCTCTTTTTCTGTCATTGTCCAGGTTTGGCATTGGTAGCACAGAGTTGGTAGGAAAGATTGTGTTGTAAAGTGCTTTCTTAGTAGTTATTGATACATGTTTGTTCTTTAGTATGGTGCCATTTGTCCAATGAGTTGATTTGCCTTATTGCACCTATTTTCGATCTCGTCTTCTGATCTGCCATTTGATGATATTATACTTCCTAGGTACTTGAAGCTCTTTACTTGTTTCAAGGGATGTTCGTTTAGGTGAATTGTTGCTGTTTGTTCTTCTTTAGTTATAGTCATTACCTCTGTTTTGCTTGTGCTAATTTTCATGTTATGTTCCCTACACATTTCGTTTTAGACTATTCATGTGGTCTTGTAATTCAGCTTCTGATTTTGCTATTAGTGCTTGGTCGTCCGCAAACAGGAGTTCTCTAATGGTTAGATTTGCAGATGGTTCTTCTTCTGTGTTCTCGTCATGCGGTATTCTTGCTGTCTCTGCTTGGCTGGTTTCTTACATATGTTGTCTATATATGTTATGAACAAGAGAGGGGACAGGACACAACCTTGTCGTACTCCAGATCTTATGGTGAAGGGTTCTGAGTGTCCTCCAGTTGCTCTCACTATGCATTCACTGTTGTTGTATAAACTTCTACATAGGTTTGTTAGATGTGTACTCACTCCATATTGTTTAAGGATTTTCCCACAGCTTGTTTCTATCTACCCTATCAAATGCCTTTTCTTGGTCGACAAAGGCTAAGTAGAGTGTTTCATTGAATTCAATTGATTTTTCTATAAGTTGTCTAAGAGCAAAAATGGCGTCTGTGCATCCTTTGTTTTTCCTAAATCCAAGCTGCGTTTCGCTTAGCTGGGGTTCTAACGTAGTTCGTAATCTTTTTTCAAGAATTTTGCAAAATATTTTCCCAGTATGACTCAACAGTGAAATGCCTCTGTATTGTGTGCAATCTCTTTTGCTGCCTTTGTTTTTCCAAATTGGGATAATTATGGCGTTTCCCCAGTCTCGTGGTGTCTGTTGTTCTACCCAAACATGGTTGAATAGTCTATGTAGCCAAGCTGTTCCTACTTCTCTTGCTGCTTTAATTAGTTCATTTTGGTATTTCATCCTGTCCTGGTAATTTGTTCAATGGGGCTAATCTGATGGCTTCTCTAATTTCTTCTTTTAGTATGTCTGGTTCTAGTTCTTCGGTGACATCTGTGTAGGTCTCTTGAATTCCTGTGACATCTGATGGGATGTTGAGAAGTTGTTCGAAATACTGCTTCCATCTTATTAGGATCTGTTTTTGTTCACTTATTGGTTCTCCATTTTCGCTGTTAATTATTTCAGTTGGATCAAAGGGTTCTCCTCTGGTTCGCATTGCACTTATCTTTTTGTAGAAGTTTCTGATTGCCTCCTTGTAGTTTTTATTTAGGGTTTCTCCATACTCTTCCCAGTCTTTTTGTGTTTCCTCTTTACTATTCTACTCACATGTCTTCTCGCTATTCTGTATTCTCTGTAATCACATTCCTGTTTGCTCTTCAACCACTTTTTTTATTTTTCCTTTTTTTCTTTTACCGCTTTCTTTACTTCTGCGTTCCACCAACTTGTTATTTTCTTTATCCGTGTTTTGCGTTTTTTCGTGGTTCCGCATGTTATTTTTGCAGTATTTAAAATGCTTGATTTGAACATCTCCCATTCTTCTTCCACTTTTTTTCTTTCCGTAGGTAATTTTAGAAAGAGTTCAGTTAGTTCTTTCTCATAATTTTCCCTTACTGCCTCGTCTTTAAGGTTTTATTAAGTTTACTGATTCGCATGGCATGTATTTTCCTGCTCTTTGTTTTCTTCTTCTAATGGTTCTTATTGTAGCAACGACTGCTTTATGATCTGTGTTTATACTGAAATTGGGCACTGCTCTTGTATCTAATATATTTCTCTTTCTGTTATTTCTTGTTAATATAAAATCAATTTGGCTTTTAGTATCTAGATTGTTCCATTTATACCAGGTGTATACTTGCATAATGACTTTCCATAATGACTTTCAGTATAGTTTTTTGTATACTTTACAGTGTACTCCTTAATAATGTATGCGTATCCCATATATTTTGAATATATTAATAGATGTAATCTTTATATTTTTTTCCGTTGAGCTAGAAATATACCCTTTAGTTGTGCATCATATAAATACAGATGTAGAGCAGACTATGTTAGTTCTTCATTTAGTGTGTCAACTGTTGTGTACAACTATTCGATTGCATTGCCCGGTTACAACTTTCTTGGTTTTGTTTTTTAAAAACTTTTTATCGCGGACAGTAGTGTGGGCTAGTGTTAGTAAGTTGTTGACTGAACTTCTGCGCGTCTGTAATTTGCGCCACTGTGTTTGTTTAACTTTTATATGAAATAACAGATTATTCAGTGTGATTTATAGTTTGTTAGTCTACTTATTCATGTTTAGTTTGTACAATCACTATTTTCATTGCTGCCTAAAGTGTCAACAATTCATTGTCTGGGTTGATAGATGCCCATTCTCAACCCCTGTCTCTAAATTGGTGCTGGGCACCCTTCTTTTTCCAATTCCTTTCCTTTTCTTGATAGATTAGGGGTCGGCAAGAGGTCTCTATTACTCATCACTCTGGAGCTCTTATCGTCTTGAGCCCCTCTGTCTTTTCTGGTACTTTCCCTTTCTATGTCACCCCTCTTCTGTACCGGGGGGAACATATGTAGAGACATAAGGTGACGGGGGGTAAAGTGAGTCGGTGGTGCACGGAAACGTTTTTCCCAAATTAAACCTGACAAAGCAGCCGTATTATTATGGTGATCAATAAATATCAACATGTTGTAAATGAGGTCCCGGACATCAATGTCAATGGCAGTCCGATCAAGAGAGAGAGAGAGAGAGAGAGAGAGAGAGAGAGAGAGAGAGAACACAATTAAATAACTGGGAAGTACATTTGACAGACGTTTGGTTTTCAAGGACCGCGAGAGAAAGGTGGTGTCAAAGGTCAAGAATGTTTCAATAAATTGAAGATAATAGCTGGGCGGATGCGGGACACATACATTTTATTTTATTAGAGTCGGTGTTTGGAGATTAGAGGTAGTGATCACAGTTTCAGTTCCTGACATACCGGGCTCGAAGTCGGCCGCTGGTGATTTAGGAACATACCGTTTTGCGTTGATATCCAGAATGGTATTATTATTATTATTATTATTATTATTATTATTATTATTATTATTATTATTATTATTATTATTCTCCTCCTTTTCCTCCTTATTCTCTTTCTCTTTCGTCGTCATCTTCTTGTTCCCTCCTCCTTCTTCTCTTCCTTCCCTTTTCCTCTATTCCCATTCTCCTCCTCCTCTTCTTTCTCCTTCCCATCATTCTGCCTCTCTTCCTCCGCCACCTGCTGCTCCCTTCTTCATCTTCGTCTTTTGTCTTTTAATTTATTCTTTCTAGAGGAGTGCTGCAAACCTGGTGTTCAGAAATCAATGGCCAATTACTGAACAAAAATTACCTAGATATTCAATGAAATCAAATAAATGCTGACGTGATCGTAGCGTAGAGGCTAGACGTTCGCCTGTGGGCCGGTGGTCATGGGTTCAAATCCGCATCAGAACAGATTTCCTAAACTGACCTGGGCTTCCAGTTTAACATGGATACCAGAAAATGTTTTGGGAAGTGAAGGCGACCAGAGTGATACTGACAACATTACCCACTGGGTGCAGATGGGTCAATGGAAATGTGGGTGTATGCACAATGCGTCTTAAGGCGTGTAAAAAGGCCGTTTACTAAATGCGCTGCTTAGAATAAATCCAGGGATTGATTGTAACGTCATGTAAGGGCAATAGAAGTAATTGCCAACAATTAATTAGTTCAATCACTGAGTATGGTCTGGAGTTGCTGAAATTATCACATGGCCGACTGGAGAAACTGTGATGCATGCAAAGTAGATAACTATATCTGTGTATATGTCCATGCATTTGTATACTTGCATGCCCTTCAGATGACGTAGCTGTCAACCCAGCATTGTGGCTGTTCGTGATTCTTTGGCAAGTTTTACGTTCTGTAGGTTGCCATTCAATTAGCCTTGGTTGGCAGCTGATCTACGATCGATGCTAAACCAAACATCACTAACTTGAAGTTACCAGTGTTGACTGTGATACTTATCATTCTTTGGTTGTTGCAAGGGTTATATTGAGACCAAAGAGAATCTACACAAATCTAGCCCCAGGATCAATATTATTAACACCCACGATCCTGATAAGAGCTTTGAGTTCCAACAGTAACTTGAAGGCGCTTTCACTGATACATCAGAAAATTGAACAGCAAGTGAAAAGTGGGGTAAACTTAAGGAAACTCTTATAACACAGCCGTAGGGGTTTACGGCACTGTGGATCATAAGAGGCAGGACTGGTTTGCGGCAAACAGCCAGACACTGCAGCCCTTGATTGATAAAAAGAAGATAGCTCTCTTAAGAAACAAGGAAAGAACAACCGTAACACTCTCAGTGAGCTGAAGCAAGCTAGGAAGGATGTGCAAAAGGCTGCCAGGCAGTGTGCAAATGACTATTGGATCAAGTTATGTGAGTCCATTCAAAATGCAAGTGATAGGGAAACATCAGAAGCATGTATGAAGGATAAGAAAGCCTGCGGTCCAATGATCAAAAGAAGTGCACCACTTGAAAACCTTGACTGAGAGAAATCATCACTGATAAGAAACCGCAGATGGCTATATGGGTAGAGCACTATTTGGAAGCTTTACTCAAGTGAGACCAAACTAGCGGATGATGCCTCAACGCCATGAGGCCCTGCTCAACTCTTGACCACTGGACACACTTCCCACCATAACAGAAGTTAAGTGTGCTATAAATGAACTTGCATCTGGCAAGGCTCCAGGTAAGGATGAGATTCCCAATAGAGGTTATCAGGAGTGGGCAAGACACACTCACTCTACAGATCCACCAGCTAATAGAGCTATGCTGGCGAGAAGGACAAGTCCACAGGATTTCAAAGACTTCAAGCATCATAACACTGTACAAGAACAAGGGCGATCGGAGCGACTGTAACAACTATAGGGGTATCTCACTTCTGTGTATTGTTGGGAAAGTATTTGCCAGAATTGTTCTGCGCAGACTCAAGTCCTGGGAGATCAAGTCTACCCCGAATCAAGTGTGGCTTCCGACAGAACTGGTCTACCATTGATATGTATTCTCATTGCCGACAAATGCAAGAAAAATGCCGTGAACAGAATCGATACACTGTTTATTGCCTTCATCGACCTCACAAAGCATTTGATTTGGTCAGTCGTGAGGGTCTGTTCAAGGCACTAAAGAAGATTGGCTGCCCACCAACTCTTCTGTCCATTGTGGAATCGTTCCACACAGGCATGAAGGGTATAATCAAGTTTGATGGTGCAACTTCAGAGAGTTTGAAATCAAGAGTGGAGTTAAGCAAGGTTGTGTACTAGCTCCCACCCTCTTTGGAATATACTTTCACTTCTACTGAAATATGCCTTTCGTGATCAGGATGGTGGTATATACATTCACTCACGCTCAGATGGTGGCCTCTACAATGCTCAGAGATTGAAGGCCAAGACCAAAATTAGGAGGGTACTGATCAGAGAGTTGCTTTTTGCAGATGATGCTGCAATTACGACCCACTCTGAGGAAGAATTACAACGTCTACTATCTGCATTCTCCAATGCTTGTTCTGAATTTGGTTTAACAATTAGCAAAAAGAAGACACAGATTATGTCACAAGGTGCACATGGGGTACCATCAATCTTTATTGACGACGCCGAACTAGAGATAGTAGACCATTTTACATATCTAGGATCAGAGGTAAATAGCAAATTATCCTAGATCAGGAAATCAACATCAGGATTGGTAAGGAAGCAACAACAATGAACAGGTTAAGAAAAAAGAGTCTGGGATAAACAGGAAAGCTTACTGCAAAAACAAAAGTCCTTGTCTATCAAGCCTGTGTCCTTAGTACTCTTCTTTATGGCTAGTGAAAGCCTGGTCAACTTACTCACACCAAGAGAAACGTTTAAACAGCTTTCATATGCGTGTCTGCGAAGAATATTTGGTATTAGTGGCAAGACAAATCACAAATACTGAAGTATTGGAAAGATCAGGTTGTGTGACGGTTTATTCCATGCTCAGTCTTCGTAGACTTAGATGGATAGGACATCTTAGGAGGATGGAATGATGGTAGAATACCAAAGGACATCTCTTTGGTGAATTACAGATGGGTAGGAATCTCAGGGTCGGCCTCTACTACGATACAAAGATGTGCTGTAAGCGGGACATGATTGATACAGGCATTGATAATGCACATTGGGAGCAAGTCGCCGCTGAGCGTGTTGCATGGAGGCAAAATATCAGAAATGGAATAAAGACAAGGAGAAAATGATTGCAGATAGTCACACACCGAGCGTGTGAGACGTAAGATGGTGCATGATGGTGGAAATGACCATGTGTTCACATGCATCCACTGTGGACGAAATTTATAGTGCGATTTGGCCTTATCAGTCACATTCGCTACCACCATGGGTTGTAAATGTAACAAACTATCGTCTGTCAAGATAGCAAGGTGCCAATGAGTTTGCCATTGCTTTCTGAACGAGCGGCACCTATACCTTTTTCGAAAAACCAGCACCACTGTGTTTCGAACCCGGGTATACGGGATTACCAATCACGTCCGTAAACACCTTCGCCACGGAGTTCGGTGATTTATTACTGGCGTTTTTAATATTGTCGCTGTTCTCTGTTGAGGGGATACATAGAGCCTGTTCTTTTGTATGGATGTGACGCCGGAAAGCGTGGACGGTCATGACTTGACATTTCACTCAATCACCAGAGTGGTGGATCAGCTCAGTGTTCCTATCTTGACCATGCCATGTGGCCAAGCCATCCAGCTATTTACTTCTCGGTCTTCCCTTGGTCTGTTCCCTTCGGTCTTGCTAGTTGTCACCAAATTCTCCATTTATTTCTTCTCATAACATGTCCAAAAACACTCTGACTGTCTACGTTTAATTTCTCTAATCAATTTACGATTTTCATTTGTCTCCTCTAGTGCTTGGTCATTGGTTTTTCTGTCTGTCCATGGTATTCTTTGCATTCTTCTCAGAAACCACATTTCTGCAGCCATTATATTTTTTTTTTCAGCTTGACTGCTCATTGTCCAAGTTTCACATCCATACAAAAGAACAGGCTCTATGTAACACCTCAACACTCTTTTTCTCGTTTCAGTTGACATCATTTTATTGGTCAATATGTTTTTCATCTTGCTAAAGGCTACCTTCGCCATGGCGATTCTTGTTCTAATCTCTTAAAAGTATCTCCCATCAGATGTTATGACTGTTCCGAGATAATTGTACCGATTCACTTATTGAAGAATATTCCCATTTACTTGTATATTACATTGTGGTATTTCGTTGTTCCTAGTAACTACCATAACCTGTGTCTTTTTATAATTAAATTCTAACCCCAGTTGTTCAATGTGTGCAACAACCGCATCTACTAATTGTTGCAGATCTTGCGCATTGTCTGCAATCAATACTGTATCATCTGCATATCTAATGCTATTGATTTTTCGTCCTCCAATGCTGATTCTATTTATATCTTCTACATTTCTGAAAATATTTTCACTGTATAGGGAAAAAAGATCTGGAGACATTACACATCCCTGCCTCACGCCTCTCTCAATAGGCTGATTTTGTCAAAAATGGCAAACTACTAAACATAAAATCTTGCCCTGTAATCAAAAGCAGCAAAATATACTAGAGTTGACAGCTACGTCCTGTAACGGATATGCAACTAATTTTCTTAAATTGGAGTTTAGCAAACCTGTTAATTTTCTGGAATAAAAATAACGAGTAGGTACTACACATATTCTAATTATTGCAACCTCTTCTCAGGTGTGGTTAACTATTTAGGTCTTACAATTCAAAACGAGACAGACACAGATAAAACAAAAAAATGAGGACGTCGTTAACCCGATTTACTTTTGTAAAACCTCACTCCTAGAGGTGAAATTACACATATATTTAGGTAGCAATGTAGGCAAGGTTGAGAAGACAGACAGTCGTAATAAGATAAGAATACAAGATTAGCCTCCACATCACAAGGCAAGCCTCCACAGCACTATACAATCTGTGAAAGTCAAAAACTGTTCAGTCAAAAACTGCGTGCTCTGTTTCAAACCACGTTTTAACTTCACATTCATCTTCGGCGTCATTCGCGAAATGTCTCCCGCCAAGGTGAGTTTTCAGTGTTATGCTGACAAATGTTTGTCCCGTAAAGCGGTGCATAGCTGGGTTAGAAAAGTTACGAGGGCGAGTCAATAAGTAAGTCACACAGTTCTGTGGGATGGCAGGTAAATGAGAACAAGGCACGCAGTTCCATGCAGGGGGTTTTGGGGGAGGACTGATAAAACGATGGGATAAGTGCATCAATGTTGGTGGAAATTATGTTGAGAAATAAAGGGACAATGTATGTATACAAATAAACTGATTTCAAGTTGTTATCTTATTTAGTTATTTTTCTACAGCCATTTGTGGCTTACTTATTAACTTACCCTCGTAGTTTGCTTTTAATCTCTGTCACGCATTATCCAACAGATGTTATCATTGCCCCCAAAAATGTGAATGTATTGACGTGATTATGCATTTCCCATTTTAATGTGACATCCCATTTTAATGTTATATTTATTTATTGATAAAACAATTGTTTCCGCTTTCTTGATACACACGGAATTGTTTTATTTATTTAATTGTTTCTTTTTTTTTAAATTCTGTGTTTGCTCTCTATTATCATGGATCTGTCCATCAAGAACATGATACTGGGGACAATTGGTTACTTAGACAAAGGAAAATGAGGACAAATGGAATATCGTAGACATGTGAAAATAACTGGACAGTTTAGAAAATACGAAGGCGGGAAAAAAGGAAGGCCACAACAATGATGGATTCAAGATGTGAATGAATTTTTGCAGACGTCAATAACAGAGACAGGTCATGTGGCTTATGATGAGAGACATTTCGAAAGAATGTTAAGTGGAGACGATATACACATGGCTGTCCACTAGATAATGATAATTACTACAATTTCCCTTGGATATCGTTGAGTTCTACGATGACCATTGGATAATGATGATTACTACAATGTCCACTGAATAATGATGATTACTACAATGTGTACTGAATAATGACGATTACTTCAATGTCCACTGAATAATGATGACTACTACAATGTCTATTAGATAAGATGATTAACACAATGTCTATTAGATAATGCATCAATCAATTGATGCATGACAAGGCAGAAGTGGTTGTGGCCTTGTAGGAGCACGTGTACACCTCGGAGGAGCAAATGGATTACCATGGTCTGGCAAGAATGAGACAGCGAGGAGTGACGAGGGGATCTGGCCGACGCTCAACGCTCAGAGGAAAGGCGAGACGGACTTATAATCAGATTGCTACTGGTACTATTGGTGTTGGAACTCTTCGCTGGCTGCTGAGGATAAGGACAGAGCGCTTATGGGAATGCCCCGAATGCTGTAATGTCGGTTCCTAAATCAATCAATTAATCAATCAATCAATCAATCAATCAATCAATCTATTAGATAATGATGATTACTACAATGTCCATTAGATAATGATGATTACTACAGTGTCAAATAGATAATGATGATTAATATAATGTTCATTAGATAATGATGATTAAAATAATGTCCATTAGATAATAATAATTACTACATTGTCCACTGGATAATGATGATTACTTCAGTGTCCAATAGATAGTGATGATTACTACAATGTGCATTAGATATTGATGATTACTACAATGTCAATTAGATAATGATGATTACTACAATGTCCATTAGATAATGATGATTACTACAATGTCCATAAGATAATTATGATTACTACAATGTCAATTAGATAATTATGATTACTGCAATGTCCATTAGATAATGATGATTAAAGCAATATGAACTGAATAATGATGATTATTACAATGAATGGCCGTCTCAGTGGCAAAGGCGTTACGAAGGCGGTTTTAACGTGTTATGATGGCAGCCGGTCTTTCCGAAAGCAATGGCAAACTACTGAACGTAAATTTGCCAAGACATCTACAACAGCAGTGCTGATCTTGACTTCGATGTCCTGTAAATAGGATATGCAAAAAAAAAGAAAAGAAATTACAATGTCTATTAGATGATGATGATTACTGCGATGTCCACTGGATAATGATGATTACTATAATGTTCATTAACTGTTGCATATCTTTGCTGTTTCATCTATCAATACCGGGTCACCTTATAACGCATATGCTCATATTGTAATACAATAAATAAAGGATTTTGTTCACACTTTAGAGCTGACCTGGCATATGGTGCCAGACCCATGTTTGTATAGACCCATGTTTGTATAGACCAATCGGCCCCGGTGGCTGAGGAGACCAGTATCACACGGTCCGTCTTTGCTTCCCTAGACATTCCTGGTACCCATTTTAGGTTGGGTCAACCTGGGAGACCTGGTCAAATCTGAAATATCCGAATTTGTCCATCTGCAGACTGAACCCATGACCTTCTGGTCGGTAGGCAATGTTCGGCCATTACGCTTGCGTGGCGCCCAGTATTATAATATATACAGTGCAGACCTGATAAGGAGAACTCACCAGGGACCGGAGAAATTTTTCTTCTTGTCAGAAATTCATCGTATCCAGATAAGAGTTCAAGCATATGATAATGCATTTACAATGAAGAATACAACAATGAATTAGCGTTGAATACGACAGATGTATGACACAGAAAATATGTAAATCACAAAAAAGTTGTAATGTACAAACTTGGCACAACTATCTTGAGAATAACAACTATTTACACTTTCAAATGAAAAGCTGCAATTTTTCTCTGAATCTTAATACTCGTACTTGAGTTAATAAAACAACAATGCCTTTCCGTGACATCCTTAAATTTAACGCCGCTTTTCGGTTCTTCATTCTGTGACAAAAATCAACTGGTCCATCATAAAACATGTGTCTGTACTGATCCTTATTTTTTTAAAAGATTCCTGAACATCTTGATTTTTGGGAAAGTCGATGTACTTTGCTATTTCCATTTTTTTTTTTTTTTTGGGCCACTATTTTCCATTTCTTGTAATGGCTCAATCTTACTTTTCAAAGATACGGATTTTAACTTTCCAGCTATGTTTAGAGGGGAAATAACTCAAAAGCTAACACCAACGAAGCGAGAAATTTTCCGAAAATAGCTGAAAAGTTGTACACATGTCCATGTATTTGAAAAACAAGTTCGCCTGAAGCAGATCAAATTTTATAGTCGGGACACGTTTAATCGTTCGGCATATCAGAAAATTCGTGATAAACACATTCCGCTTAACTGACCTCGTTTACTCAAAGAAGAAAAATTTCGGGATAAACAAATTCTTCTTCACAACAGAAATTCACCACATCCGATATCAACGTAAGCGGTAGGCTGATAGGCTAGCGGGAATGCACCTCTTGGTGGTAGTTTGCCTATGGACAAAGGGGAGGTGGGACCAGGTGGAGAAGGGGAGGAACAGATTGAGAACCCATATGTGGAAAGAATGAGATTGCGGGGGATCGGCAGGGGTTCTGGAAGAATCTCAAAACAGAGAGGGAAGGCCAGGAGAACTTTTAATCAGATAGCGGTGGGAACGATTAGTAGTATGACTCTACGCTGGCTGTTGATAAAGGGGGACGGAGCACGTGTGGAATTGTCCTGAGGCAGTGATGTCTGTTCTTGACTCAACTCAACTCAACTCAACTCACCTTAAGCGGTTTGCACTGTATATATAATACTAGCTGACCGGCCCGGCTTCGCCCAGCCCCGGCGGGGATCTATCTATCTATCTATCTATCTATCTATCTATTATCTATCTATTATCTATCTAATCTATCTGTGACGAAACGACGCTTCATCTGTCTTTTGTCTAGGGATTCCGCACTATTTTGGCGTGTCATCGGGGACTTTCCCGGTTATAAATAGACCGAGGGAAGTCGATGGGATTTTTCCCTCTAGAATCGTCTCGAAAACCGGGATTTGAGTGACCGAGGTGCCGGGTGCTCCAACAAATTCCCGTGGGGAAAAATCTAAAAATTCTAGTGCGTGGAATGAATGTTGTCCGAGAAGTTGACGTTCATCAAGGAGCACTCTTTTCTCGTGTGCTTTGGTATGCGTGTTGGGGAAATGAGGCAAGAATAGGCATTCACGTTCTGACTCTCGAGGTGAGAAGACGCATGGCTCTGTGAGGCCAATGTTTTAGCGTCTCAACCCAACTAAGTTGCAGCTGACTGTTATCACATTACGGCATGTTTGCCCATGAACAGTTCTGGTAGCTGACTGGAGTCTGGTTCACACATTTCAGGTATTTATTTGGTTAATTAATTTAACTTTGTATTTGATCACAAAACGCAATCGTTCTAATCTCATTAAATATGCGGTTGTCTTTGAATCGCTAATGAGAAATCGATCGATAACGTCGTCGAGAAACTAGGGCGAATACACTTGCGTGTCTCGCGTTTGTTTACAAGTGTGTGTAGTTGCGTTACCTGTTTAAAATGTAGGCCTGTGATATTGGCGTATTGTGTTCAATTAGTATTTACCATGTGTGGCAACTTGTTGCATATACTATGTTGCTGTTCTATAATAGGACACAGTTACTGGTGTAGAATATGAACTTTACTTATGTCAATAAGTAGCTGAAGCTAGAAGAACTGTTGGATAGACAGGTAAGTTGTTAGTTGGAGATTCAGACAGTAGTGCTTAACCACAGGGAATGATGTAACTATTTGTGTTAACGTAATAGTGAATTCATTTTGGGACTGTGGAATTCTGTGAGAAGGTAAGTTATTCATTGATGATGGTGTGTGTATGTATATATATATACATTGACGAATACCCATGCTTTACTACTCTCAATATAGAGATAATGCTCTAATTATGTGAATAGCTAATTAGCATGACTGAAGGTTGCGTAGGCAGTGATAGGATGCATGTGGACCAATGTTTGGCCAAATACTCTCACCGATCGCTCTTCCTTTCAGGAGTTGCCTGTTGAGGAACCAGCCTACTATAATTGTTGTTTGCCTGAAACCACTTCGTGTACCATAGCGAAGGGTAGAATCATTACTTACCTCGCCTGGCTGAACCACACCATGCGAAAGGGTGAATCATCCTGACTGAATGTTCATCAAGTGATTCCAGTGCCCTGAATTTGCACATGTGGGACAGGATGGTTTGTTTCGGTTTTCTGAGTTTAAGATGCTCTATTTCAGCAATGAGATGTTCAGCAACCTGAGCAATCACGCTCAAGTATAAGAGACAATAGACTGTATAAGGAATGATGTGGCTAGGTTTACCCAGTGAGGTGTATCAAGTTGGGGTAACCTCAGCTCGGGGAGCTCATCAAGTCCAAGTCTCTTGTGGTCCCATCTAAACGTCGGAAACTTGAAGCAAGATTAGCACATAACCTTGTGCTGTTCCTACGGCAGCTTTAGTGGCAGGTCATGATGAGACCTACCCCAGCTTTCGTATTGTGACTGAAAAAAAAGTGTTATCATTTGTCGTGGACAACTAATTATTGTCCAATTGAACATTGTTGCCACCCAATGTGAAATAGGTGCTTGATCCAAATGGTATAACTATAGTCTACTAACGGGGAAGTGTTGTTCTCATAGGACTTTAGTAAACTAGCAGCAGAACTTTACTATTCCCCAAACCCGGGGGTACATGATATTATTAAGGGACCATTAGTTTCGTCATTGGCTACAGACATTCATTGAAGTCGAGAGTAACTGGGGTCAACTCCAGGAGGAGGGTCTCCCAGCCAGGCTGTCTACAGAGAACTGTGTAGTGACTTTAACAGTGACACAGTAGGAAGTGATAGAATTGCAGTTCGCCAGTGATTGTGGTCAATTGGTTACATCCTCTTGTGTCGATCCAAGATCTGGGGACGAAGTGGTCTCCAAGGTTCTAGTCATCTCACTGGAAGGAAGTCGGGTAAGTGGCGGACTGACTGGACGGGACATCTGCATCCAATCTACTTCTCAGCCTTATGATGATTGAGCCATATCTCTGATTCTGTCTCTACTCGATCCTCTACTTGTGTAAATAGATTATTCTATCAGGGTGTTCAATTCAGTTCTATATTCTCAAGGGCAGAATAAACTTTGTGTGTGTTGACTTACTCGTTGTACAATTATTGAGTGTGGTTTGGACGATGCCTTATTGTTCATTGTCCCAAGGGAGTAGGTAGATAGTGGGGGTCTAGAATCAAGAGGGGCTTGTAGACATAATTAACTAATACGAGATCAACAGCAGAGAAAACAGTGTATCTACCTGTCCTCCCCCTGGGGTCAGAATACAAGGGAGTGTTAGAGACACCTCGGGTGTGGTTACCTCTCACTATCCAAGGTGATCTTGTCACACTATCTATCTATCTATCTATCTATTATCTATCTATCTATCTATCTATCTATCTATCTATCTATCTATCTATCTATCTGTCTGTCTGTCTGTCTGTCTGTCTGTCTGTCTGTCTGTCTAGTCTGTTTGTCTGTTTGTCTGTTTGTCTTTTTGTCTGTCTGTCTGTCTGTCTGTCTGTCTGTCCGGCCCGGCTTCTCCCAGCTCCTTGGGGGGAGCATCTAATTTAATTGATATAAGTAATCATATACGCTGCCGTTCCCGTTCATGACTATCTGCTGTCTGTCTGTCTGTCTGTCTGTCTGTCTGTCTGTCTGTCTGTCTGTCTGTCTGTCTGTCTGTCTGACCCAGCCCGGCTTCACCCAGTCCCTGGGGGGAGCATCTCATTTAATTCATATAAGTAGTCATATAAGCTCTCGTTCCCGACTATCTGTCTGTCTGTCTATCTGTCTGTCTTTTATTTGTCTGTCTGACCCGGTCCGGCTTCGCCCAGCCTCTGGTGAGGAGCATCTCATTTAATTCATATAAGTAGTCATATAAGCTCCCTTTCCCGACTGTCTGTCTGTCTGTCTGTCTATCTATCTGATCCGGCTGGGCTTCGCCCAGCTCCTGGCGGAATGCTTTTAATTAAATTCATATAACAAAAAAAAGTAATTTAAAGAATGTCCTTCCACACACAAACCATTATTCTTAATGAAAACTGTTTTAGTCACCTACATGACTGTAGATAACTTTTTAAACATAAAAAGATGAGTTAAAAAATTTTTCACTATTTAAATAGTTGCATTATTTGTATGAAAACTTTGAAAATGCCTTAAAGATTATATCATTATTTATTATAACTCATATGCCTGTAAATAACTGTAGACAAAGATTTTATAAATCTTTGAAAATAATGCAACAATCTATATATATAAAATACATAGCAATGCTATTAAAAGTTTTGCCCCTTGAAATAACTTTTCTTAAGTTAAGCCCCCCGATATATATATATATATTATATATATATATATATATATATATAATATATATATATATATAATTATATAATATATATATATATATATAAATGATAATGTAAATTCAAATTTTAAAATTTTTAGTAAGAAAATTGCTGATTGTACACTAACAAACTATAACAGTTGGCTGCACGGGAATAAAAAGAAAACATGTAGAAAATTTCATCTCAATCGGATGGACCATTATCGAAAGCATCAAATACATCCCTACATACATACATACATCGCTTTTTATATATATATATATATTATATATTATAATATATATTATATATAGAGAGAGAGAGAGAGAGAGAGAGAGAGATAAGTGCCAACTCGCATTCCTCTTCTGTCTTTGAAGTCTCTCTTATCATTATTATTCTTTCGCTGTATGGCCTGCTCCGTGGCGAAGATGTGACGGACGGAATTCGTAATCCCGCATATCCGCGTTCGAACAACAGCTGTGAGCGATTTGTCAGCAGACCACCTTACTATGTATGCCTGTTGTTTACGAAGCAATGGCAAACTACTGAACATAAACTTGCTAAGAGATCACCAAGAGCCAAAAATGCTGAGGTTGACTGCTTTGTCCTGTAAAGGATATGCAACTAATTTTGTTTTCCTGATTTATAGAGAGAAGAGATCTGGTGACAAAAAACATCCTTGTATAGCTCCTTGCTTTATTCAACAGTTCATGATTTACCTCTTTATTTTCCTGTTATAACAGCTACTGCTTACATCCAGTAAATATCTTATAATATTCTAAAATATTTCCCGTGAATTATATATAATATCCTCCAACATTTTTATCAATTCATTGTGCTGCATTTTATGAAATGCTATGATGTTATCGAATAAAACATAAGTATAGTCTGTTTGTGCCTCTATTGGCCTCTCCATTAATGTATTGTTCTGAATATGTATATTTCTTTAATATGTTTTCTGTGAAATTCCACAAACCCAAGTTTTTCCTCGCTAATTTCAATCATTACTGAAGTCACCGAGGCGAAGTGGTTACATCGCCTGCCTCTCGCTCCGATAGTTGGGGGTTTCGATTCAATTTTCTCGGAGACTCCTGCGTGTCGTCGCTGGAGCTTCCGAGTTCGTGCTCTATGCGACGCCTTCGGCAGCTCGTCCTGCCATATGGGATAAAACCTGGTGCAATGAAGGTGACTCTCCTGTGTTAAACCCTTTTACACCCGGACTCTTCTTCGTGAAATTCTCATTGTAATTCTGAGTAGAAGTTATGGGATTGATTATACAAAATTCTTCGCTTTCAATTGCGTCTGGTCTCTTGAGTAAAACCACACATAAAGATTTCTGCATACCACTAGGTGTTTACCACTGTTGTAAGTACCATTCAAGGGTTTTAATTAATATTTATATTCGAAATATTCTTCTAATACGTCTAATTCCTGCACTGTGATTTCATTTGGATAAGTCGTTTATCTTTTCTTCGTGAGTTTGAAAGCATCAGTGACTTCTGTGTTTAGTATAAGTGGACTTTCTAAGTTACACTCTTCTGTTAATTATATTCATTCTCCTCTATCGAAAAAATTCCACATATTTTTCATAGCATCCTCTTACATTTAAAAACTTTCATGTCTTTTATTTCAAACACATTGTGTATGATCCTCTTGCGAATATCACCAATTTTTGTGTGCATATATTTTATATCGTTAATTTAATATAAACGTATTTTTGTTGCACTGCTCGCTTAATCAAGTTTCTTTTGTCGTTATTCATTTATCTTTCGTTTCTTTATTTATTTTTTCGTATTCTTCGTTATCATTTACGTTTGTCCATCAACTTTAGACATCTTCAGTCATCCATTCTTCTTAGCAGTTTTTTTTTTTCTGAAAATATATCTTTGCTTTTTTTCAGTTTTTTCCGGGGTCGAGTGGTCTCGAGGTACGGTGTCCGCCTCGGGTGCTGGAGGCCCCCGGTTTAAAGCCCCGGTGAGGGTCGGGATGTTTTCACGTGGACATTTAGTAAAAAAACTTCCCATGGTCTTTGGGTAGTGAGATCGGAAGCCCGTGTATATTGTTGCGTACGTAAAAACCCCTCGGCAGTTGGAAGTCGAAAAAGAGTAGCATAACGGCGCTCCCCTGGAAAAATTTCGAGTTTAAAATCTCCCCAAAGTATTTCAGGATCCTCGCCAGTGCTACGGTGTTCGTGCACTGAGCTGAGTTTCTCAGGACTCATGCATGAGTTAGGAGTAGAACGGATCAGTTATGGGTTACACCCGTGTGCCATGATGTTGATCCGTCGACTAAATTAAACTAAACTAAACTCGGTTTTTTTCATTGCTCATTTCTGCTTTGTATTTCGGGTATTGAAATGTGTCTGTTTCTCACAATAATTCTGTATTTGTTTTGGATTATTTTTATCTGGTCTTAGAATATCTTTGCTAAGAATAATTTTTGGAACCTCCTTGTTAGTTTTTCAATGTTACTTTTATTTACGTACACAGTGGAATGTGATCACTGATACAGTCAGTCCCAGGTATTGCCTTCACCTTTAGCAGTGCACTTGGGACGCAGAGGTGTTTCCAAGGCACCAGGGCCGGGTTATATACTGGCCAAGACCTATTGACGCGTCCTCGCCGAGCGTCCTGGGCAACAGGTCCCTTCGGGGTCCTGGCTGAAGTCAATAGGATCGCCGATTCCTCCGAAGTCGGAGAGTGTCTGCCTGTACTGGCGAGGAACCACCAGTCTGCACACCAATAAGCCAGACATGGGACAACGGATACTCACGCAAACCTCAGGTCCTGTATGACATCACACTGATGTTGGACAACAGGATGCCTTCATCCGACATACAGGACTTTGCGTTGGAGCTCAAGCCAACGAACACAAGCAAGCAAGTAGTGCACTTCTAAATCTTTTTGGAATTGGGATATAGTTGTTTTCTTATGGGGGCTGTTCCATGTTTACTGTTGTCTCTTATATTGCATTATACAAACAGAATGGTTCAAATCAACATATAATTTAATTTTGTCCATTCTATCAGTTTTTTTTCCTATTCATTATTTATTCCTAAATACAATTGTTGGGTTGCACTTATTTTAGGCGTCGTTGAGAAGGGTTAGTAAAGTTCTAACACCTGTGACTATTGCCTTTCCTCCAATTTCCTACTTGAATCATGAGCAGTATTTTTCTAGGATCAAGTAAACAAAACAAACACACACGAAGGCATGCAACTAGCAACCTGGAAATCCTAAACTAAAAGTAATAACAATGATACATTATCTAGACCAATAACGTTAAAGAAAATATAATGTGATCCATAAACTCCGGTGAACTATGAACTCTGGTGAACTGTGGTCTCCACCATTTGTGTTTAATTCAAAGGAGACTATTGTCGAGTCAAAGATCCTTCCTTTAGTCATATGGCTGTAGTGGTACCTTTTAATGTAAGATACAATGAAAAAATTCAGTAGTTCATAAACACGTTGTATTAAAAAGAATCTCCTAACATTTCAATCGAAGCCAATACTGTCACCATCAGCTTTCACAATGGAAGCTGAATGCGCTTAACCACGTGAAATCCAGGGTGAATTCAGATCTCATAACAATTCTTGTAACCATATGAAGTCCAGAATGATCTCAGATCCGGACATCATTCCGAAATGATCTATACTTTAGATGCATTTTGAGAAGACCATCTCATCATAATCATTATCCTAGTTATATCGGTAACCGTGGACAATCATGATTTACCATTCGCACGATCGTCATTCTTGGGTCAGGTATTTGTTCTTGCCCAGAATAGCCACAAGATACTTATCTTTTTCCCCCCGGGGTGTATAAGCAGCAACAAAGAAGAAAAAAATCTGACTATACATGTCCAGCAGCAACAAAGAAGAAAACAAAGTCAAGTCAGAAACGCAACTTACACCAGGAAGGGAGATGCGCAACTCTATTTCCGCAAGTAGATGCAGAAAAGAAACGCAAAAAGGCCCCAATCATATCACGTCAACACTGTTTAAATACCAGCACGGGCCCCACATCAAAGAAGATCTGCTACGAGAGCAAGAGAACGTCCGAGAAGAAAATGGATTGACGATATCAAAGACATTGTACGATCAAACTGATTGACACTATCCAGTACCACCCATCAGACGCTGGAATGCCAAAAATTCCTCTCCACGACGTTGGAAGGCAAACGTACAGGAGGATGGTGATGATGAACAGACTGACAGTTGAACGGGACCTTAACACCGTTATAATATATATTATCGAATCGGATGTGTAATACCTTGAAACCTTTTCCCCCATACTCATCAGGGGGGACGTAATCAACAATGATAAGATACGTAGATGATAAAGTGCCGGGTTCCCTTGGGAAGGGTTTCGGGCGCAGTTCATAATCCCGATACCCGTGTTTCCTAAACAAAAGTTTGGGGGGAAATTTTTTTTGGGGCCAAAAAA